>PVJO010000166.1:0-298216 GCA_004026905.1 Hystrix cristata
CCTGAAAATGCACCGAGTTAAAGCTCTCCTCCTTAAATTATAGGTGTCAGACATTGTGACCAGCAACGGGAAGCTGAACAATATAAGGTGTACATATGGGTATAAAGAGTTCCATATTTTATGCAGAGTCTGCCCCCAAAACGTATACACACGTCAGGAGTATACTGTACTAATAAGTGTCTGGAAGTTAATGGCCACCACGTCGAACACCTTTGGTAACTGTAGAGGCTACAGGTAATTTGTATTAATCTCGTAAATTTAATATTACAATATTTCTGCAAGTTTTTCTTTTTCTGATGTATATATTTTTTGGCAGACTTGTTAAAAATATGTTAATTTATTAGATTAGCTCACATGATTATGCAGGCCGAGAAAGTTCTACAACCTCTCTCTGCAGGTTGGAGAGCCAGGGAAGCCTATAGTGGCCTGGTCCAGGAAGCCAGAAGCCTCAGAAATGACACAAGCTGAAGATTGCTGCCTCTAGTCCAAGGCCAAAAGCCCAGAACCCCAGAGGGCCACTAGTAAAGTCCTAGAGTCCGGAGTCCAAATAACCTGCAGTCTGATGGCTAAGGGCAGTAGCAGGAGGCAGGAGAAAATAAGCAGGGAGAGAGAGAGAGCTCTTCTACCAGGGCGCCCAGTGGTCACCCACATTCAGTGTGGCTCTTCCCCACCCAGCTGACTGACCCTGACACACACACCAGTCCTTTCTCGAAACACTCACAGATATGCCCAGAAGTGTGCTCCACTCTCTCCAGACATCCCTCAGTCCAGTCAGGTTGACACCAAAAATTAACTACCATTGATACATTTGAAGATTATAGACCAGTCGTTCTTTAAAAGTCACACAGTTTGGGTTTGATGTAAGATTCAATTTATGCAGCTTGGCCAGGAATTTTTCACATGACCATTTAGTTTGCCCATTGCCATCTTGGAGGACGCAGCTTCAATTTTCCTCATGATTCATTGTCACATTTGTCATTTAATTCAGGTGGTCTCTGCCACCCTTCTCCACCAGGAAGTTACTCTTTCTTACAGTTACTCCGTTTACAGTTTTGTGCTGTAGTTAATACATATTTTGGGGAGAAGGTTGTATGTAAATATCTCATTCTTTATTAAAATTTAATACCACAGATGTATTGCTAAGGATTGAGGGCTTTCTATTTTATACACTGCAGTGGGATTCATTGTGAGGTGAAGCTTGTTTTTGTGTCCCTTTGATACGTTCATATCATTTCCTTGCTTTCAGGACAAGGTTCATATTCTTAAATTCCCAGTCTCAGCCCTGGAATCAGCCATTTCTCCATGAAGCCCTGGCTTCTTTTTGTGGAGAAAGGTGTCTGGGAGATAAAATCTGCACTCTGTTCACTGATGTTAGAGGTGCTGTTACTGGACAAAGCTCTTGAGCCAGCCTGCCACCACCACCATGCTGACCCCATCTGTGACCCGGTCTACTCTTAACAGCTCAGGGCATGCTCTCAGTTCTTACAGTGATCTTGTCTTAGTCTGTTCTGTACGACTATAACAAAATACCTGAGGCTGGGTTGATTTATAAAGAAAAATTTCTGGTGAGAGCTTCATGGTACATAATGTCTGATGGTAGAAATGTGTGCAAAGGGAAGATTGCGTTCTGAGAGAGGAAGCAAAGGGTGAGCCAAGGAAACTTACTTTGTAGTAACCCAGTCTTGTGGTCACTAATCCAGTCCCTCTAGACCAAATCCAGTCTCAGAAGAACTAACCCATTCTCTCCAGAAAAACAGCGTATTGGTGACAGCAGATCCCTCCTGACCCCACACACCTCTAAAAGTGCCCACTACTTCAGCACTGTTACTTTGGGAAATTAAGCCTCAACTTGAGTTTTGCTGGTGACAAACCACATTCAGACGAGAGCAGACATCCTCCTCACCCTGCCAGGGTTCTAATTTCCTGTCTGCAGCAGCTGTTCGGTGCATTTTCCTTTCTCGCCCCACCCTCAGACTGCTGTCACCACGCTGACGCACTCTTGACCCTGCCTGGACTGCACACCGGGCCAGACCTCTCTGAAGCGATGCCTCCTTGCTGCCTTGGGACCCCCACACCTGGTGCAAGCGCCCCTCTTACCTGAGGCCCTGCTTGGCCTCTTAGCCTCCGTTACACCCTGCTCCAGGCTTTCCCTATCACAGAGACTGTTCTCAGAGGAGACAGACACCCTGGGCCAACACCTCACCCCAGAGTGGATGCCCCACTGACTTCGGGCCTGAACTGTTCCAGGAAAGGAGGGAAAGGAGGAAGAGAAAGGAGAAGAGAAACGTTTTCTTTCTTAGGCCTAAATCATCACCAAGATAAATCCTTAGTCAACTCTTCAGTTGATGAAAGAGCTGGCTTCTTTTTTTTTTTTTTTTTTTTTTTTTGGTGGTGTCGGGGATCGAACTCAGGCCCTTGTGCTTACAAGGCAAGCACTCTAATCACTGAGCTAAATCCCCAGCGAAAGAGCTGGCTTCTGATCAAGTTTATTTTGGAGACCATTTCTAGGCACTTGTGACAAAGACCTTCAGTGGATATGGGTCCAGCTGGAAGCTAGACAGCCTTGCATTGGGTCCTGGCCTTGCACTGTACCAGTCACGTGAAGCCTGTTGTTCTACCTGTAGTTCTTTGTATAGTGGAATGATAATAAATATATCAATTAAGCAATAAATATGATGCTTGATAAGAGTCTCTTTTGCTTTTTACACAAAATAGAGAAAATTATGATGCAGATGAAGCAAGACGAGGTATTCTGAAATGTCCTGAAAACTGTAAAAGCCCATGTAAATATTTCATTTTTATAAGAAAAACTGTTTTCAGGAAATACTCCTGTGTCGCAGATTTGTTGTAGGGCAATTCTATCTTCTTTATGACTCACACAATTTTTGTGAATAAAATAAACCCAATACACAGAACTGAAACTGTGCGCTGGGGAAATAAAACACAGGCAGCCTGGGAGGGGGCAGCAGGATACAGCCACAACATGGCAGGTTTTGTAAAAACAGAGTCTGGCAAGCATGGGATGTACTTTGAAGAATTTCCAGTGTAATTCAGTGTGCTTACCGATCCTTTCACTGTAAACCTTGTGAACGCACAATAACTGCACTCTCAAATTTACTTCTCCTTGTTTGCTCTGTAGAAATTTCCTCTGTGTTCTGATGCCCTTAGCAGCCTCTAGGACTTCCTTTTTCTTTGCTGCCTACTGCCCAGACATGTGGTATCTAGTTACACTATCTCTTGTTTTAACAAAAGACCCCCAACTACATAGATCTGTGAGAATTCTTTGATGGTCAAGGGTTCCGGTTATGCAAAGGAATACATTTAAAATAGTTTTGTGTATATTACAAATAAACTTCATTTTTGGCATTTTATAAGAAACTCTAAGGCATATTTAAATTGCTTTTCATTTATTCTTGGATTCTACAATAGTGAACTACCACATGCAGAAACACATTAACAAAAGGACCCAGAGCCACCAGCCCTATACGGATTCCACAGGAAGACAGGATGCAGCACTGTCCTCTGTGCTAAGGTACGAGCTTCATTGTAAAAGGTTTCCAGAAGGGGCACAGGCAGAGTTCAGCAAATTTTGAAAGAAGTGCAGGGGAAAGTTGGGGGAAGTAGGGTTAAGATAAGGAATCAAGAGCTGGAGAAAGAGGCAGGGGCGCTACAGGAAATGCTCAGTCCTAGCTGTTGGTGGAGCTATGAGGTGAAAAGGGAGGTGGAAGCGGCTTACTCATGGCCTCGCTCTCATCTGGCTGCTGCTGACAGCCTTTTTTACTTTTCTTATGTCTTCAGAATTCTTGGGTCGGTGGTAACTGAGTGAGCTGAGCTGAGCTGGGCGTCACAGTGTGGCCTTGGTGTCAACCGACTGCGTTCGAAGACTAAGTCGCTCTCCCAGATGGCTCTTTGTCCACCCGCCCATTTCTTTTGGAAACAGTTATTATATGTATAGGGTTGGGGTTGGTATAAACCAAAAACATCAGACACACAAGGAAAATTTGTAGGCCAATTAAGAAAAAGAACCAGAAATCTCATATTCTAATCATATGGAAACTTACTGACTAAATATAGTGGCTTAAACATATGTTTATCTCAGCTTTCCCCCCAAATCCTACTGAAATGACAATGATTACATTTTTTAAAAGCCAAAAACCCACGAAGACAAAGAGCCCAGGAGTGGAGAAACAACAAGGGAGAACTAGGACATGAAAAGCCGACCGATGAGTGTGAACTGCCCCAGCAGACTCTCGCAGTGACCACCCACGCTGGCAGTGGGGAAGCGAGTCATCCGTCAGTTCGAACCGCAGAAGCACGAAAATCCTCAGGGACCAGCTTTACCAGACAGCTCGACAGCCAGGATGAGTGGGAAACAGGTGAACTGGCGGGAAGGCTTTTCAAGAGTGGTTAGACTCGCAACTCCTTTCTCAAAGCCTCGTCGCAGAACGCCTGTCCCTTCCCCCAGCCTTGTACAGGAACAGAAATGTATTCGCTAGAGCTGCGCTGCCCAGTGCGACCACCAAGTCTGCGTGGTTTCAGAGCTCCCAAGACACGGCTGTTGTGAACCGAGATGCCCTGTAGGTATGAAATACACACCAGATCTTAAAGACTTAGTAAAAAAAATCTTGATATTAGAAAAATATTGAGTGTAAGGGTGGGGGGCAAAATTCAGTAGCAAAGTGCTTTCCTGGCATGTGCAAAGTCCTGGGTTTAATCCTTAGCACCATAAAAAATTTGATTATGTATTGAGACAATAATCTGTTTGTCTACTGGTTTAAGTAAATTATGATTGAAATTATTTTCTCTTTTTTTGGGGGGGTGGTGTGTGCCAGGGATCGAACTCAGAGCTGTGTGCTTGCTAGGCAAGCATTCTAACCACTGAGCTAAATCCCCAGCACCTCTGTTTGTTTTTAAAAATGTAATAGAAAATTTAAAACCATTCCCCTGGCTCACGTTGTATTTCTATTGGACGATACTGCTCTAGAGAGTGTGAAACAGCAGCAGTTATTCAGGGAAAGGCTGCAGTGGAGGAGCGTCCACGCTGAAGGCGGGGTGGCCAAGCCGAGCAGGCTGAGGAGAGAGTTAAATATACTGAAGCAGACACATCAGCTTCTGCTCACTGCCCCAAAACATTCACCTCTGCATACGAAGACAGGTTCCTGCAGCTTCCTTCAACAGAGCGCTCCTTGCAGATATGTGCGGCCGGAAATGCCTGAGATCTTGTGTGCCCCGGTCTGGTTGGTCCAAAACAATCCTGGCCCCTTTGCTCTTCTGGTGTGGAGAGAACTCTGCGACCCGCAGGGACTCCTAGCGCTCCCGTGCATTGGGCCTTGATTGCCCAGCGCATGCTGGCTGCCTTCTTTTCCCTTCTCTCCTCTCCATCTCCCTTCTAGGGATTCTTGAGATCACCTCTAAAATATAGACACCTTATCCCCAGGTCTGCTTCCAAGGACTCTAAACCAAGACAAATTCTGAGAGCTGGGAGTTGTCCAGAAAAGCAGCCCAGCCATGTCACCCTACAGAGAACCTACTATTGCTGGCTAAGGCTCACCCCTATGCTCTGAGCTTATTATTTTTTATTGTTGAATATTTGTATTATTTTAATTTTCCAGCTTTATTGAAGTATAATGGGCATACAAAAAACCTGCTCATAACTAAGTATATAGTAGTATACTGTATGTTGTAGTCAGCACGTATGTACTTACTGTCACCTACGGTCACAATATTGTATGGCAGCTCTCTGGAACTTCCTGTTTTCTCACTAGCTTTATTCCCACTGAACTACAGCTCCCTACTTCGCCGTCCCCTGTCTCTTGTAGCCACCATTCCATGGTTCACTCCATAACTTTGACTACTTTAGGTGCCTCACAGAAGGGGAATCATGCAATATTTGTCTGTGACTGTCTTGTTTTACTTAGCATAATGTCTTTGAGTCCATCCGTGTCATTGTAAATGGCAAGATTTCCTTCATTTGTAGAGCTGACCAATACCCTATTGTATTGGGTATTGGAAAAAGAAAAAACATTTTCTTTTCCACTTCTCTGTTGATGTGCAGTTACATATCTGGGCTACTACCAAAAAATGCTACAGTGAACAAGGAGTGCGAATATCACTTTCAGATCCCGATTTCAGTTCTTTCAGATAAATGTCCAGAAGTGAGATCGTTAGATCACACGATAGTTCTATTTCTTATATTTTGAGGACACCTCATACTGTTTTCCATAGCGGCTGCTTTAAGTTCCCACCAGAAGTGTAGAAGGGATTTATTTCTCTACATCCTCACGGACACTGGTTACTGTTGGGTTTCAATAACACCCGTCTAACAGGAGTGAGGCAGCCTCTCGTTGTAGTATCAATTTGCATTTCCCTCATGATTAATAACACCAAGCATCTTTTCCAATACTTTTTGGCCATTTGCGTATGTTTTTTGGAGAAATATCTGCTCAAGTCCTTTACTCATTTTAATCACGTTATTACAATTTAATTTATAAAAAATAAAGTAACAATCTACATACAGTTATTCTTCATGCCCTGCTTTGTGGATGGCAGCATATTGTTCCATAACAATAATACTAATATGCAAAAAGATGCATGCATGTCTGAGCTTCTGTTGCAAAATAGAAAGGTAAAGTATAGGACTGAGACTCTGTCTCAGCATTAATCCCCGCCAGCCTCTGAGCACCCACAGTGTTGGTCACCCTCTTGGGTGCTGTAGTACTGAGACAAAAGCCAGGCCCTGTGAAGGAGGATTCAGCTAAGAGAAGTCTTTGCTGTGCAGGAAATGGAGTGTGTGCAGCAAGCTAAGGGAGTCTAGAGTAACCCTGAAAAGAGCAGGCCTGGGGGGAAGCAAGAGGCAACAGGAAAGTGCCAGCAGCCCGTAGCAAGAGAGGGCATTCCGAAGAGGAAGCAGAGGAAGGGACATACTCAGGAAATCAAAAACATCTTGAGGCCTGAAGAGTTGGGTATGCGGAAAGTGTCTACGAGTGACAGAGGCTCACCGTGTCGTGGGAGTAGAATGATCTAAAGGCACCAGTCCTGGCAGCTTCCCCAGAGAGGGCGCCTCTCTATGAGCTCCGTAGTCTTTTGCTCCTGGTGAGGTCCCTTGCTTCTTGCCATCGCTGGAGGGAAGAGCCTCTCTCTGCATCTTCTGAAAGCAAAAATACCTGGGACTGTGGAACCAGGTGTAGGAAGGAGAAAGGGCAAAGTGTGTTTTTTTGTGCTTAAGTCACCCCCAACACATGCATGTGCGTGTGTACACACACACACACACTCCCACGCATTTTCACACCTCTCTCTTAGCACCTCCAGAAGCCCCAGCACCTCGCATCAGCGAGCTCAGCTGAGCTGCAGGATCTCCTCTGTTCGTGATGAATTTGGATCTTTCCCCCACAGCATACATAACTTCTTAGACCAGTTACGGGAGGAACATTTTCAGGAAGCACCAAGAACCTAATAGGGAGACTGTTGGGCTCATAGGGCAGAGACAGGGAAGAGATCTGCCAGTCCTTATGGCACCCCAAAACATTACACAGAAGAGATGCAGAAAGACTCATGGAAACAGAGGTATTTTTCGGTAGGTGGGAGGGGTCTGCAAAGTGGCCCTTAAAAGTATCTTACCTGCCTGGAACACAACAGGCTTCCTGGCTTTTCTCTTGCTAAGAGAATCATCACTTAAGGGCGATGCTGCCAAAAATGAGAATTCCTGTGTCCAGAGCACCAAACTTCAAAACAAGATATCGGGAGGGTACAGAGACCTGCCGTAATCTCTGGTCTTGGCTATGTACCCCGAACTGAGTTACTGCATAGAAAGCCAGAGCATAAACATCACATTCAGGCTTAGGTCTAAAAGGGGGAGCTAATAGAAGCAGAAACATTGAGAGAAATAAAAAAGACCTTTACCCACAGCAAGTTTGCCACCCAGTCGGTGGGGGGGATTTCACAGCTTGAAATTAATTCTTTGGCTTGATGTTCTGTCCGTGTAGCCCCATAGGGCTGCGGCTCCTCCCCCTTGGCCACCAGGGATGACTCTGCCCTCTGACTCATTCCTACTTCATCTTGCCTCGGTTGCTGTCACTCTGGGCTGGCAGCACTCCACGGGTAGAACATTCTCAGAGGACTTTGTCTCTCATGTGATCCAGGAGTCCAAGGAAGGAGATCAGAGGGTCCTCCACAAATCTCTCCAGAGCTCTGCAGCTCTGTTCCTGGCTTGTGCTGAGATCACTGATCGGATTCATAAATCACACACTTATTCTCTTTGGCGAACAGTCATTCAGCTTCACCCTTGGCCCTGTTTCCAGAGTAGGCCATCTGGACAGGCTGCACCTTCCAGACTTTGCATGGAAAACTCCTCAGCTAAATATCCAATTTCATTGCTCACAAGTTCTACTTTCCACAAAACAATAGAATAAAATTTAGTCAAGTTTTCTTTCACTTTGTAACAAAGATTGTTTTTCCTCCAGTGTCTAATAATGTTTCTGGTTGCCATGTAAGACTCACCAGAGACACCTTTGCTATCCCTATTTTAGCAACAGTGTCTTCATGATGATATACTCTCTTCTAAAATGATAGAATGTAATGCTTTCTCTTCAGTTCTGACCATTCTCTGACTTGTTAACCAGAATTGCCTTTAATTTTTCTACCATTGCCTCTTGAAGCCAGTTTAGGCTTTTACTATTGAGTTCCTGAAACTCTTCTAGCCTCTACCCATTACTCAATTCCAAAACCACTTCCACCTTTTAGGTGTATATTACATCTCACTTCCTAGTACCAAGATCTATGTTTGTCTGCTAGGACTGTCCTGACAAAACAAATTTATTCTGTCATGGTTTTGGAGGGTGGAAGTCTGAACTCAAGGTGTGAGTAGAACCACACTCCCCCGGAACTCTGGATAGAATCCTTCCGTGCCTCTTCCTAGCTTCTGTCAGTGACTGGCAATCTTGGGCCTCTTAAGTCTGTGCCTCTGGTTTCACATGGCATCCTCCCGTTTGTGTGTCTGCGACCAAATTTCCTTCTTTTTACAGAAACAGCAGTCATACTAGACTAGGATTCACCCTAATGACCCTATCATTATTTGATTACATCTGGAAAGACTCTCCAAATAAGGTCAATCACAGGTACTGGAGGTTGGGACTTCTTCAACCTCTTTTTGGAGGTCACAAGGCGACCTGTCACACTGGATGAATGACGGCAGATGGAAGCACCTGTGCAGACACCAATCAGATCAAGGAGGAACACATTTCAGCACACGACAAGCTCCCGTGTGCTCCGTCAGTCAGGGTTCCCCAAGGGTTGCCTTTATTCTAACACCGTGGCTCAGTTTTGTGTGCAGTTTTCACCCCATTTGCTACTGTAGGGGACAACTATGGACAGCCAAAAAGAAAGGGAATTTCCCTAGTGACCGCTTAGTCTGGGAACTTGGTGAGGTGCTTTCGTTGTGGCCCAAAGAAGGTTTGTAACAGGAACTTTTGGAGCAACTGTCTGCAGAGCATGTTTACACTGCAGCAATAGGGAGGAAGAGCAGAAATAATCAGAGAAGCAGCAGGGGCAAAGGAAGCCTGCTCTTTCAAGGCTGCGTTTTGAGTGATTTCTGACTTCTGACATAGTCTATTAAAACAGCGTATTTTCCGAATTCCAACTAAATGCCAGATTTTGTGTTATTTATTTATCTCATCTTATCTCATCTCATTTCATTCCACAAAGAAAAAATTTTGAAGAAAGCATCTTATTTCCATCTGGAAAGAAGAATTGGGACACAAAGTGTTGGCTAACTAATTCCTAGCAAACAAATGACTGCTCCATTTCAGAAAGAGCTCTTCTGAGCTCTCAGATTAGTGCCTGATATGGCAAATACTCAGTGAATGATTGTATGGACACAGGCATAGAGACTCGTGCACAAATGCCACAGTGTCTCTGTCCCAAAGAACTTAATATTCTCAGGAGAAAGCCCAAGAAATACATAATTTTAAAATAAGCCAGTCAGTGCAATGAGAGAGACCAACAAAAAGTCCTATAAAAGCACAAAAGATAAATATTTGTTACTTCAGGGTGCTGTGTTGATCCGGGAAAGCTTCCTGAGATGTAAAGAAAGCGTAAACAGGAGGCAGGCCAGGGAGAACAGTGAGCCCGCAGAAATGGGGTAGAGAGAGGTCTAGGGAGTTCCCTGAGGTGGAAAAGTCATTGCTCTCGGACTGCTGTAGCCTGTAGCAGCTGCTTTGCTGGCTGGCCCAGAGTTTGAATAAAACCGAAATGCATTTATCAGGGCCTGCGCCCTCCAGCTCGCCCTCCCCTTGTCTAATACCTGTCACTTGTGTTCTGGTATAGTGCTTGAATTTGTGGCCCCTGTAAAGGGGACTAGGTGCCACTGGGAGGTTTCAGGCAAGACAGGGACATTGGGTGGTCTGGAATTTAACTGGATATTTCTAGAAACAGTTTGAAGGATAGACTTGAGCAAATGAGGCTGGGGCAGGGAAATTTAAGATGTTAAAATGATAAGAAATGCAAGAAGAGATTACAACCTTAGCAGTGATGGGAGAGAAGGAGAAGAGAGGTCAGACTTGAAAAATAGTTTAGAAGATATAATCACTGTCAGCTAGTGAGTTAATGGAAGCAAGAGGATAAGAAGTCGTTTGTCCCATCATCACATATGTGTGTGTGTTGTTGCAACCTTTCCCTTTCTCACTTTCTCTTTCCCCTTTTCCCCCCAGGAGATTGAACTCAGGGCCTCGCTCATGCTAAGCAAATACTCTACCCCAGAGCTACATCTCCAGCCCTTTCATAAAAACATTTATTATGAGGCAGGGTCTTGCTAAGTTTTCCCAGTCAGGCCTCAACCTGTGATCCTCCGGCCTCCTGAGTAGCTGAGATTACAAGCCTGTACCACTGTGCTGGGCGCTGCATTGGTTCTACTTTGAAGACACAATTAGCCGGAAGAGTCTGGATCACAGAGAGACTGGAGGATGGCATGGAACTAGGTAGGAAAAAGGGAAGCCCTTGGCTCCATCCAGAAAGATATTCCTCAGCTTCTCTACATCAGATGTATACCAGTCAGGAACATTTGATTATCAGCTCCAAACCCAGCTGGAGATAATTGCAACTGGCTCTCTTTGGCAATCGTTGTACACAGGCATGTCGGTGTTACTGGTCAGTAAAATCATTTATCAATCCCTTTTTTTTTTTTTTTACAGTCTTTACAAATTGAGAGTTAGAAAGAATATGAAAACAAGACATCTGAAATCAGTGGTTAGTGTCACAGTTCTGAATATAAGCAGCAGCCTCCAAGGACCTTAAACTCAGGACCCGACTGAGGCCTATCTGAACGGACCGTGCCTTGAACAGCAGATTAAAGAACTACTTATAAGCATGATTTGAGGACACCCAAGGAGGGAACCTCATCAAGAAGCTAAGCGACTTAATGGCAAGTCTGTGAAATAAAGCCATTTCTTCAGAGTTCCCAGAAAAAATTTCCACCACATTTGCCCGTTTTCCTAAGATTTGCCATGTACTTCCTATGATGTTGCTTTACCATGGACCCAAAGCAATAGAACCAACTGATCATGGATTGCAAACTCCAAACTTGTGTGCAAATACAACACAAGTGGTTAGAAACTTTTTCTGTAAATGGAGATAGTTATATTTTAGACTCTCCAGAGCCTGTTTCAATTGCAAATACCTCTCTGTCTTTGTTGAGCAAAAGAATGGGTGTGACTGTTAAAATAAAAATTAATTTACCAAAATAGGTGGTAGAAGGAAAAATATGGCCCATGGGCTAGATGGTCAAACCTTACGCAGAGAGTTTGAAAAGATGGGGCTTAGAGAGAGATCTGAGTTTGAATTCTAGCTATAAAAACTACTCGATACATGACCTGAAGAAAGTTTGTTGACTTGTCTAATCCCCATTTCTCTCTAATGTAAAAGGAAGTAATAATACCAACCTTTACTAAAATCATAAAGCTGAGTTTCTAAATCTAACGACCTTAACATTGTACCTGGAACACACGTAGATATCCAGCAAATATTAGTCGCTCTTCTTGAGTTAGTGCTGTTCAATTTATGTGAGTATCAAATTCTTGATCACTTGATTGATTAAGTAATCAAATAGCAGATCCTAGAGAAGTAGAGTATGACCCAAGATTTTTTTTAAAGGAGGAAAGGTTTATTTGGCTCACAGTTTATAGAGGTTTCAGTCTATACTCGGGTGGCCCCAAGGCAGGGTGGCCTGGCGGAGGGGCATCACAGAGGAGAAACTGTTCATGGCAGGCAAAAGGCAGCAAAGCAAGCAAGGGACCCAGGATATCTCTGGGGTCCTGTGCTTCTTGGAGTGGTGGGATGAGATACTGTGGTCAAGTTATGTAGTTTAGAAATCACTAAAGCGATTTCAAGATTTTCTGTATCAAGATGTCTCAGTTGCAAGCAAAATAAGGTAACTGGCTAAAAAGCAAAAAGAAAATTTATTAGAAGAATTATATGATGTAGCTCAGAAGATCCAAGAAGAGCCAGAGGATTAGGTTTAGAACTGATGCTGCTGCTAAAGGTAATCTCAGAAGCAAGAATTTCCCATCTGTCTTGACCTTGCTTCTGGAAAACTCTGTTTCTTCTATATTAAAAGATTTAGCTCAACATTCAGAGTCCTATGGAATATTAGGGGTGGATAAGCTTGGTTGCAAGTCCCTTCACTGTTTGGGAATGGGAAGAGAAAGGACCGTGTGCCGTGAGCCCCGGGGATCCACAGACTTCCTTAACAGAAGAGCTGGTGCTTGGATTTACAGACTGGCTCAGCAAGACCAGATTGTAGTCATGCGAGTCAGCACATATGAAGGGAAAGTTCTCAGATTCAATGAAGGGCATCAGGATTATTGGACTAGGAAACATCTGTCCATCTGCAGAGGATTTCTCAACCTTGCCACTACTGGTATTTTGGGAAGGATCATTCTGTACTGTAGGGGCAGGGGGGCTGCCCTATGCATTGTAGAACTTTAAGCAGCATCCTCATCTCTACCAAGCAAATGCCAGTAGTCAGCC
This sequence comes from Hystrix cristata, assembly GCA_004026905.1. Taxonomy (NCBI): domain Eukaryota; kingdom Metazoa; phylum Chordata; class Mammalia; order Rodentia; family Hystricidae; genus Hystrix; species Hystrix cristata. The sequence continues at coordinate 13,018 of PVJO010000166.1, forward strand.
CCCTAATCTCCACTTGTGACAACACCAAATGGCCCCAGATTTGCTAATATCTTCCAAAGAAGCAAAATCACCCAATGATGGCAGTGATCATGGTGGATCATAGTCTTATGGCTCCTGTGACCTGCCTGATTTGGTCTTGAGGGCTTGGTTGACTTTGAAGACAGATTTAGTTTAGCTTTTGCGGTCCAGTCTGCTTCCTTACAGGATCCTACATCATTGAACTCACCGTAAAAGATAGTAATGCACATTGGAATAGGAGAACATGTAATCAACCTTGAGTTCAGGTGAGGCTTGCATTTCCAGCTCTCTTGATACTCAAAGATGAATATAAGACAAATGAACAAATATGTGAATGAAAAAGATAGGAAGAGTATATCAAATTTTATTCTGTTTGCACAGTGTTGGAGTAGTTCCTACTTTTGCTCCACCCTGACTGTAATGCTTATTCTTCCTCTCTGATTTCTTTTGGGAAATTACCACCTCCACTTCCATAGATCATGTTGTCTGGAGAGATTATAAAAACAAATCTTGTCTTGTACTAAGGAAGCCCAAAGTCCTGAAGAATTCCTGCCTGTTTCTTTTACCTTGCCATACCTATTGTCAGGCATGTGATCCAAATTCAACCAGGTACAATGTTTCTTCCAGGAGTTTGAGGTGAGGGAGATAAAATAGGCTACCAGTATTTCCACATGGCTATTCACCAACTATAGAAATGATCCCTGAAAGTATAACCTTTCTCCATGGCTGTTCAGAGGGGCTGCTGACACAGGAATGGCTCTGAAAAGCTATCCTTTTGTAAGAAGAAATATATGTAAGTAGCAGGCAGCTGTGCAGGGATTACTAGCAAGCACCACCACGCCTGCCTATCAGGAAGACTTTATCTGCATAATAAGACAAGCTCTGTTATGTACATTTTCCTCTTTTGCTCCTCCCAACACCTGTATCACCACCTTCCTCCTTCCCCAGCAGCCTTAAGTCTATACTTTTTCTGTAGTTCAAAATGTTATTTAAGCTTCAGTTATTTGGCCCTTTCTTTGAGTCTCATACTTTGTGTATGGTTCTTGTATTTCTGCACATTCATACATTTGTGATCTTTTCCCGTGTTCATCTATTGCCTGTTTATTTCATAGACTAAAAACATAGAAACTTTGGGGAGGAAATTTAAAACTTCCTTTCAAGTGCAAAAGGGTTAAAGACAAAGAAGAGAAGTAGTGGTGGGTGTTGCCCTCTGAAGGGATGCAGAATGCTGGCTTTGGGGGCGCCTGCTGCGGTGCTCTGCCTGCCTTGGACAGGCAGACTGGAGGCACTCAGCAAACAGTACGAGATTGCTTTCCTAAATTTGTTGTGTAAGGAAAGAGTGAAGCTGATGGGGCCTTTGGGGAAAAAGAAGAGAAGAAAGAGAGATTAGCAGGTGAGAAAACTGGCAAGAAGGAAGAGATATTGCTCATCAAGGGGGACAGTGTAGATCCAGTGCTGTAGCTTACTCCCCATACCTTTGGGTTCGGCTGGAAGCTGGGGCTTCCTCAACTCACTCCTGACTCTCCCACATGCTCCTTGCAAATACAAGGGGCTGGATTTCTGGTTAAAACCATAACTACTAACTGGTATTACTACTATTTCTTATTAAAGTCTATGCATCCATTGCGTATGCTTTCTTATTTATTGATTACTCTCTGAAGGTCAGTAAGATAGGTGATAATATTGTCCCCAGTTGTTTGCAGATGAAGATACTGAGGATCAGAGAAGCTAGACAATTTGCCCATAGGCAGAAAGCAGAATTTTATTTTGGTGGATTTTTAAATGTTGTTTATTTATTTATTTCCTTACTTACTGGTGCTTGGGATTGAATCCAGTACCTGACACATGCTAACAGAACACTCTACCCCTGAGCTACACCCCCAGTCCCAGCCCCAGAAATAGGATTTGAACAAGTCCAGACTAACTGTGAGAACTCTGGGCACAGACGGTAGGGAATTTCCAGCTTAGATCCAGGTCCTGAAGAAAAGGAGGGGAGGAAGTGAGAATTCCCCTCTCCCATTCCAGCCCAGGGCCATGCACATCCCAAAACCTTGGGCTTCTGAAGGGGGCTTAACTTTTTGAACCCCGTGTGGATCTGGCTTTGGAAATGCAGCTGCCTCCTGATGACACGGCTCACTCTCCATCTGGTGAATTAGCTTGCTTTTCATCTCCTCCTCACTCCCTTGGCCTGTGGGTCACCAGGCTACTCGATAGCACCTTGGCCAGAGAATCAACGGATAAGGAAAGGAAAAGAAGGAAAACTTAGCTCAACTCTTGTTACCTGAGGCGGCAACTGAAACCAATGCCCACAAAGGGAGTTTTGTATTTCCCATGAATTTAAAATGTCCCCGTCACTCATACTACCAAATGTCCTGAGCTGGTGATCCAAAAAAGAATGCAATCATTGTGCAAGCGGGGCAGTTTATAGGGAAATACTTCACAGCAACAAAAACTTAATCCTGAGCAGCTAATTGCTGGGCTGTTTGCTGTTCTGGGCTTGGTTGGGGTAGAGGAAGAATAAGGGAAGTGCAGAACAGCAAGGAAGCCCAAGACCTTCAAGAGGACTGAGTTGCGTTCCCACCCCATCCCTGAGATGTTTCCTCACCCCTCAATTGTAGGTTGTCTCATCTGCTTGCAATTTCCAGGCCTGGTCAGCGGACATGCAACTTGGTCTTCAGATTGAGGCGTCTGTAGGTCGAAAGGTATCGACAAATTCTGAGCAGCTACAGAGGTGATGAGGCTCTTGATGGGGTGGCTGTCGGGAGGGCTCCTTGCTGCTGATCTCTGGATGAAGAGGGAAGGAAGACTAAAGGAGCAACAGGTGTCTTTGCAAAACCCGCTTCTCAACTTTTTTCTTTTTCTTTTTAAAAAATTCACTTTTGCAGAAAAAGAAGGGAGCTACAACTTGCATGATGGCCCTGGCTTTCAACATAAAGGTGCAGCAAGATTCGCCCATGAGCTGAGAGCTGCTGTGTTGGAGCTGAGACCTGAGGTTCAAAGGGAAACAAAAAGAAGGTAAAAGTTACTTATTTTGATTTGATTTGTTTTCTCAAGATAGTATTCTTAGGAACTTCTTGAATGTCAAAGAGAATTATATTTCCTACTCTGTTCTCCTCTTTTAAAAGAATGGGGGTATTTTTTTTCCTATCTTTTTTATAGGAAAAATTTCAAACAAAAGTAAAGGGGAATAGTGAATCACTATGCACTCTGGGAAATTTTAAAGCTGGCAGAATTAGGAAAATAAATGGAACGAATTAACTATCAGCGGTGGGAAGTAAGCCTCCTTTGTGAATTCTCAGTAATGAGAGGATCTCAGCCATGACATGGAAGTTAACAAATCCCTCATCTTCTGGAAAGCTCTGCCTCTGGCCAGCCCTTGAAATCTGCCTTTTAATAAAAAGCTCCTATTAGATTCCTTCTGTAGTTTTTCTCTTGCCACAGGGCTTTACGAATTCACAAAGGTCTCGGATGGATGGAAGGCAGATGAAACCTGACACCTGAACACAGCCTCATAAACAGGGCTTCAGGGAGAGCCAGCAGGAAGTCTGGTCTAGCGTGCTGGGGAGCAGCAGGTAGGCCCCAAAGTGTGTGGGGGGGGCAACCCAAGAAAACTCATGGATCCCTGTGAGTGGGGTGGGCACCTAGCCTGGGAGCTGGGTCTTCAGTGGCCTAGACCAGACTGGAGCTTCCCAAATTTCAGCACAGCTACAGATGACGACATGGAGATCTTGCTAAGGTGCAGATTGTGATTTACCAGGTCTGGGGGGGCCAGGTGGAGCCGAGAATCTGCCTTGAACAAAGTTCCTGGGCAGAGTTAGTTTCATGGGCTACAACCTAAGCAGTCATCAGAGGCCCCTGAGCTTGTCTTGCTGTTATCTTCTGAAAATTCACAGATCACATTTTGACAAGTGGGACTTGAGAATCAGGTTTTGAAACCAGACAGACAGAGGTAAAATTGCAGGTTGCATTGTCCTCTGCATTTTTGTGACCCCGGGCAATCCTTAAAGGAATGCATAAAAGGAAGGCAAAGTGTTATCTCTCTGGTTTATTGGTCATAATAACAATTGAGTCTAGATGATGTTTTTGCTCACATCCTTTATCTCCTTATCTTTATGATTATGGGTGATAAGTCCACATCTTCTTCCCTTCGGCAGCCCCTGGGTGAAGGAAGACGCCATCCCTCCTCCACTGTGGTTGGCGAGTTACCTTCCAGCCTCTCAGCTTGGGTATGCGCTCTGAGAACTGGAACTTGTCGTGCCTAGAAACCAAACCCACGCTGGCATAGACTCTAACGCAGTATCAATATTACCATAGAGTGGATATTCCATATTAGGCGAATACATATTCTCTGTCAGCCAAGCAAAGGGAAGCAGAAGAAAAACAATTACCAAGAGCTACTATTGAAACATGACTTATCTCTAAGTTCCTATTGTTTAATAGTCTCCCTTATCTCTTTCCTGTCCAAAGCATAGTCTATCCTTCAAGGACTGGCTATGGGAATGTTTTGGCTTCCGGGGTTTGATGCCAGCTCTGGCTCTGTTGTCCACCAATGCCTTGGTTCTGCCCTCTGCCAGTGATTGCTTGGCTCATCTTGTACACAGCAGCCCCATTTCCGGGCTTTCCCAGTATCCGGGAGAGAGGGCACCCGCAGCCGGAGATGCCAGCAGAAGCCTATGCTGGGTTCCCATGGGCTGACCCCTCGCCCAGTCTTCACGGTAAAGTCACCTTAGAAGTTGATTAGCTTCCATGTGAGATCCAGACTAATCACTTTGACAAGAGGAACATCACGTACCTAGTTAATAGCAGAGCTGCTTCGAATTCATTTAGCTCTGAATCATACACAGAACAAACTCAGGATTCCTTTTGGGACTGTTGTGCTTACATATTTTCTCCCCTAGACATTAAATTTCCAGGAGCCGAAAACAGTGTGTTCTGTCTGTACCACACCACTTAGTTTGGACTGTCAAAGGACAAAAATTCAACAGTTTGATCTAAAGATTTTAATTGGATTTATATTTGACTCTAGAATTGGGCAACCTTCATTCTGTAAAATAGAATGAGCGCACCAATGGGCCTGAGTTAGGATAAAAGAAATAAAAGATAGGTAGAGAGGAGACAAGGAAATCGTAACTTTAATTATAATTTTATGAAGACTGCAAGCCCCAGGGCCCAGCTGAGGTTATCCAAAGTGATTCCATCCACATTCTTTTGCTTAACTTTAGGCTCCTTCCCTATCAGGCCCATCACACCCCAAACCCTTCAGGAGCACTGAAAGTCCATAAATTGGCTTAATTGAGAAAGTAAAGAGCAGAAGGCTCATCCTGAGATAAAGACGCAGGTAGAGGGAACCCCATGAATGTTTAAATAACCTGTTAAAAAGGGAAAAAAAAAATACTGGGCCCATAGCTGTGGGTTACTACTCTTGGGGGGCGGGCCCCTTCAAGAGAAGCATAATTGTTCCCTTCTTTCTCCACGCTCCCATCTGCCACTCTTGAGTGCATCCTAAAATCTCTGCCTGATAAACCCTCCCTCGCCTCTTACTGATGCTGAAAATTCTCTTTTCACTACATGATTCATGGAACCTGCAAATTTAGTCTACAAAAGGGTGGGTTGGGTTCCTAATTTCAGCTGCGGGGGCCTCCTTAGACTCAGCCGGGTGTCAGGCCACACAGAAGAGGCTGCTGTCCAGACCCAGGAGAGTTGGGGAAAGCAGAAACAAAGAATGGAATGCGGACTGGTTGTGTCTAAGGGGTGTCCTTGTAAGGCGAGGCCTGGGAGACAGAACTGCAGAAAAAGAATGATTGCTTGACAAAGGTTACTTCGGGTCACCTTTTTTTGTGGAAGACTTGCTGGTAGGGGGAACTTCATTAACCTGCTGATCGAAGCTGGTGTGTTTGGGAAATTTGGCCGTATTTAATTTCAGTTTGGTGACACGGAAATTTAACGTGGGTGACTCCATTTTGATTTTCAGTCTGGCCCTTTGGAGCTCAGTGCAGGAGCTCTGTCCAAACAATGTCTTCCTCTGTTTTGTTTTTGTTTCTTTGTGTTTTTTTTTGGTGGTACTGGGGATTGAACCTAGGAACTCAGCTGAGCTATATCCCCATCCCTTTTTTGTATTTTTTATTTTGAGACAGTCTCACTAAGTCACTAAGTTGCCCAGCTTGGGCTTCAACTTGGGATTCTCTTGCCTCAGCCTCCCAAAGTATAATACTTATTTAACTGGACAATGATGAAAGCTTGGGTCAAGTTTATAAACATATTAGGCATACATATTCAACAACATTAGTGAAACGAGTGAGAACTGTTCATCACCAAGTGTCAAACAAAAGTCACACAATAAGACAAATATTGTAAATTGGTTTTTACTACCTTGTTTCTCCAAAAATAAGACCTACCCAGAAAACAAGTTCTACCATGATTTCAGGGGATGTATTTTCAGGGAAACACAGTATGATGTGACAAAAGGGATGATGGTTTGTCTTTCCTTTAAGTGAAAATGGTATACCAATCTGACCTAAAATTTACAAATTTATGAAAATGTCTACATAACAGAAGGGCTTCATAGCCATCGTAAATTTTTTCCCTGGCCCTTTCTGGACCAAGCCGGGTCATCCCCACTCCCACCCCAGATATGACTCTGTGGGATTTCTGTGACAGTCTAGTAGTGGCTGCTGAGCTGGAACTGGCAGGACAGGATTGTGTATGCAGTGGCTGAGGGTGTAGCTTAGTGGGAGAGTGGCTGCCTCGTGTGTACGAGGCCTCAGCTCAATCTCAGCACCACAGGGGAAAAAATATGTGTATAGCTCTCCACCTATATTTTATGTCTGTCCACTTTCCTCTTCTTTTAAAGAAATCACCTGTATTTAAAAGAGTCAGGAACTTGAATCCTCAAAGTGTATTTAACTTTTTAACTGTTGCATAGTTTTATTTTATCTGTGAACTGAGAAATCTGTTTGAACCTGCTCCAAACTGTGCATTTCCAAAGTAGCAGGTGGAGAACAGAGGGAACCCCATGTCACGGTGCAGTGTGAGATGTAATAAATAGGTAAAGAAAGGCCACTGGAGCCATCTGATATTTTACCCCTTTCCTTCAGACTTACGGGACTGAAGAAGTTAGGGCGTGGTGGCTGATCCCGGCTCCCCTTGAACTGGTCTCCTACCTGGGCATCAGAATTATGGCTAGAAAAGCAGCCTTGTGGTCTCAGTAGGTGGAGCAGTTTAGAAGCAGTGAAGCCTAGAGTTGGGAGATTCATTCCTGCTTTTCTGCTGTCTTCGCAGCCACCACCTGGTATCACTGGCTAATGCCAGTGCAGCTTGTAGCTCCAAAGCTCCAGGCAAAGGAGAAGGGGGTGGGTAAGTGGGGAGGTGTCACTGTTTATATTTTAAAACAAGGGATCAGTAAATTGCCCATGATGGCCCTGAACTGGCGATACTCCTGCCTCGGGCTTCTGAGTAGCTAGTTCTCTATGCCATGGCTTACATGAACCAGACCACCCACAATGGCCTGGTGGCAAAGCACCCAGGAAGCGATCGGCCACAGAAGCCACTGGCAAGAGTACAACCTTTACTGGAGGGGGAAGAACCTCATGTTATAGGCCTGGTACTGCAGGGCTCTGTGAGATCAGATGTTATCAGAAGTCCCCTGAACTTCTTACCAGGACAAAAAGAAGCAGGGGTAGGAGCTCAACAGACAGGTTTATTCTAGAACAAACTCGAGAGGGGCCGCTCTGGCACTAGAAACCAGTAACTCTCTCACAGGATACAAGGTCTTCGTAGTGTCATGGGCATAAAGAAAGGGGGCTGGGGAAGGGAAAAGTCACAAGGGACTTTCAGAGAGGGGTTGAGACTCTCTGCCCAGGATCCGGCTGGAGGACGTACAAAGAGCTGTGTGCTGTTTGACAAGAGCAGGGCTGAGTAGTGATTGGGGACTACAAGGTACAACTGTGCTTGTGGTATGCTGGGCCTTATCGACCCCTGAGGACACATCTGCAGCAGGCGAAAAAGCAGAGCAGAGGGAGGGATTTCAAGTGGTCTCTGCTCAGACCATGATAGCGGCGGTCAGATTCCTTCACTTCTGATTTACACATTTTCTTTCCTTCGTCTGGCACAAGAAATTGCACAAGGTTTGAGAACACATCTGTGCTTCCAGAGTGCAGGCCCTGGTGCCTCTCAGGGGCAGGCGAGGCCCGTGCGGTTGGCCTTCTTGGGAACACAGCCCGTGCTTTGGCCAGAGACATTCAGTGAGCACGTCACATATACGGAGCGTGTGCTTAAGAATCCAGGGAGACATGGCACAAAAGACTTTTCTTCTTCCTGCTATCAATAGTTCCAAATGCTATATTTTATCCCAGGGGTCAAAATGTACCTAAGTACATGACTGTAAGTGGACAACTAAGGTACTGGGAGTTTTTCCGTCCTCATTTGTGAGTGAATTTTTAATATAAAGGCAGGATATAAAGCTTCTGTGCAAATCAGAATTTCTAAGTGAGCAAATTTCAGCAGTTCAGCTTTACAGCAATCTTCAATAAACTGCCAAATTTCTCTGTGCGAGGCTGGCATTTGGATCTTTTCAAAGCAAATATACTTCTTATCAATAACAACTAAATGGAGTTCATAGCATTTTTTAGACAGTAGATTCATCCACTCACTGTGGTTTTCCGAGTCGTCCGGCAGGCACACGTGTGTTTAGGGTTGTCTGAATGTGAAGCTGGGCCAGGGCATAGCTTGGCGACAGAGTGCTTGTCTATCACGTGTGAGCCCTGTGTCCGGGCCCCAGCGCCATGAAAGCAACACATCATGAGCAAAACAGAACCACAAAAGTTAAACTATTCGAAGATTAAGCTTTGCTTTTAATAATCTAATAATAATACATGATTGTCATTTTACTTGTCGTTCAGTATGCTTGGCTGTCTTTCACTGAAAGCCAGAGCTGGTGAATTCAGTAAAAGGAGTGGCTGTAGAGAGGCCTTTGGTGGGGGTTATAGTGATGTGGCCGAGTGTCAGGCCCACACGACTGTTTGCTGAAACTGCAGGTGTCAGAAACTAAGCTTTTGTTTGGTGCCCTTGTTTTGGCTTCCCTGTTGGCTCTGGACTGCCCTAGAGACTACGTCAGTATTCTCTAGAGACTTATTAAACAGATTTTTTTAGTTGTATTTCCTGGTCATTACACAGGAGGCCTGCTGATGTGGTGGTGGGGTGCTGGGGAGGGACGCACTTTGTAGTCCTCTTATGAGGCTGTGACCTTTACAACTGCTTCTCTGTTGGTTGTTTTTCATGCTTAGGTGAGAAAGAAAGGCTGGGGTGGTGTTTTCCTTCCCTCAGGTTAGTTAGGTCCAGTTTGTCTTGAGGAATAGAATGTTCTGGGTGTATTTAAAAATGGCTACATAGCCAGGCATGGTGACACACAGATCACCATGAGTTCAAGGCCGCCCTGGACTACATAGTGAGTTCAAGGCCACCCTGGACTATATAGCCAGCTCCTGTCTCAAAAAACCAAAACCAAAAAAAAAAAAGGCTACATTCCCTAGGAAATTTTTTTCTGATCTTCACTATGAGAACCTAATAAGGTTCTCAACTGCACAAGAAAGTATGAGTCCCAAACATTTCTGAATTTTTTAACAGAAGAAAGATTACACAAAACATATGACATACATAAGCGAGGCATGGGAGTATTAGGCTGGAAGGGGACCTGATGGCTACCTCTTATGCAGGCGTTAAATGATAAGGGCTGGGGTTCTGGGATGGAGGGCGGAGGCCCAGTCTGTGGAAGAACAGGCACAGGGCGTGCGGCACAGCAGGTCTGTCTTGTGGTACAGGTGACGTCTCTGACGAGCAGCCACCTGGCTCCTCCCTGCCTGGATGAGACCTGAGTCTCTCCTTTCCATGCAGTGCCCATCCCCCGGGGCCATCTGAATCGGAGCAGTAGATCCCAAGCTCAGGCAGACAGGGCTAGGCAGTGTGGACCTCCCGGGGCAGGGGCCCTGGCTGGCGAGTTAATGGGCTGGGTTCTTGAGAGGCGGCTGGAGCCTTCCAGCACTAGTGATGCTCCGCTAGCCTAACGGTGGTCTCCTGGCTTTTTTCCTGCCTCCACAGGAGTTGGAAGTCTCTTTGTCTCTGTTTGGATTTTAACCCCTCAAGCTTGTCCACACTGGGCATCCAATAGTGTCAGTGACGGCCCAGGCTTTCCTGGCCCGGTACTGGTTCCGTTGCCAGTTCTTCCTCCCAGGCTTTTGTAGCCTTTGTATTTGCCTCTTGGCTCTTTAACTCAGCCTCAGCTATTTTTCGTATGGCCTTGGTTCTCTGATGGATAGAAGAACTGTTTTTCAGTTTCTTCAGCCTTTTTCTTATTGGTGAGGAGAAGAGACAAATTCCAAACTCCTTTGCCAGACCAGAAACCAGAAATTTCCCCATTTAATCTGAATTTTTCAAATCGAAGTTCAGGGTTAGTTGCCCACGCGTTAGGTAGGAAAGCCAGGCCAATGAACTCAGGTGATGTGACTCTCACATCGCGATCTTTTTTCACACCAAAGGAGAAGCAGAGGCTTGAAACACCTCGGAGATGGGCTTCAGGTCCTTTGGGATATTTTTGCTGAATGCTGTAGTTTTGCTTATCTCCATAGTCAGAATCAGACCAGAATTCTAGTACAAACCCATCCCAAGTGGGCAGAGAGAAGTGTCCAAGAGAGCCACTAGGCCTAGTCTCGCCCTGTTTTAACACAGTTTCCCTCCTGTTTTCAAACTCTTGCCCAAGTGAGGCAACAAGAGGACTCACGAAAGCAGAAAAACTCATGACTAATACCAGGAAGGTGACAGTGTGTTGGTCTAGTGAACATTTGCAGACATTCCCTGTGTGCAGCATGTTATTCACTCAGGCCTGTCATTCATCTTGCGCCACACAGTACCTCGCCAGCGTTACTGACCTTGATCACAACAGCAGCAGTCTCCCTGGCGTTGCACAAATTGAAGCCTTGAACTGACTCCTCACGCCGGGGTAGCACTGTACGGTGAGCTGCCACCCCGCAGCGGGTCCTGGCGCAGAGCGTGCCCAGAGCTCGGCTTCTTGGACTCCAGTTTTTCCCTGGTGTCAGGCCCTGTGCTCAGGCCATCCCAGGAGGTGGCCTTCAAGGATTAATTCTGAGCGCTTCACCAGACCGTGAGGCTGAGAGCAGCGGCCCATGATAGGGAAGTTCCATCCGGAAGTTCCATTAGCCCTGGACGTCCAGCCTGAAATTAGCTTGTTGTTTTATTGAGGTCACAGGAATGGGCTTGGGTTTCTTCAGAGAGGCCAAGGGGTTGTTTAGAGACTAGCGGCAGCTGCGTCCCAGCTCTGAGGACCAGCCTCTGTCCTTCCTCCTCTTGGAGGGGTTGAGATGGGGTTGATTCTCACGCAGTTTAGAAGTCATGGCTGCATCATAAGGTGGCTCCTTTAGAAATGGCTCAACAATCGAGAGCGTTCCAGGTCCTTCTTGCCTCGAACAAAGAACTGGATGAGACAAGCCAAAATGGCGCCAAAAATTTATTTGAAAAGTGTGAGGTGAATGGGCATGGAAGAAACCAGGTCCACAGAGCAAATGTGGGCCGAACAAAGAGAAAGCGAGGGTAAAAGCAAAAACAAGTCCATGCCGCATCTGAGAAACGTGGTGCAGCTAACGCGGAATCTCACAATAGCGAATCCTCCTGGTATTGGGTTTTCTTTCATGCCGTCCGTGTCCACATCTTGTGGGAGCTCGCGAGAAGTTCTGCATAAGGGTCCCGGCCTTGCCCCGGCGTCTTGTAATTGACAGGTCCCACTCATCTTTCCCGCCAGCTTTGCCACGCACTGTCTCCTGTATTGGCTGCTCTTTTTTTTTTTTTTTTTTTTTTTTTTTTTGGCTGCTCTTCAGTGCAGCTGATGTGGCCTGTGACAGGAGGTGACAATTTTCCTCTGTAGAGATTCTTGGCCAGTCTTGTTCCAGATGATTGTTAGTGTCATAGGTTGCTTTACCAAGCCATTTATTGTCGTCTTTGGCTCCTGCTAGAAGAGATTTTAAAAGAAGAAAAAGATAATTTTCCCCTTTTCTAAGAAATTCTAGGCTACCGATCTTGAAAGTGATGTAGTAGTTATCTGTTGCCACATAACAAAGTGTCCCATATCTTCATGGATTAAAACAGGAAATATTTTTCGCAATTTCTGAGAGTCAGGCATCAGCTGCTTAGCTGGCTGAGTTGCTCACAAGGCTGAACTCAGGTTTGCTGGGGTTTCCCTACCTCAAGGTGTACTTGGGAAAGATCCCTCTGTGTCCAAACTCACTAATGTAGCTTTTGTCCTCGAAGTGGGTATCTTGCCATATGGAGTGCTCTGCTGGGCGACTCTCAATATGGCACCTGGCTTCCCTCAGAGCAGTGATGGACAAAGAGAAAGAGAGCAGATGGGATGGAAGTCACTGCTGTCTCAGAGGCTAATTTGGGAAGGGACATTTTATCACATTTGCTGTGGTCTGCTTATCAGAAATGAGTCACTAGGTCCAGCACACATTCAGAGCAGGGATCCCACCGGGACATGAACACCAAAGGGAGGACCCTTGTGAATCCTTTCCAACCCGCCGTCACAGGTTTGTTCACAGTTTTGTGCTTTCCAGCCCCAAACAAAGTAGCAAGGCATCTGCCCTGGAACTCTGTCGTGGTTCTTGTGTGGAAGGTGGATTTAGTGGATGGCCCTTGGAGGTGGAAGGGTCTGAAGATGGGGCCACTGGATTGAAAGAGAAGGAGCCACTCAAGGACAGCAGTAGCTGCCGGGACTAAAGGACAAGTGTGTAGCAGAATACACAAGCATCAATTTCCTAGGTACAAGTGTCCTAGGAGACAGCAGGGCTTCTGGTGGAGTGAGCAAATGTGTTACCCTGAGGACACTATGCATCGCATGTCATAACGTCCAGGGCTACGTAAAGATGCCAGATCTCCTACATGGCAAAGGGGCTGTGGAGCAGCTGCCTTTGAATGGACCATATGGCCTTTGACTGTGAATAGCTCAGTAGCCACCATGATTTACCAAAGACCAGACTATCTTTTGTAGGCAATGTTGGACAAATTTTATCACTAAAGAGTAAAAGGGCCTTAATAATATTTGACGTTGGGAATCTTCCTAGCCTATCTTAGTAAATGAGTGTATCTTAGTCCAAAATTGCCACAGTGGGTAATATATTTATGATAGAAATGTATTTTTCACATGTCTGAAGGCTGGGAAGTCCAAAATGAAGGAATTAACATTCATTGTCTGGTTGTGGATACATATGCATCCTCCATGACAGAAGAGGATGAACACTGTGTACTATGTGGGGGAAAGCGGAAGGGAGAAAGGACTTAGCGACCTCTCTTGAGCACTTTTATAAGGGCCCTGAGCCCATTCTTAAGGACCAAGTCCTTTCGATGTAATCACCTTTTAAAGGGCCTACCTCTTATCACACAGGGTCTCAGGTTCCCATGTAAATTTGGGAGGACATAGATATTCAGACCAGAAAGGGGTTAGAACCAGGTATAATTTAATTTTGAAAAATTATATGATTTTCTTTTATATTGCCATCATAAAGTTTGATTTATATTTATTTTTATCTAATCCCTATCACTATAATAAGTATTTTTTTCCTTTTAAAAGAGAAACTGAAGCTAAGAGAAGTAACTTTAGGGAGTTAACTCAGAAGAAACCAGAGCTGGAATGTCTCCTTGCATCACCAGGAATCACCTGGGATCGATTTACCTGGCTCAAACACAGAAACAAAAGAGAAAGCTATTGACGAATATAGTGGAAATGCTGCAGATTGCTGTTCCCAAGGTTGTCACATTGCTGCAGAATATTCGGGCACTCGGAGTGGTCGGAATGCTGCATTCCTGTATTGTGAGTCTCTATTCTTCTGTGCTTCTTTATTTTTAGACTTCTTGTGGTGATAAGTTACTTGCTAGCAAGTGCGAATCTATTGCCTTTGAAAGAGTGGTGGCTGTCTCAGAAGTCCCCACTAAATATCACTGTGCCTCTTGGGTTCGGGCTGGGCCACACGGGAACGGAACGCCTCCTTCGGCTAGGCCTGGGACAGCCCCACGTAGACAGTAGGGGTGGTTGTGTGGACCACTCCATCTGGACATGGATTAGACTGAAGAATAGAGGGGTTTCCCTACCAACGAATACAGTTCAATACGAATCCAACTGATTTCCGCTAGTAGAACTGACAACTTCAAATATTAAATTTCACTGCTGTATTGAGTAGTGTCTGATTTCACACTTACTCGCAAACAATTCATTTAAACATTGCTGTTGTTCTACCTATTATCTGTCTATCTATCATCTATAGCTATCTCAATGTTTTTGTTCTTTTAACCAGTCTTAGCATCTTACTAAACATCATTAATGAATAAGTTGCATAAAGTTTTGACATGTGTTCACCTTCTATGTGTGTGAAAGTCAGGCCTTTAACTTTTTGAAAACTGTATTATAGCAAGTAAGAGGAGCCTACTCTATCTATCTCTTTTATTTTCAACTCTCATCTTCCTTTAAAACTACTTGGAAAATGTTCATCTTTAGGAAAAGCCTAACCTTAAATTTGCTTACTGTTTTAAACAACCTGCCTTTCAGGTTAGTTTGACTTCTTGAAAGTGGCCCCTCCAGGCCCTGGCCAGGCTGTCCTGGCAAACATCCTATGGGGCAGGGATCCGCTCTCTCTCCTGAGTCCTGCCCAAACTGCAGACTAGTGAGCAAAATGGATGCATGACATTGTTTCAAGCTGCTCAGATTTGGGCCTGCATGTGATATAATAACAAAGAAATGATACAAAAGGATCTTCTTTTATGTACATCTTCCTCTGAAACTTTTTTTTTTTTTACATTTTTTCCTGTGTGGTTTTTTTAATTTTTTATTTTATTTTTTATTTACCAAGAACATGTATTGGTACATTGTATACGTAGTGATCACATTCATCATAGTTAATTTGTACCTGTACATGATACATCTTGGTTCCCCTCCTTCTTCCCCATCACTCCCTTCCCCCCCCCCCACCCTTCCCTATTTATAGTAGCTTTATCTACATTTTCCCCCTTTTTCCCTTTCTTTTCTGTTTCCTTTCCTTCTTTTCCTCCCTCCTGTCTTTCTAATTTTCCTCCCTATTAAATAGTATCTTTCTTTTACTTAGTATACCTGTTTCTTTTTTCCCCCTCGATTATTATGTTTTATTTTTTTTTACCAAGAACATGTATCAGTACATTGTAGATAAACATAATGATCACATTCATCATAGTAAATTTGTACATGTACATGACATACCTTGGTTCCCCCCTTCCCACCCCTCCCCCTTCCCTCCTTATGTGCTTTTTTATACAATAGAGTACTACTTTGCCATGAAAAGGATAAACTCGAAACATTTAAAGGTAAATGGACTCACCTCGAAAACATACTCTTGAGTGAAATAAATCAGACACACATAACTACATATCAAATTGTTTCTCTGATGTGAGAAACTGTAAGCGTAAATAAGGACAAAAAAGTATAATAGATATTGTGAAAAGGCAAGATAATATTCAAATGGGAATAGAATTAGGGAAGGGGGGAAAGGAAGAAAGGGAAAGAGAAGAGAAAAGAAAAAGAAAAAAATGGAGAAATGTAAATAAAGCCATCTGAAACTTTTATAATGAACACCTTATTTAAAATTTTTAAACTTGCAGATATTTGGGAGGAATTAAAATTAAAAGCCTAGCAAGAGTTTCTATTTGCTTCCTTTACTTATATCCTAATCAGGGATGGTGAAACTCTTAGAGATGGAAGGCCCAAACTGCAACTCAAGACCCACTTACTTAGCACAAAGTGGCAACACTCCAATTAAATCTGAATCCTGAGGTTTTAGTTTAGAAAAAACAGCTCACACATTAAGAGAGAAACACAATAACAGACCTTTCAATGACACGAACTGCCCGCCGCGGCACGTGTGCCGTAGGTTCGCCACCAGGGTAAGCGATTTCCAATTTCAAAGTCGTCTAGAGGTCAAAGACATTTCTTCACCAAATACTGACTGCTATGACAGCTACTCTAGGCCTTTTAGGTATTTAACAGTGGAAGGGTCAGGACGATATGGGAAAACGAAAGCTATACATGGATTACACAGAAAGAAAAGATCAAGTGGTGAGTTTACTGGTTATTTTCTCTGCATTTGGTCAACGCTCCTTTTCTCAAGCTGTAGGCTGCAAATGTTAGGCTGGTGGTTGACTCTTAACCCATTCTCAGTTTGGAGAAAATCTTCTACCGTGTTCCACTTTTCATTTATGATGGATCTCCACATGAGGAGGAGGATGAGGCTGTTTTTTCTTCAAAGCACGTTAGTTATTTCTGTGTTCCTCAGGAGGATCTTGGGAAGACCAATGTTCCTCCTGACATAGAGAAACGTGGGCTTTCAGAAGGCCCTTTCTGTTTCCCTGAATAACCTTGAAAGCACCTTCTAAAGTCATGTTAGGTGTGCACCAGATCAGGCCACTAAACTAACACATCTGTTACCCAGAGTCTAGGGCTTCGTGTGCCCTCGTTGATAACAGTATCAACTAGAAGAAAAGGTGGGGTAAAGAGCTTTTTGAGACAGATTTTCACTCCATCACAGCAAAATCAGTTGTTCTCTGTCCTCTCCCGCCTTGGAGAAGAGTGGAGCAGGTGGAAGAGGAGCCCCGTGGAAAGAAATTATGTGGTTGGCCATGGCTCAGGGCAGCATCACAGGCTGAGCCCCAAGACTGTCCCGCTGCTTGGAGCTGGGCATGTGCATTCGGGATCCAGAGGTCCCCCGGGGGCCTCTTATTCTCGGAGCACCTCGGGACAAAACGTGGATATGGAGAATGGAGCAACAGAGTTTGCTGCTGAAAACATTCCTTGATTTGATACTAAGAGGCACAGAAATAATACACGGGAGTCTATAGGGGAATGTGGCCTCAATGATTTATTAAGTGCCAAATGTGTTAAGAATACTTTTCGAACTTCCAAACTAAAGAATTATAATAGCTCAAAAGCCCCTCCTAAATATAAGTAAATAGAAAATGACTATCTCAACTGGAAAATGAATAAAGAACACAGACAACACACAAAAGAAAAAATGTATAAAAGATGTTCAGTTTCATGAATTTTGAGAAAACTCAAATAAAAACAATGGTGTGTTTTGCTGCTATCAGAATAGCCAAGATTAAAGAAGTGAAGAGGATTTGGGATGAGGAAAGTGGGAGGTTGGGACAGAGAAGGGAAGTGAAAATGATTAGATGTGATATGTATGTGTTCTTTCAGATGAATGTAATTGTTACGTATTGCAAACATATAAAATTATTTCTACAAAAAAAAGTTTTCAAAGCCTAGTGTTGGTGACCATTGGCAAAAATTCTCCCTGTGGCAAAATCTCTACCCAGGCTCCCATGAGCCCTCTTCCTGACTCAGCCTCAACTTTATCCTCTAAATTATAGACTTCTCAGCACAAATGAGACTTAAGCAAACACTAACCTAGTTTCTAATGCCTCAGGCTATATCCCTGGGAAGACCTCAGCCCTCCTTAAAGTGCTCTCCTGGGAAATCTTAAGGTTGCCAAAAGAATTTGCTGTTTTTTTTTCTAGCTAGCACCTGACTGTAGGTCCCTGACCACCTTGTCTTAGGGCAGGCAGCCCACTTAGTCTCATGAACCGAAGGAAGCCTCTGGTCTTTCCCTGGTAGTGATGGGAAGGAGGTGACTCTTTCCAATACCTGGCTAAACCTAAGAGCTCTGCAGTCTGGAGCCGCTGAAGATTGTGTTAACCCACCACAGGGAGATACTGATTTAGAATGAAGCTGTCCACAAGATTGAGTTGAACTGAGAATGAAGAGACATCAAATCCTCACGATGGGCTTTTATCAAAATGAGAAAAATTTTTTATTTGATTTAATTTATCTTTGAGTCAGGTTTCTATTACTTGTTTCCCAAAAAGTCTTGACTAATACGTATTCCTTCCTATGACAATTTCTAGAATCTCCTAACTCAATCATGTATGCAATATGATCAAAATTATATGGTGAATGTTTAATTTCTTAAAAAATTTATACGTTGTCATTAATCCCCCCCCATATTCCTCTTTTCTTTAAACCCACTGAACCCATCATTCTTGCCCCTTACTGAAGCAATGCCAGAAGTCCTCCTTCACGAGTGACTTTAGTTGTGTTGTCCTGGCTGGTCTGATATCCTGACTCAATTCAAAATGTTTGCCTTTCACGGTCATTTCGACTTTGAGGAAGAGCCAGTACTCCCAGGGTGCCCAGTTTGGTAGATAAGGTGGATAAAGACACGCTATGATGTTTTTACAGTACGCTTATCCATTGCATGGCACTTGGCCCTCACCACTGGCCTTTACCACACTTTTTATTATACCTCATAAAGACACTCATGAACCGCGGACTTCCAGAACTGCTCCAGGAAGTGGCAAGAATGATGATGTAAGTGTTCTTGAAGAAAGGGGGAGTATTTCAGGGGGGACTACCGGCAGTGTGTCTTTTACTATCATAGTTATTAGAACTTTGACCGTATATTTTGATCATATGGCTTTCCCTTCTCTGGGAAGCCCTCTGTGCCTTTGATGTTATTTTATTTATTTACTGTGAGTTCCTGTCTCCTGCAGGATTACTACAGCACAGCCATTGAGGTCATTTCTCACGTATGCATCAGAAGTACATAACGCTCTCACTTGAATCCTGTTGGTTCATTGAATAACCACAGTGAGTAGACTTGAAATGAAAGTCAGGGAGTCACTGTGATTTCCACTAATTGAGCAACCAACAGTCCCAACATGTATGCTTCAGGACTTTTGCAGAGGATAGACTGCCAATGTTTTATCCTTGTAATCATAGTAAGTTAGCTCGTAGAAGGGTTTGCTTCTTGGCTGCGGGGGTAGTGAAGAGTAGAGGAGGATGGGCTGCATAGTTTCAGCATGCCTGGAGCCTGAAGGATTTAGATACCAAAAGATAGAGCAGGAAAGTACTGCTTGGTGAAACACCCAGCAACACATCCAGGGATTGGTTGGGATGTGCGTTATGTTATATGTAGCATGTGTTATAGTAAAGACCAGGCAGTTCCAAACCATCTTTTAGAGAGTCGCCAATGAATCTTCTGCTTGTATTATGAGCCTGAGTCCTCTGAATCAGTCTTGCTTTTAGGCTGCCTGGTGTGTGTTTTAGTTACTTTCTTGTCAGTGAGGCACAACATCCAACAAATTAAAGGAGGAGAAGTTTATTTTGGCTCAGTTTGTAGAGGTTTCGGTCCGTCGTTGGCTGGCTCCAAAGCAGGTAGCATGGCAGAGGGGCATCGCGGAGGGGAAACAGCCCATGGCATGGTGGGCAGGAAGCAGAGACACCATGAGAAGAGGAAGAGAAAGAGACCCCTCCAGGCCCCGCCCCCAGTGGCCCACCTCCTCCAGCCAGGCTTCACCTCCCAGATCACATTGAGCCATACGCTTATCAGGGGACTAATCCAGTGATGAGCACCACTCTCCCATGGTCTGATCACCTCCCCAAATCCCCACCTATGAGCACATGAGGTTTTAGAGGGACATCTAGATATAAACCACAACAAGGGATAAAGAAGTCACGGGCAGGGGGCACCCGTCTCAGAGTGTCAAAGTGCACACTGGATTGAGAGGGCAGCTGCCTCAGAGGGTTAAGTAGGCTTCAGAATGGGAAATATCAGTGTGAACTCATGGACATCAGCATACATGAATAGACACAGAAATAAATATGGAAAAATATAGGGGCATGTGTGTGTGTGCACTCTCTAGCTCTGCCTAAAGAGTCCAGGGAGCACCGACTCACCACGCAACATTGAGCACACCCAGCACTCGGGTCTTGGCTTCCAAAGCCTTTCTCCACTAGATGGATGGTTCCAGGGATGACACAGGTAGACAGACAAGCTGAACCTGAGACGTCCTTTGTCAGAGAGCAGAGAATGGCTCAAAGAAAAACGATTGTCAAAAAGTACAGAAACCAGACTAAAGGGACTCCCAATGGCCAGACTAGTGCCAAGGTGAGGATCAGAATGAACAATCTCATTAACAGATTGTAGCCTATTGAATGAAGTGAGATCCTACAAGTTCATGCTGATATAAATAAATTATTAAATTAAAAGTTTAGCTGAAGGGTTTGGGGATTTAGCTCAGTGGTAGAGTGCTTGCCTCACAAGCACAAGGCTCTGAGTTTGATCCCCAGCACCAAAAAAAAAAAGGGTAGATGAGTTGGTGGCACGTGCTTGTAATCCTGGCAGTTGGGAGGCTGAGGTGAGGAGATTGCTATGAGTTCAAAGCCATCCTGCACTACATGGTAAGTTCAAGGACAGCCTGAATTACAGAGTGAGACCTTGTCTCAAAAAAAAAAGAAATCAGAAGTTTAATAGGCAACAGGCTATGAACATACAGCAGAGCACCCCTGCCCCCAACAAAATACTCATGAATTACAAGCAACAAAAAGTACTTTTACAGTGGACATTACCATAATCAAGTTCAAAGTGAACATCAGTAGGGCGCAATGAGAAAAACACAATTCAATTTCAAAATATTGTTATCAAAGATGAGGAACCCCAATCCAACAGCCAAATTCTAGACGAGGGACATTCTATGAAATAACTGTGATTAGTCTTCACAAAGGTCAGGGTTACAGCAGTCATGAAAAGCCTGAAGAACTCTGTCAGATTGAAGGAGGCTAAAGAGACATGACACTAAATAGATCACGTGATTCTGTACAGGATCCTTTTGCTATAAAGGACGTTTATTGAGACAATAGTGAAACTTGAATGACATCTGAGGATTATATGATAGTAACATTTAAATATTAATTTGCTGGTTTTGATAAATAAAAAGACTGTCTGCATAGGAAATACAATGAGGTATCCTGTAGACAACCGACCCTTTTGCAAATGTTTCAGCAAAAGTAATTTCTTCCATTGTTCTTGCATGTTTAAAATCGTTTCCAAATAAAAAGTAAAATCAAGAGTTCAAGTAAGCAGAGGCAAGAGATGAAAAGGAGTAAGGGGAGAAGTAAGACACGAGGGGAGTACTACAACTATATTAGAGCTAAAAGAATTGTCTATTTGAAGAGGGGGTAGGAGAGAAAATGAGACACTGATGTAGTTGACAGAAACCAAAGGTGGGGTCAGTGGTGGATTTGAAGATGTTGGTGGACTAACAGAAAAGGATTGGAGAGTGGGGAGATGAAAGAAAGAAGAAGGAGGGGAGAACTAATATTGCCTGAATGCCTTCTCTGTGTTCAGCACTGGGCTGGGCATTCCAGTCCCACTTAACTATTACATAAAGGTGTAAGATGAGAATTTTCTCCACATTGCAGAAAAGTGGATAAATTAAGACTCAGAGAAGTAAAGTAACTCACCACTATGTGTGATTTAGAAAATGAAATGGTAGAAAAACAGTCTCATGAGCTCAGAGAGGAGAGTTAAATGTTTTTTCTTGCACAGAAATTGGAGAGGGCACAGAGGCTAATGGGATAATGATGGTTTAACATGAAGATTGAAACCAGGATGTGACTGATCTAAAGAGATTCCAGGGAGGCAGCAGAAAGAAGAGCAAGATGGAGAAACAACTTCATAATAGGTAAGAAGCAGGCTGCTCAAAGAGGAATTTGCAGAAGGCCTGCGGGTGCAGCGGGAGACTTCTCCATGACTTCTGTTGGTATTTATACTGTGTCATACTGTCCCATTGAACGTGGGTTGGACCTATGGATTTACTTCTAAAAACTGAGCAAAAGTGACTGGATATCATTTCTGCGATCACATTAAAAGTTGTAGCTTCCATTTGTTAGCATCTCGCTTTGATTTCCAAGAGCAAGCTGCCACATCGGACAGACCATAATGCAAAAACCCTAGAGCAGCCTCCAGCTGAAAGGCTGCAAGCAATAATGCCCTCTGCCCCCCATCAACTGTCAGTAAGCTGCATCCTGCCAACAACCAGGCGAATTAGCTTGGGCACAGCTCCTGTCTCAGTAAAACCTCGTGAAGTCTTGTGAGAGACCCTGGACCAACACCTTGATTGTGCCTGCCAGAGACCGGAAGTGGAGGACCAGGTACCATGTGCCTGGATTTCTGACATCCACGCAATGACATAATTAGGTGCACATTGTTTAAGGCTGTGAAGTTATGGGACACAGTAGATCCTCATTATTCATGGATTCCATACTTGTAAATTCACTTACTCATTAAAATTTATTTATATCCCCAAACCAGCACTCCTGGTATTTATTGTCATTTATGGACTTGTACACAGTGGTGTAAACTTTGACTTTCCTGAAGTACGTGCCCCTAGTGCGGGTGGTATAAGATAAGGCTATGCCTTTTTATTTATCTCATACTGCAAACAAGTGGCCCTTTCCAGTCTACATAGTTTGAATAAGGCTTTTTTTTTTTTTGCCTTTTTGAGTTTTTTGTTGATGATTTATTTAAAATTTCTCCCAACTGTAGTGATGAAGTGCTGCCTAGAGTTCCTGAATGCAAGAAGGCTGCAACATGCCTTTTTTCGTTTGTTGGCTTTGATGCTGGGAATCGAATCCAGATCCCTGCATATGCTAAGCGTGTGCTCCAGCACGAGCTCTGGGCCTGAGCTCCACCCCCAGCTGGGACAAGTCTTACGGAGAAAATACATCTGTTCAAGAATCTTTGTTCAGTCATGAATTATATTCAGGCTGTCGGCTATGAGTTCAGTGTTAACGAACCAACAATATGTATTTGATAACGTGTTTTTGAACAAAAATACACAAAACAAACTTGTATGTTATTGGTCCGCTGACAGAAATGTTGTGGCCAGAGGCACACAGGATCCTAACCCCGTGTGTTTGCAGCGGCAATGGACCAGTATGCACTAAGTCAGAGCTCTGGCTGACTTTGTAGGATATAATTATGACCATGAATAATGAGTATCAACAGTAATTTGTTAATGGAGCTATAGATGTGAATATAGGACAAAAACTGGGTAATTCAGCTCACTGATCTAAGTGGAAAAGACTCCCAGGAAAAGCATGATCAAGTGTTAAGGGCTATAGTTTCCTTGCTAGGGACGAGGCTAGAGATAGTGTGTAGCAGTTATTCATATCTGCCATCTGAGTATCTTTACAATGGTTACATATTGAAGAGAAATAATTTTGCCTGGTTAAAGAGAGTTAATTTGAATGAATGTGAAGGAAACTCTTCAGGAAAATTAGCTTCATAAGCAAGTGTCCTTGCTCTGTAAAGCCCGCAGCCCTGCGAGGACCGGTGCGTCCAATGGCCCTGCTTAATTCCAAGCTCCATAACTGTGCAGGATGATGCAACCGGGGCAGGCTCCTGGCAGCTGCACTGCACGCGGGTATCATCAGTACAGAGAAATGGCATGAGAAGCTTGGAGGGGGAGAGCCTCTTGGGGACCCTGAAAGCAGCTTTTCTATGAGCTCTGACTGAAAGTCCTGACTTTTGTGGCTGAAACTTGGTCTTCATGGCTCCAATTTTTAACTTCAGCCATTACAGCCACCCTTTGATTGGATTTAGGCTCCAGCTGCGTCCCTGATCCTCATGCTGTACATTCGCTCTAATGTGTGCTAAGTCCTTAAATACGAGTGGACTTCACAGAATACATATCTTTGTTTTAGAAGTTATATAAATAGCACTGTGCTATAAATATTGACTTTGGTTTTTGCTTTTTCAATTCTACCCTATGATTTACATGTTGCTTTGTGAATATGGTTTGTTGCTTCTCACAATAGCATAGTATACCAGTGTTTGCCCACCACATTTCACCCATCCTTTCCCCCAGAGCTGGGCAAACAGCCTGCCTCAGTTGCCACCACTTGAGTTAGGTAATGGCAGCAGATCAAATCTCACTGTCTACCTTGGAATAGCATTGTCTTCATTTGCCTGCAGTTACATCTCAGCCTTCCATTCTGCTTCTTCCCTTCCTTTGGTAGAGGAAAATGTTCCCAGAATTCATTTCTGGTTCATGAGAACATCAGTTACTGTAAAGCGACTTCTCATTTGGCTAGTCCAACTACCTTCCAAAAAGCAGAAGTCCATATCTGTCTATTAAATTGTTTTCTAAAAACGACAACAACAACAACAACAACAACAACAACAACAAACCAGTGGTGATTCCCAACTCTGGTTTATCATGAAGGTTATTAAAGTTTAAAAACAAGCTGGGTGTGGTGGTACCCACTTGTAATCCCAGCACTTGGGAGGCTGAGGCAGGAGGATCACTGTGAGTTCAAGGGCATCCTGAACTACATAGTGAGACCATCTCAAAAAACAAAACAAACAAACAAAAAGTTTTAAAACAACACAACTGAAAATAAAATATGCGTGTGTGTGTGTGTGTGTGTGTGTGTGTGTGTGTGTGTGTAGTGCAGGGGATCAAACCAGGGCTTTGCCCATGCTGATCATGTCCTCCACCACTTAGATAAATGCATTTTAAAATGGAAAAGTAAATAGAGACCATGAAGTGGCAAGCGACAGAGAAAAGGGGAATTGTCAAAACCAAGTTACCATGAAAGATGGAGATATTTCCAAAATGAGAAACTGTTTGACCGAAGAGTAAAAAATGCATTTGAAAGCATAGCGGATCAAACTCTGATACATTAAAGGTAAAAATGAAAAGAGAATGAAGCTTGGGTGGCCAGGAAGGCCGGAATGTCTACGGTCCTCCAGTACCACGTGCCAAGCTGACTGACGTCCAAGTAAAAATCGCTGCAAAGTGAAGGCGCGAAAGATCCTTGCTGACTCAGAGAAAGGGAGCCATAAACATGTGGAATCAACTTTTATTTCTGAATGATACAGAGAGATTATATAGATATATTCTGTTGTTACATATTTTTGTATTACTAATCCACACTGTTTAGGAAGAATTTATTTATTTACCCAAACAAAGTCTAATAGATATTTTATTCTGAGCAATCTGATACACAGTAGAAAAATCTTTAAATATATAAAAGGTTAATTTGTGCACATCTAAATATTTCTAAGGGAGCAAACCACAGAGGCATTGTGATGAGATGCACATTGCAAATGTAGTAAGTACCATCACCGGATGCTCAAAATTATATATTGATAACAAAGTGTAGGAGTAGTGACTTTCTCCCACATCTCAGCACATGCCTCAGGAGGAACCCTATAAAACACTATATGGCTTCAACGAGAACTTCAGGGGTCCTTCTTTCCCCGTGACTGCCCTCAGACTTTCTCACTCCTCCACAGTATCTTCCGTGCAAATTTTTGTTCTTGCTTTTAATCAAGAGCTACGCAAAGAACAGTCGCCACTTTGAATAAAAACAATACTTTTGCCCCCCAGTGAGCCCTTGGTTCCTTTAGCAACAAATCTACAGGAAAAGTGCAAAGCAGTTCCCGGAAGTCAGAACCAAAGCAAGACTGCTCAGAACTCAAAGAGATAGAGAGCTGAATGAAGTGAAAGTTTACATCTGTCTGCTATCTGTTTAGGGACGGTTTTTTCAGGCTTCATCTAGGCTTCTACTTACTTGGATTGAATTTACATGGTAGCTTTTCTCTAGCATGTGCACCTAAATTAAATTGTCCTTGAAAGGTAATAAAATGGCAGCTGCCTGAATATCAGAACGGATCTGCAGCCCACAGGACAGCTCAGACAATACAGCTGGATTGGGAAAGATGCTCTTCATTTCTGGGCGGGAAGAGAAAGCGTCAAACGGTGTTGTCACCTGAGTTGGTGTCTGTAAGTGAAGAGGCGGGATGAGTTCAAAGACACTGTGACTGGTGAGATTGTCAACACAGCTGGCTGGCTGTGACAGGAGCCCTCTACCCACACCTCTGGGTCTTCAGGGTGGCACCACTGTGCTGACCCTGGATTCCTCAGGACTTGGGATCACATGGCTACAGAGACCACGTAGTTCATCTTCCAAAATGGAACGCTGCTGAGCGAAGGGGCCAAGCGGATGAACACTTGGAATTGAGTAACTGTACTTGTGTCAACACCCTGTGTAGGCGTGGGCGTTACTTGGGCTTCTAAAGGTGGAAGTAGGCCATGAGAGTGGTGGGCAGCAGGGTTTTTCTTTCAGACTAGCCAGACAGAATGTGAAATGAGATCCAAAAGAACACAGCGTTTGCTATGTTGGAAGGCATAAGAAGGGGTGATAACTGTGGAAGCTACTGGAGGAAAGAGCTGACTCATGTATATTGTGCGAGCACGTGTAGAAGACCAGTGGAAACAGACACAAAGCAAATGAGGGCAGAGAAACTCAGTCATCTATGCAAAGATGTCTACTTCAAAGCAATTCAGGGCTTACTGTACCCAGGGCTCATCTCAGACAGCTGTCCCCAGTGAAGTTACTACCCTGAGACTATGGCAGAGCCCTCTCTCCACTTCATTTGTATTTCTGCCACTGACTTGTAAAAGATGACACTGAAGACTAAGAATGGTTCCCAGGGGGAAGTCAAGGACCTCCACGATGCTAGAAAATAGCTCAAGAGGAACTTTTAAGAAGGGCTCGCTTTGAGTCTTTTGGTGGGTGGGGTGCTGGGGATCGAACCTGGAGCCTTACGCTTGCTCGGCAAGTGCCCTACCGATTGAGATAAATCCCCAACCCCCTCGCTTTGAACACTGCAGTTACGGCTCGGAGTCATGCTTTTGCACCTAGTACTCCTTGTCTTTTCAGCAGACAGTGTATTTTATTCGACTGTCTGCAGATGTTAAAATTTCTTTTCGCCAAAAAAAAAAAGAAGAAATTAGTTTGTAGTCTTATTTGCCCATTGTGCAGAAGAAATCATAACAAATGGTGGGGGACAGCATGGGAAAAGATGTATTTGGCAGGGTAGAAGCCAGCTACCTTTCTCTGTAAAGACAGTGAAGGTTTTTGGCTTTGCGGCCATATGGTCTGTTATAACTACTCAGCTCTGCCGAGGTAGTGTAAAAGTAGCTATAGATAGCAGGAAAACAAATATATGTGGCTGTGTTTCAATAGCACTTTATTTATGGATACTAAAATTTGAATAATTTTCTTGTGTCATGAAAAATTAAATTTTTTCAACCACAAATGTAAAAACCATGCTTATGATGGTGCCCTGGAGTTGGCACAGTTTGCCAAATTCTCTGCTAAGCAGCCAACAGATTTGAAACCACATTGGTATTTTAAAGGGCATATGAAAACTATAAATTATTTTTTAAGTGGTAGTACACATATTTAATTTTAAATTGTGATCAGATTAGAATGTCTTAAAGCAAATCACTTTCTATAATGCATGTGACAGAGAAATTTGGGTAACTGAATGTTCCCAAATAATTTTTGAGTGGGCTACCTCAAGCTTGAGTGCCTGGCACTTAAAGTATAAGCTCCTGAGCCTAGTTTGTGGCCCAAAGTACAGACAGCTACTAACATTCAGCCTTAGGTTTTGCAGATGATGGTATTCAACATTCAGTGGAGAAAATAATGATATTTTAAAAGATCAATTTTTGTAACTCATGGTAACTAAAATTGACATAAGAAAGCTTGGCTTCCCTCTAAGAAGTGCAAGGAGACTCGAGTGATGGTGGTACACTTAGCTGATCGTGTTTTTACAGCTATGTCTGGCTTATGGCTTCCCAAGCAGGCTTAGAATTTTAAAGGTGGCATTTGGGGCAGCAACTCTTGCTGGGGACAGAGGAGTATGAGCCCTGTGTACTGGAAATTTGAAGTGATCACTGCAAAGCCATCTAGCTAACTTGTGGATAGTCCATTTAACTGTGGATTTAAAGTTAGCTGATTGATAAACACCTGCCTGAAGGACCAAATAGCACTGCACTGACGGTTAAGGAAATCTTGAAACGGAAGGTCCTACTTTCTTGCAAAGGTTCAACTAAAAACTTTGAGGCACATAACTGGCAAAATAGGAAAATGCACACAATTTCACAGGACATGGTAAAAGTAAACAGAGTCCTATCCTGTTTCACTCCTTAGAAACTTAGAATGGCACCAGGTAGTGCAAAGTGGGAAAAGGCGACATCAGCCCTGGCTCTTCCAGGTAGACAAATTTCTTGCAGAACCACGCGAAGCAAAGAGTAGCCTCTTCCTCCAGCTGGAGCTAACTAGGCCTTTTCTTTCAGCTTCAGGTCCATACTGTGAGGAAGAGAGAGCAACAAGAGAAACCAAACGAGAAACACTCAGTAATGATTTGGGTGGCATGCCTTTGCTGTTTTCCTCAAGAGACTTCTGAAAATAAATCATGCACACTTTCTATAGTACTAGAAAAATCCGGTAAAGCACAATCCTCCCCTAGTTGTTAAGCTTTTTTCAAAAATATGGAATCTTTTTTTGTTGTTGTTTTTTACAAACTTGTTTCTGGAAGCATTTTACACCTTTTCAAAATGATCCAGGGAAACAAATAATGCATGTTAAGGCTTGTTCATAAGGAACATTACTACTCTATTTTAAAATAAAAGATCTATTTTTAGTAAACGCTCTTTCTTTGTAGTGATGGATACTCTTGTGCATGGCCCGGGCTGGGCTGAAGGAGGCTGGGGGACGAGGATCGCCCATGTGAGTGTTTCTGGGAAGCTGGCCAGGGCTCGGGAAATGAGTGGAGAAGGCCGGTCCTCACCCAGTCAAAGGGGCAGGGCTGGACCCAGAAAGTGGAAGAGGGGCAAGCCAGCTCTCTGGCAGGTATTCTCTCTTCGTCAGAGGGCACGTTTTTCTGCCTGTGGGCGCCAGACTCCAAGTTCTTCACCCTTCGAACAAGACTTGCACCAGCAGCCCTCTTGGGGCCTCTTAGGCCTTCAGCCTGACACCAGGCCTGCATGTTGGCCTCTTTCTTCTGGGACTTCCGGCTTCCTGGACTGAGCAGCTTCTGGCTCTCCTAGTTCACTGGCCTTCAGGAAGCCACTCTGGGGCTATCAAGCCTCTATAATTGTATAAGCTAACCTAATAAATTCCTTCTTATGATTTTATGTATGAACATATGTATTCCACTGGTTTTGTTTTTCTGTGGAAGCCTGATTCATAAAATTGTGAAGCAAACATAATAATCTGCCCGAAATAAGTAATATCTGACAAGCGCTAAATAGCAAGAAGTGGTAAACAGCAAGCGCTAAATAGCAAGAAGTGGTAAACAGTGGTAAGATAATAGCAACAAAAACAAAAAATAAAATAAAATTTTAAAAAAGCAAAACATCATTTTCTAGGGGTCAAAGGATTTAACATAAAGGGACCAACTAATTTAATAACATGAATCTTAATAACTCAGGACAAAAGTGATTTGGAAGCATGTCTGGGTTCCCAAATATCTAGGGAACAAGTCTAAAACATTCTTAGGGCTGTGGGTGTAGCTCAGTGGTAGAGCACTTGCCTGGCACGTGCAAGGTCCCGGGGTCCACCCCTAGCCTTGCAAAACAAACAAACGAAAATACTGTAACCAAAAAACTTTTTCTCTCAAGCTACATGTGTCTCTCTTCTGCTGTTCAGTGGATGAAATACAAATTCCTAGTAGATTTACCCCAGAAGAACAGAACTACAAGCCAGTGGATAATCAGAAGATGAATTCTAGTCCTAAAAAAAGAGAAACAATCAGCTTGAAAAAGGCAATTTAGGAAGAATCTGCAGATCACACTTATCTCTGCCCTCCTGAACCAGCAGTATGTGAGCTGCAAAGGCTTTACTCTAGCGCTTTCCTTGTGGATTCCTGCAGCTTAGTAGTGTTCCTTCTGGTAGTTTTGCAGATAAAGCCACTGGTAACCCATGCTGCTTGTCCAGCTTATAGCAGTAAAGGATCTTTCCTTTGAGATATCCTCAGCAATCGCACCATTTTGTAGCTGTGGGAACTGTACATGGGAATAATCGCGCCTCTTACAGCATGCAGAAGGTCAAGCCCATTGTATTCTCACCTGTACATATTGAATGTATCTAATGCTTTAGTAGTAGTAGTACCTCAGGTGTTCTTTCAAGTAGGAAAATCATCTCTTTGCTTCAGTTACTCTAGTTGTGACAATCTTGTCTCTTTAGGGTTTTGGTTTTAGGTGTTTTGGGGGCCCAGCCATGCTCAGGCGCCAGGCTCTGTTTTTGCATCTGCAGAGTTTAACTTTGGGGAAGTCCTCTTTTTATCCGCTGTTATTCCGTGTCTTTTTCTAACATACTGTTACCATACAGATAATTTTTTATATTGCTTAAGCATTGTTCCTGAAATGTATTTTGGACTGCAGTTATGCCAACAAGTCTGTAGTAGGTCTGACTTGGTGACTGTAATTTTATTCTCTCTCATGGAATTGGCTCATTTTCTCTCACAAACCAGGAAGGTATCACCAAGCCAAGATTTGAGGCACGTTGCCTGAAAAGTCTATTTCACTCCATGCTATTGAACGTTCTCAAAAACATTATGTACAATTGAAAGTACATAGTCACTTCGGCCAGCTGGGCCCCTGATAAAAACCTGACCCAACACTTCCACCCAGCTGCCTACCGCAAAACACTTTATTTTCATTTTTGTTCTTTTTTGTTAAAACTCCTGGGGTTTAATTCATCCCTTTAGTTTTCTGTAACCAAAAAACCTGGAAGACTAAAACCTACTTACCCAGTTTATGGAAAAAACAAGAGACAGCCAAAAGTGGACACTTTTCTTAGAAGTTAATATAAGGAAACACTCTGAAGAATAATTTTTGAGACAACACTTATCGTGCGGCATTAGTGAAGCTATTGCCAATGCTACTATTTTAAGTCTAGCCAAACTGAACCACCTTTGTCATATACTTTTTAAAATATATACAAAAATACCAAAGCCGTGCTACAGGTTTGGGACAGGAATAAATACATAAAATCTGAACCTCAAAGTGAAGAAGAAAAATACCTAGGGCTATTTTTAAAAATAAGATCCTTTCTGGGAAAAATTATATTTAATCTGAACTGAATATTTGAAAGGAGTAATCCACTTTGCACTGAGACAAAGCAAATGTCTGATGATTTTATTTTTCACTTTTAATGTATTAAGTGAGGTTCTTTACGAGTGTCCGACAATCTTGTTTGATGATGAATAAAAACATTTATGTTTGACGCAGGAAAAAGGGGAGAAGGACATAACTTTCCCTCTTCTTTCAGAGGAAAACGGGAGATCACAACAGCTGCACACATTTCATTTTATTCTCAGTCTGACTGAGCTACTTGAAAGAGCTTGTGCCCATTTTACAGTTTTACCCTTTCAATTCTAGCTACCAAAGGTGTAACAGTTGGGCGTGGTGGCGCATGTCTGTAATTCCAGCACTCAAGTGGCTGAGGCAGGAGGATCTTTGAGAGTTCAAAGCCAGCCTGAGCTACATAGCAAGTTCAAGGTCAGCCCGAACTAGGTGTAAAATGCTTCCATACAGTATTCTTCCCTGTCCATGACAGACTGTCATGAGTAGAATCTAGAGGAAGTTAAACAAAGCCTACCATTCTAACAATAAGAAAACCAAAAATTTAGGACTGAAAGTCAGAAAAAAAAATTAGGGGGCACTCTTGCCCCTTATCTAGGATCTCATCCTTCCCATAGTGATCAGGTGCCCTGTAGCAACTGAGGAAAGAGGCCCGAAGGAAGAAGGCCTTGGGAAGAACAAGTGGGAAGTTACACTGACAGTTTAAAGCATCCCTCCTTCCCCCACACCCAGCCCCCCAGAATGAACGCAGACTAAAAGCAACGCTCTCCCTCCTCCCCACCAGAAGAGCCCTGTGTGCCAGACAAAGCGGCAGGAGTGGGTAAACCCTGAGATGTAGCAGCCGTTGATAGGCCAGTGAGTGACAGGGATTCAGGACACACCTTCCACAAAGCCCGTTAACTGGGCCGTGAGATCTAACAATTCGAGGAGTGCTGTTTTGCTAAGGGAGGAAATGTGCTGTATTTGCAAAATGGATTATGGTGAACTGAGATATATGTTTCCTTTGCAGAATTTCATGTGGCGATTGGCTTTGTAGCCTTTCATCTGGAAAGGCAGGACAACAGCGACTTTCAGAAAAACAGCCATGTGATTAAAACTTCTGTTCTTTGTGTCCATTTCAGTTGGGACTTCTGGAGTTTTGTTTTTACCCTTCCTCTTAAGTTGTAAAGTCAACGTGGCAACTGTAGAGGCATCGCACTGTCTTTCCAACTTCTCTTTGGGCGTCGAGGGAACAAATGATTTACATTTGATCGTTGCCTCCTCTTCTTGGTTTCTGGGTAAAAGGACAATGTTACATGCTCAAGCAAATTAGGAGCCTCTTGATGGATGGTCACAGCCTCTCTGAGAATGTGTAGGTGACCTCATTTGCTTCCCTGAAACTGACGTGGCCACTATTGAACTCTGTTCTCTTAAGTGAGTAACTTTTATACTTTAAGTTACATGAGTGTAAAGAGCATCTCTCTCCGATTTAAAAGCTATTGGCCCCAGATCTGCATGACCAAGTTTCAAATCCCAGTTCTGGGCTGTCTAAAAAAATTGTTTATTAATGCGTATTAGTAATACAGAATAATGAGATTCATTTTGGCAGATCGGTACAGGCATAGAGCATATTTCTCTGGGCCATTTTTATGGCTATAAAACATTGAACTGGTCAGATAATCTCTCTATGCCTTGCTTTCTTATTTGTAAAATGTACCTTAAGCTTATTCTACAGATTAAAAGCAGATACTGTGTGTGGGCTTTTTACAGAGAGTCTGGCACATGCTAGAACTCAATACGTGTTAGATTTCTGTTTCTCACAGGATGGGGATCATCCAACTAGATCATTCCTAAAGTCCCGTGCAGACTCAGCTGCCTCCTGGAATTTGCAAAACAAGAATATCTCTCCTCTATCATCCAAATATTAAATTCATATGGAAGTTCCAGTTTTCACTAATTAAAATAGATGATATACTTCACAAAGCAGAATTGTGTTCGTCTTGCCCAAATGTTCTTCCATCCAGTCCCAATATTTATTTTCTCCTTGTTTTTGGATTGGAAAAATAAAATGTCACGTAAACACTTAAGTTGTCCTTAGTGGGATCATAATGAGAAGGATGGAGCTGGCAAATTTCTCTTCAAATTTCTAATTTTCAGAAATACAGCAATGAAAGCTGAACATCTAAAAGGGGTTACCCAGTCCTGAATGCATTTTTTTCTTCCCAAGCGCAGCCATACAACGCTACAAGTAACCAGACAGCTGTTGCTGATGGGGAATTCTTACTCCTTCTCCATAGAAGACATTTCTGGATCATTGTACAGGCAGCTAGTTCTGAGTGCAAAGAAAACATAGGAAGCAGTCAATATCTCATCCATTCTTACTACATATCAACATCCCTAATTTGGGGCATTGCAACCTCTTTAATGTGGTCCCATTGCTACTGCTGAGCAAATCCACACCTGAGCAGATGACGGGATTAAACTGCGACTGTCTTAATCAGTTTCAAAACGCAGTAATTACCCATAATTTAGGAACAAAAAGAAGATTAAAAACTCCAGACACCTCCAGATAGCTCATCTGTCCTAGTTATCTTTCCCCCGACTTGTCAAATCTTTCTTAGTCAGTGGACTAAATATTGTAAAATGGTATTTGTCCCCCAAACAACCAAATATTTTATACACAAAGGAAGGACCCTTTTAAGGAGGAGTTTAATTCTGTTTACACGTGAATACAGCTTTCAGTTTTCACAAGAATGAGGATTTTTCAAAGTACCAGCCGAAAAGAATTCAAGTGTCAGCTTTGCTTGTTGTTACAGAAAAACAACTGGTCACTTAGAACTCCATCCAGCTATCTATTCAGGTAGCATCAATTAATTTTAACCTTTACCCAAACTGAGTATGTCCAGGAAAAAAAAAGTAACCATGTGAAACAATGAGGTCAAAGATTTTGATTGTGTTTATTTATTTATTTGTTTTAAATTGTGTTTATTCTTTGGGGGCAATATTAGCTGTTTCTGATGTTCCACAATTGGTCACGATTCCTCTGTATTAATTTCCAATCAATGCTTACTATACTTCAAATTTTACTCCCCTCCCCATAAGTATTTTTGGCAAATACTATTTAAAGGGACTCTATGATCCCTTTTAAATACAAAAGTTTCTTTTGTAATATGAATAATTTTATAAGGTAATTTATCTTTTTACAGATAAGAGTTTTGAGACTAAGTTTAGGTACTTTGTTGAAAAGGGCAGAAGGCTATATCCCTGGGTGGGGGCAGTGGCCTTTTCCCCCTCACTGTCTTCTTGCTGATGATCTGGGATTTTTATGGCGAATATTTGGCAACTTTAATGAACAAAGACAGTCAAGTAAGTGTTGACAGTGTGCTAGAAAAACCTAGCAAAGCTGGAATGGATCAAGAAAGGGCACTCTTCCAAATCCAGCCTTTCTGCTTTTTTTTGTTTTTTTTTTTTTTAAGCTTGGAGTAAATAATCCTTCCAAAGAAAATAGCAATTTGC
Organism: Hystrix cristata; assembly: GCA_004026905.1. Classification (NCBI taxonomy): domain Eukaryota; kingdom Metazoa; phylum Chordata; class Mammalia; order Rodentia; family Hystricidae; genus Hystrix; species Hystrix cristata. The sequence goes on from PVJO010000166.1 coordinate 47,395, forward strand.
GAATCATTTAACACTGTCGTTCCAAAGCAGCAGATGGATTCTTCCCCATGTGCAAAATAAGAATGGGATGCTATTATCCTTCAAAAGTATTTCCCTTCCACGTAAATCGAAGGTTTTAAAGAAAAGTGGGGGCAGGCTGAACAAATTGCCTTCTGAAAGTTTATTGGAGGGGGTATGTGATTTGTGCTGTAGTGTGCATGTTGATGGTGTGTGTGCGTATGTGAGAGGAGAGGAAGAATGCTTTAAAAACACTACAGAAATGAAGTAGCGCCATGGACAAGGCAGGTTTTGTTCTTTGATAAAGTGTGCATTTATTTGCTTTTGGTTGGCCCCCGCCTGAGGCTCTCATGAAGTCATACGGAGAGTCAGGATTCATCGGTTAAGAGAAGGAGCCTGGGTGTATCTGGTTCTAACCACAGATCTTAGTGACTGTTTTTTGAACCAAAAATCATCCTCAGAATCTGCCCTAGGACTTAAGAGCCACTTCAGAGCCTAAAAGGTAGTTCAGGAGGTATAGTCTGTGACCAAAGTAGTAGAATTCTTAGGTATTCTAGTCATCTGTGGGGTCAACAGAATAGAAAGCTTTCTTTTTACACATGCTCAAATGCACGAATATTTTTCAATTTAACCATCAAAAGAAATAGGATTGACTGGGGAAGGATTCTTCAGGCTAATGGCTTACACACTCAATTCAAACCATGAGCATGGGTTGCTAAAAAAAAATCTAATTATCTTTATTTTGCCCTTTACTTTAGGGTGCAGGTTCTCAAAGGCTATTCCTGCCTCTGGCAGCATCAACCCAAACCTTTTCTTTAATTTTTAATGCAAAAGATCCACACAGGCAAGAAATTCTATAAGTTACCTGCATTTAAAAAGTACCATAGGTAAAAAATGTCTACATGGGTTGTTTGGATGGAGAACTGGCATTTACAACTAAGAAGAAAAATTTCATTATTTAAATCATATTTACTTAGACTCGGTAGCTGTTTGGATATTGCCTAGGCTTTTTGATTTTGTAATAGCTATTAAAATGAGAGCTTATTAAAAAATTAGTAGTATAAACAATATCTGAAATAGGGAAGAAGTGTAATGTACTTAATACAGCAAACTTCCAAATAGTACTTGTTCTATGATTAACACACAAAGTGTCATGAAATTCTTTGTAATTTAGAAATGAGGAAAGGAAACGACTGGACCCTCTTTCAGAGCTCTTCTTGCCTTAATTTTCCAGGGCTGTTTTATAGCTCTGGAGGGGCAGAGGGTCACTTACAGATTTATGTACAGCAGAAACACAAATACCGTCTGTCTAGTAGGAAAGAGAACCCAATCTGGCAGTCTCCAGCCTTCCTGTACACATGAACCAGTTTTGTGTAAGCTCATCCAAACATTCCTTTCTAAGCTGCCTGTACAGTAGTGCACCCTTATCTGCAATTTTATCTGCTTCTCTTTTATCTGCTTTATCTTGTATTTGCTTTCTGTGGGTTTAGTTATTGGTGACCAGACGTGATGTGAAAACATTACATATTCCAGAAATAAACAATTTATGTGTTTTAAATAACTTATCATAGCATATTGTTAGAATTGCTCTATTTCATTATTAGTTATTACTGTTGCTCTCCTACATGGCTTAATTTATAAATTAAACCTCATCATAGGTATGCATGCCTAAGAATAAACATAGGATATTGTATACAGTGTTTGGTGCTATTGGTAGTTTGAGGCATCCATGGAATGCCTTAGAACAAATCCTCTGCAGATAAGAGGGGATACTACAGATAGCTTCTCAAATACTCTTCACATTGATTTTCATACCTTAAAGATTCCCTCATGAAATAACTGGTTGAATAAAATCATTAGCATGTACTCATTTTATATTTTCATGAGCACTACGACTTTGCACTTTTGAACGTCATATCTCAACAACCGTGTGCAACGACTGTCACCCCCACTACTTAGTAAAATAGCTCGGCGGCTGTTGAATTAAACAATATTTCCAGGTAATTAAGTAAGGTGTCATTGTCATTTTGAATATTGGAAGGGCGTGAAATTGATTCTATAACAATCTTCCAAATTTTGACTCGCCATCATTTCTCACTCTAAGTGTGAATTAGTGAGGATCTGTTACCTCAATAACCTCAAAGGTCACCTGGATGTTATACTCTGGCAGTGCTGGGATGGATTCTTTTGTTGTGGTGTCTAGAACGGCATGTGTATTTGAACAAATTAAACAGTGACAAATGTTTTCTTCAAGACAACTAGGGTTACGGGGGAAAGAGATTGGAGTAACATTTACCATGGCAGAAAGGGAATGTCTTTTCTTGGGGAGGTGCTGGAGATCGAGCTCAGGGCCTTGCACCTGCTAGGCAAGTGCTCTACCACTGAGCTACATCCCCAGAGCCTAGAAAGGGAGTATTCTGAATTCAGTATCACTATCAGGATGCAAGAGACATCAGTCATGCAGATTCTCCCCGCTCATTCCTGAAACGCAAGCCAACATCACGCCAGCTGGTAAATGAAAAGCAGGTCTTACTTAGCTGCTTCTGAGGCTTCTCTCAGTTCTTCATCCAGTCTGCATGAGCAAAAATTACCGATGTAGAAAAGAAACAAAAAAGAAGCAAGCAGAGCATGAGAGAGTAACTCAGCAGAGCAGAGCCAAACGCAAGGGGTGTGTGTGCTTTTACTAACCACTCGGTGCATCAAGACACATTCGGCTAAATGTGGCTTAATTTCCTCCCAGCGGGTGTTCACGTATGTTTACTTTGCAAATACCTCCTAATGGTAGATATAAAAGTAGCAAACATGCTGGCGGAATAAAGCCGAGACCATCATCAGTGTGTTGGGTACGGTGAGGCGTTAGCTTGCAGCCCGGGCCAAGTCACGGGTGTGTCTGGTTTAGTAGGTTTCCGTTGCAAATCAGGTTGACCTCAACAGCTTTACACGCAGGACAAAGACTAGAAATGGTACAGAAGCGACTGACACAACAACCTCTTGCTCTGGTAGCGTGTTGAGGTCACCCACGAGTGAAACACACATGGGGGGCCAGCGTGAATAGAGATTGGGAGATTTTTACCTCACACTTCTCTTAAAAGATCTCTCTTCATCGTACCTTATGAGATAAAAAAACGGATGCCATGAGGAAAATAAGCAAACAGATGGAAAAGATGACAGGTGGATGTTTTAAATAATGGTCAAAACATGAGAGACAAAGCCTCCCCAAACAATTATCCAATTGACTTGTGGGAAAAAAACTTACTCTCATTAGACATGCTCAACGACATAATTTATAACTATGTACAGTAAGTCCTCATTATTTGTGGCCTCCATATTTGCAAATTTACCTCTTCGCTAAAATGTATTTGTGATTCCCAGGTCCATATGCAACAGTGTTTTGATCACTTGTGGACACGTGCAGGTGGCAAAAAAAAAAAAAAATGAGTTGGTCAAGTGTGCACGTCACGAAGGTGGTAAGCCTCTGCCCTCTCATTTTATACTGTAAACAGGTGTCTTTTTCTGCATTTATTTAGTGATATGTTTTCCCTATTTCTGTGCTTTTTGTTAGTGATTTTGCCATTTAAAATGGCCCAAGCATAGTACTGAAATACTGCCTGATATTCTGAAATGGGAGAAGGTTGTGATGCACCTTAGAGAGAATATACGTGTGTGTGTTACATACACAATCGACCAACAATAGAGTCTAACAAGGTAACGTTAAACAGAAACACACCTAAAGTAATTCACAAACTGAGTGGGTGATGAAAAGGTGCCAGAGTCTTCTAGGAACCTAACCCTGTATTTCTGCTAGGAATAATAGTTCAGTATTCACTCTTTAGGATCACCAGAGAATTTATTGAATATAACTGCCACAGATAATGGGAATCAATAATGAGAATCAGTGATTATAAATCTGATCCAATTTGAGCAAGTTCTTTTTTGATTTAAATCCTTTTACAGCAGGCCACATCCCAGCTGAATGCTGTTCTTGGGATCAGCTGAGGTCAGAGCTCTTGAATGGCTTATATCAATTTGAAAATTGCTTAATGTGAAAATGAAACAATAGGGGTCAGTGATAGAAATGACGGGGAAAAAAAATTCAAGGAGATGGGTTACAGAAGACAGAAGAAAGCACAGACATGTCAGGGGACATTCACGGTGCTAAATCTCTTCCTTCGGCAGAGAATCTTTCCAAACCGAACCCTTTCTCCCAAAGTCATCCCCAAATGCAGCCTTGAGAACTGATGCGGCCTGGTCACATTTTAACTCCTTCATGTCACAGGGAGTCTCCAGAAGCAACATGGTCATAATAAATAGCATTCTCGATTGCAGACTCTGTGCCAGGAGGCTTCCTGAACGCTTTGTCTGCATTGTTCTCATTCTCTCCTCAGACCATCTCATAAAGTGAGAATTACTTCCCCATTTACAAGTGCCAAAGCTGAGACTCAGAGAATTTTATTAAGTTTTTTGGCTGGGTATGGTGGCGCACACCTGCAATTCCAGGACTCTGGGAGGCTGAGGCCAGAGCATGGCAACTTCAAGGCCAGCCTGGGTAATTTAGTGAAAACTGCCCCCTCCAAAAACAAAACAAAACAAGAAAAACAAAGCCTGGGGCTGTAGCTCAGTGAGAAGACCCTGGGTTTAATCTCCAGTACCAAACTAACTAACTAACTAAATTGACTGAAGTCTCAGAAAAACCGCAAAGTAGGAGGGAAGGCTCCTATCTAACCACCTCTGAAGTCTTTCTCTTTTTATTCTATGGTCTCCACCACACTGGGGAAATATTACTGTATTTACCCAGAAAGTGGTCCATGCTCTTTCCTGCTAGAGCGAACGGCCTTGTCATTCTTTGCAAAGAATGCAAAAAAGGGAGACGCCATTACAGGAGATGAAGCGGGTGGCCAGCTTTTTTCTTTTTGGTGGTACTGAGGATTGAACTCTGGGCCTTTGCACTGAGCTACATCCCCACTCTTTTAAAATTCTGAGACAGGGTCTGACTAAGTCCCTAAGTGGCCCAGGCTTGGGCTCAAATGGGTTATCCTCTGGCCTCAGCCTTCCAGAATGCTGGGGTTATGGGTTCATGTCACATGCCTGATTCAGCACTTTTTAAATCTAAAGAGCAGGCCTGGATTTGCAGTTGGGGTGCACTGGCGGGGTGGGGGTGGTGGGCCTGAGCTCTGAGGCGTCCTGATGGTGGGAACTCTATGACACCAGCAAGGATTACTTGGATCTTATGAACACTCTGCGCGTCAGTTGAACGAGTTGGCCTGCACTTCCATCAGTATCCCATGTCCAGGCCTGCACTGGGTTGGAGGAAAACCAGACAAACTTACTGTGAACTTTGAATTTAGATGTACACTTTAAAAGAGACAAAGAATCCACTAGAGAAGGGCATGGGAATTTAGGTGCAGGCTGACCTGGATTTGAATTCTACTTTCATATCTTCCTGGTTCCTACTTAATCTTTCTGTAAGTAACTGCTTATTAAGTTATCTTCCCTGTGTTTGTAAAATGGGGTTCAGTGTGGAAGTTAAATAAATGACATAAACAGAGCTGCTTTATGCCCGGCACATGGCAACATCACCAACACACATTTAATGAGACTTTTTCCTTCCAATGTCTGTGTCGTTTTTCTTTCAAGTACACTCAATTAGCAGGACACTCTTTGGAAGCTCAGACCGGAAGCCCCATTTTGCTGTCTATCTCATGGAAGAAGATCTGTAACAACTGTCTTCTGATACAGTAGGGAAAAAAACACAATTCTTTGCAACAATATACCAGATATCCCTGTTTTAATATTCCAGCTCCAAATATTTGTTTAGTTAACTTTTATTCTAATTTTTGGGATCTTCAGTATCCCTACTTTCAAGCTGCAAGCTATCCCATTAGCCTGGATTGAACAAGAAAACAATTCCTTAGCCCCCACCCACCACAGGGCAAATAAATCCCTTCTACCTAATTCTTGCACCTAAAGAGGGTTGTGGAAGAAAAGAAAAGGAAAAAAAAAAAGATTTAGAAGAAAACAGAGTTATTTTGTTTCTCTTTCTCTGGGGTCATGCAGGCAATAAGGAAATTCAAACTATGCCAAAATCCTATTCTGTCTGCAGAATAGGGGTCGCAAGTAATAGATGTTCTGGTTCATATTAAATTTGTGCTTTCTCCAAAGTGGAAGCAAAATTCGGGGTAAAAATGAGTGATAATTAATAATCCCCAAAACATTATGTGAAAAAGAACCAGAAAGAACACTAACATATAGGTTATAGGAAAAAGCTATGTTTATTAGATGCTGCTATGGTTAATATTTATTTTAAAAATTGGATGCCACTTTCCCACTCTTCTAGAAGTGAGTTCTTTGCCATCCCTCTTTCTTATCAAATCTTCAGAAACCGTCAAACTTACTTGATGATGCTCTCTGGAATATGGATGCAATCCATTGGGATCAGTCCACTGAGTTCTGATAGGGTACTCACATACTTAATTTTACTGCTGAATTTTGAACTAAAGAAAAGGAAAAAAATCATTGGTTACAACTTCTCTTTTCTAACATTGCTTCTTTTTGACAATCTGTTTTGTTTATTTTGCTGTGTTGGTGCTGGTGCTTAAACGCAGGGCCTCATCCATGCCAAGGGGCTCTATCCCAGCCTGAGCATCTTGATCTACTTAACACTTCCCCCAGCACCCACACTAAGGAGAAAGGCTAATGTTATTTGAGTAGTCACTATGGGCCAGACACTGTCTTGTTTTTGTCCTTGTTTTGGTTTTAAACTGACAAATAAAAATTGGGTATATTTATTGTGTAGAAGGTAATGTTTTAAAATTCGTATATATTGTGGAATGGGTAAGTTGAACTAGTTAACCTATATATTACATCACATACTTACCATTTTTTTGTCACAAGAACACTTAAAATCTATTCTTTTAGCAAGTTTTAAGAATATATTACATTGTTATTAAGTATAGACACCAAGTTGTACAGTAGTTTTCTTGAACTTATTCCTCTAGTTGAAACCGTGTATCCTTTGAAATTTCACCCAGTAAGTATTGTGCTAATTTTCTCCCTACTTCTGAGTTCAATTCTTTTAGATTCCATGTACAGCCCTCCCTATTTATCTGCATGGGCTTGTTCCAGAAACCCTCATGAATGCCAAAATCCAGAGATGTTCAAGTCTACGTAAAAAGGTGTAGTATTTGTACAGAATTTATGCATATCTTCTGACATACTTCAGGCTATCTCTAGATTACTCATAATACCTAATACAATATAAATGATATTTAAATAATGATAATACTGTATTGTTAAGGGAATAATGTTAAGGAAAAAAGTCTGAAAGCCCGTGCATATTCAGAGATACATATTTTGTTTTATTTAACATTTTCCATCTGTGCTTGGTTGAATCTATGGATGTAGAAACTATGAATACAGAGGACTGACTGTATGTGAGCAATTATGTGGTATTTGAATGGTTTTAAGTGGCCTATATATATAAAACCATATAGTTCATATTACAGCCTAGTGAATAGATGCTATTGTCATCCTCTTTTTAAGGTAAGCAATCTGAGGCCCAGTGTCTCACCAGTGGTAGGTGACAGCACTTAGATAAACCAGGTAGTTTGACACTCCCTACCATACCTCACGGGCTTCCCGGTGCTCCTTGCCACTCTAAGTAGTCACTGGGTTATTTGGTTTTTTGCTTCTTTATTTGCTTTTAACAAATAAAAATCACACTATGAGGTTTTCTTTGTTTTTGTTTTTGAGTGCTGGGGATTGAACTCAGGGCCTTGTGCTTGCTAGGCAAGCGCTGTATGAGCTGAGTTAATCCTCAACCTCTATACCATGAGTTCTTACCTAGTTTGGTAATATTTAAAAATATATGTGCACTCAATTTCCTCTTCATTTTATAGTTCTTTTAAAAAACAATTTTAGGGTTTTTTCGAAGTTTTAAAGTTCATTCCAGATGGGCCAACATCCCAGAATATGTTCTAATAATTGAATTTGAATTGCAAACAGCTTCCTTCTAAATAGGGTCATTCTGGATGGAGGTAAATCCTCAGGGAATGAGTTGACAAGCGAGCTATGAAACAGACAGGAGAATCTGCACCTGGGGAACTGGTAATCAGTAAGAATTTGGTTCTCCCTCTAATAATGAGGTGCATTTCTGAAGAGCACATTTTCTTGTCACTTGGGTAATTATACATTTTAAAAATGTATCATTTCAATTGAAAAGAAATTTACCCGTTCTCGAATGGGTTTTCTTATTATTTCGATAATTACAAATTTTAAAAAATAGATCAATCCGATCGAAAGGGAATCTGTTCAAGGATGTAAAATTGTTAAGTGGTTTCAAAACAAACACGCCTCCCCAGTCTCCTGAGATTGTGCTGTGCTGTCTGCCGGCTCTACTGCCTTGCGATCCCCAACTGCTGTGCATCCTAGAAGACGCTTGGTCAGGGGCTCTCTCTATGGCTCTCTTTAATACTTGACTCGAGGTTTTGATTGAGTCACAGACCGTGATTTGTGATGGATCCTCCTTCCATAAAGTCACTTCCAGCCCTCTCGTAAGTCTTGGGTCAACACACGTTACCAGCAACGCCCAACATTCAGCGTCTTCCTTACATGGCAGGTTCTGATAAAGACCGAGCGGAGGAGCAACTAGCAGGAAGAAGAGGCGCAGAAGGAAGTCCTCCACTGCTGAGGTTTGCTCCCTGAGACTGTATTTGCATTCTCTCCTTCGGCTTGTTTCCTCTACCTGAATTGCTTTGGGCCCTGATTTCGGCTTGCCAACCCTACTTGTCTGGACAGAGTCAGCCTTCCCTGTCCACTCATCGCCCCAAGCTCATCTTCGCCTTGAGCTCTCACCCCGCGAAGTGTTTTCACTGTGGTCCCGGCTGGCCTTGCAGCTCCTTGGGAGGGCGGCAGCTGAGCCCTGCAAGGTCTCAAGCTCCAGGGTCTGAGATCTTAGTACAGACAAGGGCCTCGCTGGAAACACTGACTTGGCCATATGCCTCCACCAGAGATGTTAACCTTTAGCCACAAAAAGACCTACAATATATTCATTTTAGTGGCTCTTTTCAGTTCAAAAAATGGGTAACACTGGTAAAACTGAATCAAAAGGGGTCTTTAGTGAGACGTTTATATTATGACACCACAGAATCCAACAGTCGAGTGCTTTCTTCTAAATAGGTGCTCGTTCTTTGGAATGAGCGGAACGCGGGGTCCACGGCCCGGCCGCCGTTTCCTGTGCACCTGGCGGGTAAACTGCAGCCCCCAGGCCCAAAGTAGCTCCCTGCTAGCGCTCTTGCCCAGCTATGGGGCTCAGAACAGCTTCCACATTTTTTTAAATGATTGTAAAAAAAAATCAATCAAGAATATTTTGTGATAATCCCAGTACTCCAGGAGGCGAAGGCAGGAATATGGCAAATTTAAACTCAGCTGGACAACTCAGTGATTTAGTGAGACCCTGTTTTAAATTAAAAAAAAAAAAAAAATCTGGGGATGTAGCTCAGTCCAAAGCCCCGGGGTTTTCAATCCCTAGTACTGGAAAACAAAACAAACAAACAAAAAAAAAAACAAAAAAAAGACATGGGAAAAATGATGTAGGAAATTCGGCATTACAGTTCAGTGTTCATAAGTGAAGTGTGATCAGAATACAGCCCCTGCTTGCTTACGTAAGTTTACTGTTCGATCCTTTCCTGAGGGTAGCTGCTGGCTTCTGCTTTAGGCTACTTACGTGACTTCCCTACTCCTCAGGATTTTTTTCTATATAATGGAAAACACAAGACCTGTTGCAGAGGATGTTCATTAGGGTTAAAAGAGTTAATACATACAATCACCTAATGAATGTAAGCCAGCATTAGATGTAATCTACCATAGCATCACTGCTATAACATTACCACTTACTGTCCTTCTTATTGTCTTGACACTCCCTTCAATCACGTTAATTAATAACTTAAAGGGGTTTTTTTGTTTGTTTGTTTGTTTTTGGCAATGCTGGGATGGAAGCCAGGACCTCACACATACTAGGAAAGCACTCTACCACTGAGCTACACACATCCCATTCCAAAAAGTGTTAAATTAAAATCAATTTTTAATATTCTTATACTAGTGAATGTTTTGTTGTTATGAAAAACTGTTTTATAATTATAAGAGTTGGATTATTAAACAAATGCCAATAAGTCAATGAGTGTTAATGTTACATTGATTAGGATTCTCTTGTCAAAGTATTTCTTGCAATTATTAAAATAAGTGGTTTTGTATGACTTATACAGCTCACACTATTTTATTTTATTTATTTTTTGGTTTTTTGAGACAGAGTCTCGCTATGTAGCCCAGGCTGGCCTTGAACTCTTGGCGATCCTCCTGCTTCAACCCCGACTATTTTAAAAAGCAATTTAACATAGTTTGAAAAACAGTTAACTTTTCTTAGAGGAAAACTAGGTTGAATTCTGCTTCTCAATCTTTGGAAGTAGAGATGAAAATGTTAAATAAAAATAAGTGAATCTGGGTGTTTTGGCACACATGTGTAATCCCATCTCTATGGGAGGCTGAGGGAAGAGGATGGCAAGTTTGAGCTCAGTCTGGGCAAGTTAACAATTTAGTGAGATCCTGTCTCAAAATTTTTAAAAAGGCCTGGGTGTATAGCTCAGAGTGAAGGCCCTGGGTTCAATCCCTAGTGTGGCAGACTTAGCATTATGGCCAGTTTGAGCAGGAGTGCTCAGCTAGACTGAGTTGGTGTGATGCTGGGCATAGAGGATCCACCTGAGGATTGTTGCCCATACAACATAAAGAAGAACAGGAGCAGAAGATGGGGGCTGGCTCTTTCCCAGGAGAAGCTCTGTTGTGGCTGGTTCTCCCAAAAGGAGCTCAGCTGTTCCTTGTCGCAGATGGAGCTTGGGTCCTTGCTGTCTTCGGGGATGGCTGCTGTTCACTTCAGGGGAGCTCTGGTCCTTATCTCTGCTGTGAGCATCATACCCTGGCTCCAGTATGCATTTCTTCAGTCTTTTAGCGCAGACATGAATGTACATGGGACACTGCTGTGGACTCCCAGCCCTTGAGTGGATCTTTCGGGTCTCTAGCACGTAGGTAGACATTCTGCACTCTCCCTGCATTTGGCTTATGGGTGAATATTGTAACTTGTAAATGTCCTGTATTAAATCTGCTCTCTTGCAAACCATTGACTCTAGAAAGGTAGCTAATACACTTAATATCACAAAAAATAAAATGAAGTAAGTGGGCACTGATCAAAAAAGGTAGAATCTGGAAGGCATGGTAAAATACGTGTGTGTGTGTATATATATATAAATATATATATTCTTTTTTTTTAGGTTTTTTGAGAAGGGCATCTCTCTGTAATTCATGATGACCTCGAACTCAGTGATGCTCTTGCCTCAGCCTCCCAAGTCCTGGGATTATAGGTATGCACCACCACACCTGGCTCTTTAGAAATTTATTGATGATAACTTTGAGACAGGCAAATTTCCATGTATGTAATCTATGTTGTTGGTAGGCAAAGCATTATTATTATTTTTTGGAGGTTATCTGTTAATTGAGTTTATGTTATTTTATTTTTTATTTTAGTGGTACATTTTAGATATACGTAATGATAGCATTCATCATAGGGAATTTGTACCTGTACATGGTATATGTTGCTGCTGCTTTTCTTCCCACTCCCCTCCCTCCCTTCAACCCCTCCTCCCTCCTTATTTACAAAAGCTTTGTTTCCATTTTTTTCCTTCTATTCTTTTTTTTCCTTGTTGCTCCACTGGCAAAGAATTATTTTTAATGTTCTCTAGGAAATAAATACTATACCTTTCATTTAACTGTTTCAAGTCTTACTATAAGTCATATCTTATGTTTCTTTGCATTCCTCAAATATAAGTCTGCATAACACCTAGCTCAAGAGAGTGATGAAAAAGATAGGCACTGACTTGAAATCTAGAATCTTCCTGTGTGATCAAAATATAGCTCTCAAGATGGCTACCCAAACGATCCAATTTTGGCGACCCATATATATTTGTTCAGAAGAAATGGAGTAACTAACACAAGAGATGGCTCCTGTTTCTGTCCTTGTCTAGTCTTTATTATTTATTCTCATATTATTCTATTTTCTTATTCTCTATAAAATAACATACCATTTAAAAGTTCTTGTCTATAACCCTCTCTTTTGGGGGGGGAGGTTGCTGGGGATGGAACTCAGGGCCTTGCACTTGCTAGGCAAGTGCTCTACCACTGAACTAAATCTCCAACCCCTCTGTGCCCCTTTCTAATGTGGTATGGAAATCCTACTACTTCATATTCTACAGGAAGGAACACAGTATTCATGTTTTATAATGATTAGGGGAAATAGTCATTATGAAATAATTACCACTTGTAATTGTCACTCTGAATTTTCACTTTTAATGTTTGATGGATAGTCCAAAGTACCTTCTCAGGAAAGACAGAGGCAATATCAATTTTCACAGATACTCTTAGTTTATGTGTTCTTGTTTATAAGACAGTTTATATACTTTTAGTACTTTTACTACACTAGCAACTATACCTTATAAAAGGTCGTGTCACGGCAAGGATCGTTCTGATGAACCAGGATGGATGAACAATGATGAATGATTTCAAATTCTTGCGCAACCTATTTTGAACAAAGAAAAAATAATAAATTACTCTTAACCCATTTTCAGTGGGAATTAAAACAGAAAATAAATTCACATAAGAATATAATAATTTTAGGAGTTCTAGGAAAGTTACTACTATCTTATGGAAAGGCATGATTAATTTTTAAAATGCTATTTGAGACATTATTTGAAACTTAGATGATTCAAATTTCATTTTCCCAATAACTATAAAATAGAATGGTGGTATTCTTGGAGTGCATAAATTTATAATCATGACAGTATATTTTTGTTTAGTGATGCTTTTCATGTTTGTCAACATGATTTTACTATTTTTTTTTTTTTTTTTGGTGGTGCCAGGGATCGAACTCAGGCTCTTGTGCTTGCAAGGCAAGCACCTTAATCACTGAGCTAAATCCCCAGCCCCTATTTTACTATTTTGGAAAAAACATTCTTCATAGCAATTTAGGCAATTTATTTGATCTTAGTAAACCTTAGTTTCTTCTTTTGTAAAAGAAAATTTACCATTTTAATGGTTCTTGATTTTTAGGCACATTTTTCAGCATTGGCTATATTAATGTTCAAATCATAACACAGAGTTTAGTTAAATATAACAAGGCATTCTTATGCCATTCTGCAAGGGCCCTCGTCCAAGGGGACGCAATCCACCCCAGATACTATAAATGTGTATGTTTACTATACCAGTGTTCCTATGTGTGGCATAAAGTGTTTTGTCCAGTGTGGACAAACCAGTGTGGCCAAAAGCAAATTGTCTCGAGGAAGTGGCAAACAAGGCACTGGATTGGGCAGTGGTTACCTTGAACTGACAATGGACCTTGAAATAGGAGCACAATACTTGTGCAAATCACCATTGTCCTAGTGCACATAAACAACAAACAGTTCACACGACACCACTGAAGGAGCATGGCTATTTTGGTTTATCCATTTAAACTGCACTTCTCCGTGGCAACAGCACACGCACTATTTATTTATTTATTTATTTTGGCTTTTTGAGACAAGGTCTCACTATGTAGTTCAGGCTGGCCTTGAACTCACTATGTAACCCAGGCTGGCCTCAAACTTGCTGTGATCCTCCTGCCTCAGCCTCCCGAGTGCTGGGATTACAAGCGTGCACCACCATGCCTGGCTCGTGCACAACTGAAAGTGGACTTGGTCTGCCAGGTCTGAGATTATATTCAACAAAATCTGGAGAGGATGTGCTTTATTTCAACGTTGGGGCTAAGTACACTTTGATTACTGCTTCTGTAATTCATTTCTTCAAATATGTATAGCTCAGTGTTCCCAAATGTGATCACACTTTAGGTAGCCTGAAAGAGAACGGAGGGAGTCAAGTGAGGGGGTAAATGATGGACCCACATACCGCCTGTCAATCATCTGGTAGCATTTCTTCATCCAGCCCAGCCCGGGCATCTTCCGTCTTGGGGTTGCACCATTCAAGTATACAATCATATAGTCTTCAGCTACCATCAACTCTAAAGTGCTTATTACATAGCTGCTCACAGGAAGAAAGAGGAGCGTTTTCAGTTCCCACGTGAAATATTTCATGCTATTTACACCATAATTAGGTAGCATTTAAATTACAGACTGTATGACATTGAAGGCTAGTTGTGCATACTACCTCTCTCCCTTGAGAACAAAGCAGTTACCTACGGTCATTTATCTGAGATTGAGTATTGCTCATTTATTTGTATGGTTATCTTTTTTTTTTTTTAAATGCAGGTACTCTAGGAAAATATGTGAGTTAAAAACTTGACTTTCAAAAATGTTAATGATGTTATCAAACATTAAGGGCAACTCATACTAAACACGGGCAGACATAAATGAAGTCAGGTTATCAACAGTAGACTAAAAATATGTTATCAGGGAACAAAAATAATACTTTGCCCAAAGGAAGTGTTACAAAAATCCTTAAACACAAGCCAAATTCTGCTCATTTGCTTTTCATGTATTTTTACTGACAAGAATTCCTTTGGAGGTTTTGGCTTTTTTTTTTGCCTGGTTCTGGGCCTCGAACTCAGGGCCTTGGACATGCTGGGCAAGCGCTCTACCACTGAGCCAAATCCCCAGCCTCTAGAGGTTTCAGCCTTTTGAGTAGTGTTCCTTGACAGAAATCTTACTGACTTTTTACCAAAGGCTTAGAATAGTCTACATCACCCGCTTCCCTTAACTAAGATCCTCTCTCTGCCGCTACACACCAACAGACATTTATTCAAAGCACTCTGTCAGAAGGGGCACTCACAGGAAAAGATTTTCCATGACATAGTGGTAATCCGCCCGACTGCTGTCTGGCAGAAAACAAGCAGCAAACACAATGATGGCATTTAGACCATCCCCATAGTATCCTGGGGGACAAACAAAAAGACATTTGTAAAAGACCGAAAGTTCTAAACAAGCTAATATTGAACCTGAGGGGTAAATGGGTAGCGTGGTGGGGCAAGTGTGTGTGTGTATACAACAGATAGACAATGGCATGAGTATCAGCCACAGTTCTATAAGTATATACACATATAATCATTTCTTGGTGCTTGACATATTATCTAGCGTCTTAAACATGTAGTGAGAGTATATTTATGTATATAGGATATGCATGCATTATGGATGATTTTATATGCTATACATAGTTGTGAATGGCATGTATAAATATTCAACTTATCAAAGAAGGCAAAACATTTTTATTTTACTTTATTTTTGTGGTACTGGGGATTGAACCTAGGGCCTCATACTTGCCAGGTAAGCATTCTACCCCTGAGCACCATCCCTACTCCTAGGCAACATTTTTGACTTAGGAATTTGTAATTTATACAGCACTTTATTATTTTAAAAGTTAATTTATATATTTTATTTGAGAGCTGAGAAAGAGATTCTGTTTGATCCTCTTTAGCTCCTTTTGGTTTTAGATTCCAGTTAATTTAGAAGGGTGAATTTAGTCACTAAACTATAATATAATTCAAAGCCACACACTCCAGTGATCAGATACTAGTGAATAGATGGTAACACAGCTTTCTTTTGATTTTGAGGCCTTGTCCCTTGCCTGTTGCGTCTTTGGGATCTCTGGACTCCACAGACCGTACATGAATACATGGAAAGTTCTAGCCTGGCCTATAATAATTATGCACAGAATTCAGAGCTTTGCCTTTTAAAGAAAGATTTGGCTAAATTCTCTTTGAATTGAAACTATGTGCTTTGGGGGAAATTTGAGAATTACTTCCTAAGATATACTGTTTATAGGTGGTGTTGGGAAAATAAGATGGGCAATGCAAATACATGTGGCTATTCAAACTCCAGGGGTCCAGGAGTATGCAGATGTATCTCAGGATATTATTCTCATCTTCTGAGAAAAGTTGAGAAGCTAATTATGAGAAACTACTATAACACGTTGACATAATTTCAGCATTGCCCAATCTTTTAAGGAAGCTTTATATTCTCTCAGCGCTCATCTCTGATATTCACGACAGGTATTTGTCAAATACTCATAGGTAGGTGTGTGGAATGAAATGTGCCTTTGGCGCTGTAAAATGGCAACAGTGTTCTATCCTGTCATTTTGGGGGAAGGTGCCGGAGATTTAACCCAGGGCCTCCTAGGCACATGCTTTACCACTGAGCACCACCACCAGCCTCTATCATTTTTTAATATCCCCATTTAAACACTTGCAGTTTGTATCATATAGTTCTGGCCTTCAGAGTCATTAAGGGGAGATTCCCTCAATGCTTTGAGTAGGAGGACACCACACATGCTTATGCCTGATCCTCCAAGAACAGGCGCGTTTCCTTTTTTCAAAACTCTAAATGGCCCCCTCATGATTACATGGCAGTAAAACACTGGCTGGGTGTAGATTTGGATGGGATCAACTCTTGAAAAGCAGTTTAATAAGATGTTCTCTACAAAAACAGAAAGCGTGACTCTACCACAAACAGGGTGGGGGAAGACCGAAGTAACTAAAAATATATCCAGCTGTGGGTTGTATTACTAATTGGAGGGTCTTGTGTGCTGTATTCACGTCACTTATCTTAGAAAATGCTACTTACGTAAATATATACCAAACTCAACACCTGTTTGTGAGAGGGCATTACAGTAGCTTCCT
This sequence comes from Hystrix cristata, assembly GCA_004026905.1. Taxonomy (NCBI): domain Eukaryota; kingdom Metazoa; phylum Chordata; class Mammalia; order Rodentia; family Hystricidae; genus Hystrix; species Hystrix cristata. The sequence goes on from PVJO010000166.1 coordinate 64,091, forward strand.
TCTGGATTTTTAAATTTAGTTCCATATTTTGCAATATGTAGGTATCTGTCATCTTTTTAGAATGCATATATGAAGAAAGGGGCAGAAAGAGATATATTTGAATACAAGAAGACTTTGTTCCACCAGATAATTTCATTTCTGGGGATTCATAAGTAAGTGGAAATCACAAAAGATATGGTGGCTTAGCTGATACCAGGAGCAGGTACGATTCAGACTCGGCACAGTGCAGAGCTAAGAAGTCATGCAAACAGATGACAGGCAGGAGGCATCTAAGTTAAAAACAGTAAGAATGTATCTTCTAAACGGGGCTGCCTGGCTTCAGGGTGGTGTCAGAATAATTTCAAGTCCACGACTGTTTAGCACTTTGATCCCTTTTTCTATTTCCAGAGAATTCCTAAGGAAAAAAACATTTTTAAAGGGAAGATAGGTTTCTTTTTGTTTTGTTTTGTTTTGTTTTTGTTTTTTAGAAACAGGGTCTCACTATGTGGTTCAGGCTGGCCTTGAACTCACTAAGTAGCCCAGGCTGGCCTCAGACTTGCAGTGACCCTCCTGCCTCAGCCTCCCAAGTGCTGGGATTACAGGCATGCGCCACCATGCTCGGTGGGGAGATAAGTTTCTAAACAGTGCCGCAGAAGGCATCTTCAATGGCAATTCGATCATGCAGTCACAGGATACTGCAGTGTCCTGTTCACTGGAGTGCATTTATCCAAACGAATATGACTGATCTAAGCCAAGGAACGTCTCTTTAGATCAGTTTGCAAATGAAAAATGGCTCTGTACTTTTGGGTAGAGTTGCTGTAAGAAAGAAGAAGAGGCAAAGGGGAAAAGAAGAGAACAGGTGGCGAGGAGATGATTTAAGACAGGAAATAGAAAAAGAAAGATTTCTACATGAAAGTGTTCTTCCTAAATCGAGAGTTGATGTCACTCTTACAGGCTTCGGCGATACTTCAGGTAATGTCTGCTGGCAAAACACAACGACGAGTGTGAGCCGAGCAGGACCGGATGCTTTTTGCCCCCGCCCCACCCTGGTGCTTTCTTGTGTGAGCTAAGCCCTCAGTTTCTGTCCTAAAACACACAGCGTATTTAGGTGACGTTGCCTGCTGCGGCAGCTGATTCCCGAGGAGCTGGGTTTTAGACTGTGCGCTTGGCCCCTGTCAGCAGGCGCGAGGTGAGCGGGTCCTGCGCTGCTCAGGCGTGCCTGGGGGACCCTCAGAGCGGCGACGGCAGACCTTACCTGCGGCGGCACACAGAGGCATGAAAGGGATGTGACACACGTTTGCCGGCCAGCAAATGGGATGGAGAGAGGAGGAAAGATGTCACAGTCGCAACCAAAACATAGACACACACACACACCCGCCAGCAGCTCTTCTGCTCATTCTTTCCAGGATCATGTGTTCAGCAACACTGTGGAGAAGGTTACCTGAATCTCCTAGAATAAAATGAGAGAAGTAAAAAGACAGAAAGAAAAAAGAAGGGAAACTCCTTGTTAGCATTCTTCGGTGGAATTGTCCTTGGTTATTCAAATGCGTTCTCTGTTTTAAGTTCAAAAACGCCAGTTCTGGCCTCCATGTGACCCTGCCATTGGCCGAACAAAACTACCTGTAACACTCTTTGCTTTTTAAATTAAGCTCCTACAATGATCGGATATAAACACCAGTGCGATCGATCATCCCATTTGACTGGTGGAATCACTGAGGCCCTGAGAAGCTGAATGAAGAGCTGGATTCAGAGACTCACAAGCGACAAAGACCAGCCTTGGATTCCTTCCTCCACAGTGTGTGCAGGACTTTGGCAGCTGCTCACACTGAGGTTACTAAAGCTGAAGACTTTAGTAGGATTTGTCTAAACATAGCTTGGAACAGTTAGCAGCGCCTGATTCTGGAGCCACCTTCTGCGACTCTTTTGATCACCTTGAAGGTGACAGATAGCACAGAGCACTCTTTAGCTGACTCTGTGCTTCCCCACTGGTCTGACTGGGAAAAATCCCCGTGGCCAAATGCAAAAGAACCAAAAAAATAAAATAAAAAGAGGACCAGTGTTCACTGTAGAGTCTGCTCTTGAAATGCTCATCAGAAGCCAGCGGGACCAAATGAAGAGGTTGACACCCGGGGCGCGTCATAAGATCTGAGAGACTACTGTTAGGTTTCCAAGGTGGGAAGACAAAGCGTTGGCCGTTTCGGAAGTAACACCCGAATGCTCTTTGCCCACAGAGCGCGGATGCGGCGCAGCACGCAGGAGAAGGTGGCATCTTGCCGATGCGCCGGAGGGAGCAGCCGCAGGTGGCTTCATGCAGCCGAGGGGAGCCAGGGAGAAGGGAGGAGGCCTTTCAAAACAAACCAGACAAAAGAACCGAGCTCACAGAACGCGGTGGAGACGAGCAAATGCCAAGGGCGGGAGGCGGCGGGATGCACGCTCAGCGGACTGGGTTAGCGCAGAGTTCCCGGGTGGGTTTCCACACAGCCGGGGCGGGCGGAGCTGTGGGCCGATGGCAGTCCCTCCCTCCTGATGCGGGCACCCCAGCGTGGGATGGACCCTCCCAGCCCACCCACCTGGTTTCCCTGCAGTCGAGAAGCAAGTAGGCGGGCCCGTGGAAGTATCCAGAAGACTGGCCCTCACCCTAGCAGGGAAACCACGCACCTGCCCCCTTCCTAACGTGAGAACTCTAAGAGCTGAGACACAAAAATGTGTATAAAGATTATCACTGGGTGACTCTGATGTACTTTGACAGACGTCTCCATTTTCTAGACTTTTTAGAGTGAGAATAGACTACTTTCCTAGTCAGCCTTTGTTTGGTTCTGATCTCCCCAAAGCAAACAAACCAAAAATACCTTGTGGGTGGTGCTAAGGAGGAGTAACCCCCCACCCCCGGGGAGGTTTGGGGAGTGTTCCAGTTGTGGCTGTCACCCTAAGAACAAAAGGGCTGACTCCTGGGTCAGCAGTCTGTCCCTCCAGCCAGTGTTCCTTCTGCAGGGCTGTGGGAAGGCGTCTCTCCCAGGCAGCTGCCCCAGGCCAGAGCAGCCATCACCTGGCCGTGGTGCTTGTTCAGGTTGTGTGGTGAGAGAAGACAGAAGGGTCAGACCAAGGGCTCCGGCTGGCTTCATCCTTCACTGTCAGGTTTGGGTGGTCTGGGTGGCCCCAGTACTTACGGGAGGGAGTGATGCCGGGGGTAGAAAGTGAAGGGTAAACCAGTGGAGGGATGTTTGGTTGAAATAACAAAATGTCTTTGTGCTCCTTAGAAAACAAATCCTGCAGATTTAATGCAGTGTCAAGACTCTTATTTCCCTGTCCTCATTCTGGAAGCAAGAATGTGGAGAGCGACAATTGCCTTGTCAGCTTGCACTTTTTCTGGGACAGCTGGTGGTGAGCGTGGTGTCTGAGGACAGCAGGAGAGAAACGCATGCAGGAGATAATCAAAAAGCCGGTGATGTTTTCTGAAGTCGACATGTTAAATGTGCTGCTCGTGCTTGCCTGACTTTGTGAGTCTCAAGTTAATCAAGGCCACATATGTTCCTGGAGACCCCAAGAAAGCACTAGAAATACAACACACACTTTCCCCTTTCCTGTCCCTCAGTAGGCACTAGATGGAGGCTGTCGTGAGGCCTAGATTTAGGGTAGTTTACAGAAATACAAACTGTAGGTAGGGAAAAAGTTACCAGACTGGATCTAAAAAGATTTCCTAAAGCTTCTGAAGAAGACTCAAAAGACATTCTGTGCCTAGAAGGCCCTCTGAGATAGTGGCTTTACTACAGGCCATGGTGTTGTGTATTCCAAACTATTCAGCTCAACCCTACAACCCACCAACAGGAATTCTGCACAGACATCATTGCATTGGACACTATGGCTTTTAAAACATTTGTGCAAAAATCTTATAGGTGTTGGATATGAGCTGCAAAAAGCTTTTTTTTTTTTCTTTTTTGGCATTGGAAGGTAATTTTTGCCTAGTAGACTTTTTCTTTTCTTTTCTTTTTTTTTTTTGGTGCTGGGGATTGAACTCAGGGCCATGAGCTTGCTAGGCAGGTGCTCTACCACTGAGCTAAATCCCCAATCCCAGGCTTCCAAATTTTTAATAAATAGAGAGTAAAAGGTAATGTCTTTAGCTCTTAGTCTTCAGAGTAGGATCTTTAGGACATCATACCTCAGACAACCTCACTTCTGCTTTCCAATGTAAAACTATGGCTTCCCCTCCCCATTTCCCAGATTCTCGGAGCTTGGCTACCTCCGTGAGAAATGACTCTCCGGTAGGGCTCGATGACCTTCATGTCAATCCGTTGCTCCTGATCTCCAATCACCACTGTCCTCCACAGCCGGTTGTCTTCCCGCTCTTCTTCAGCTGTATACTCTGGAATGGACTCTGACTCCTGGCCAGAGTCTTTGTTGACCATGGAATCTTCTGGAAAGGAAAGAAAGCAGGGCTGAAGGAACATGGCCTCCACAACAGAGGCTACAAAATGGCTTGATCAGAAGCTCTGTCCTGGCAGAGAGACCAGGATGAAACTCCCTGCTATGTACAGCTTTTATAGAGTTTAACATCATCCTGACCACATAAAGTCCACTCAGTCATCTTCTGTGTTGACTGACTGAATGACCAAATTCACTGCCATTCTGAGGGTGGGAACAGCTAAATCTAGCACAGTCTTGTATCAGGGGTGGCCCACTGCGAGATAAACTGGTACTAACCGTATTCTCTATCATTCAGGTTAAAGGACATAGGTTTTTCTGGTGGGTTATTTGCTTATCAGGCCCAGATAATGTTGGTTCCCTTGGGCCACATGTCCTGATTACTCAAAGTCCTTGGGGACCTTTAGCTTGGTGTCTTGATGACACAACCAGCCAAGACCCTGCCCTAAGACTCTTATGGCAGGGGTGAACCCCCTGACTTATCGGGAGCACCTCCGGACATTCACTTGATATTACTTCCCATGTACTCCATATCAAAATGGCTACAGTACATGCAAAACAAAACAAGTTTGTAAACCAGAAGCAGTCAAGGCCCCAAATTCACAAGACTCCTAAATTTGTTGGTACATAAAGCAACAACAACAACAATGACCAAAAAACCACTGAGCATTCTTTGGCAAGAAATTTACTTTTGTGCATCCAAAAGAGAAAGAACCCATGTTGTTCCTTAAAGAATCAGCAGTAATTGTTTCCATTTTTACTAGCAGTAACAATGGTTATTCTTTATATGTTTAGATAATTTGAAAGAAAAGACTATTTATAGTCTTCACAATAATGCTAAGATATTGTCATTCTTATTTTTCCTTTGGTGAAAAAAAGACCTTTGAATTTGCACTGTGCTTTTTTTTTATTCTTCCTATGTCACTGGGATAATAATAACACTTTCGTATTAAAAAAATCTACCACCTTGTACCAAGCACAGTACAAAGTACTAAAGTTGGTATTAAAGTGGACTTTATTCCAAACGCAAAAACTGATTGTGCTATAGCCTGTCCAGAATCACTAAGTTAGGAAGCAAATATAGTAAAAACTTTCTCAATTCTAAGTTATCACTTTGCATCATGAATATGTGATTTTCATCCTTACTTATTTTACAAAGAAGCTCTGAGTTTCTTGGGCTAAGGAAGTGTGCCTAAATCACCTTTAATATTCACCTCCACCAACACATACCACATTTAGATTGGAAACCTACTTAGAGCACTCAATAAAAACTGGGAAGGTGAGTGGGTAAGTAAAGGAAAGCATGGGCCGGTTCTGGGAAATACAGGTCCCCTGTAAGGGAGCCATGACAAAGCCATACGTCCTGGAGGACTCTGCAATTATACGTTTGAATGACTTACAACTGGAAAATAAAGTTCAATTGGGAAGCAATCCTGGTCTTTTTGCTGACACCCACAGTTACTACCACCTACAGAGACTTCATTCCCTGCAGCTTCCACTGTGTTCCCAACTCTGCAGCTTATTAAGGACAGAAAGCAGCAAACTTCAGCTTCCAATCAAGCACTGTACCACATGGGCAAAACTGTCTGTCTGTCTGGAATGCCCCCCAGCTTCTTCCTTTCCACTTGGGTTAGGGGCCTCAGATGCCAATCCAGGCTCCCTTCCTGGGATGCTATCTCCCATCTTGTTCCGACTGCGCTCTGTCGTGGGTTGTCTTCTGATGCTGCTGTACACACACACACCCTTGTCTGCGATGAACTCCACACCCAGGGCACCCTCTGCATCGACTTTGGTACTTCCTGGGTTGCTAAATTTGACCCTAGTGATCTTGGATGTGTGTGTTGGGGGTGGTGAAAGTGGGGTTGTTTTGTTTTGTTTTCTACACGCTTTTATTGAAGTTACCTCATTACAAGTTTTTCTATATATCACAATTATTATTCTGGTTATAAAAGTAAAATGCACATCACACAAACACAACCAACTGATCTTTAACAAAGGAGCCAAGGCCGTACTATGGGGCAAAGACAGTTTCTTCAACAAATGTTACTAGGACAACTGGACATGCACATGCAAACAAGGAATCTAGAGCCAGACAAAATTAACACAAAATGGATCACAGAACTAAATACAAACATGCAAAACTATAAAACTCCTGGCAGATAATGTAAGAAGAAACCCTAATTCATCTTGGGTATGGAGTGACTTTTAGACCTAACACCAAGGCGTGATCCATGAAACAAATAATTGATAAGCTAGACTTCATTAAAATTAAAAACCTTGCTCTGTGAAAGACAAAGTCAAGAAAATAAGAAACCAAGCCACAGACTGGGAGAAAATATTTACAGAATACACATTTGATAAAGGACTATTATCCAAAAGTACAGAGAAGAAAATGAGTAACGTGAATAAGAAGTATAGAAATGACAAATAGATACCTCATCAAAGAAGATATACAGATAGCAGGTAAGGATGTAAGAAGACATTCAACATGACACATCACTGGGAAACTGGAAATTAAAATTGCCACTAATGAGATACTACTACACATCTATTAGAATAGCCAAATTCCAAAGTATTGATAACATCAAATGTAGCAATGATATGGAGCAACAGGAATTCTCATCCATTGCTGATGGGAATGTAGAAGGAAACAGCAACTCTGGAAGACAGTTTGGCAGCTTCTTAGAAAATTAAGCACACTCATTTCATGCAACCCACCAATCAAACTCCTTGGCAATGACTCAACTGACTTGAAAATGTATATCCACATAAAAACTGATACATGAATGTTCATAGAAGCTTTGTTTGTAATTGCCAAAACTTGGACGTGACCAAGATGTCCTTCAGCAGGTGGAGGGAAAAATAAACTGTGGTACACTATATGATGGAATATTATTAAATGCTGAAAAAAATGAGTTTGCAAGAAGAGATGTGGAGGAAATTTAAATGTCTAAGTACAAGAAGCCATCTAAAAAGTCTGCTTCCTTTATGAGTCCAACAGATGTCACTATGGGATGGGCAAAGCTAGGGAGACCTTAAAGGGATCAGTGTCTGCCAAGGGTTAGAGCAGAGGGAAAGACGAACAGGCAGAGTGCGGAGGAGTTTTAGGGCAGTGAAAGTGCTCTGTGGGATACTCTGATGCCATACAGGCCATTATACATTTGTCTAAATCCACAGGATGTACAACACCAAGAATGAGCTTTAGTGTAAATTGTAGACTTGGGGTGATAACATATGGACTCCTCGGTTGTAATAAATGTACCTCCAGGATACAAGATGTACTTGGTAAGGGAGGTTGTGTGTTTCAGGGGGAGGATATAGGAAAATTGTATACTTGCCACTTGATTTTTCTATGAACTCAGAACTGCTTTAAAAAATAAAGTTTATTCATTGAAAAAAGTAGAACATGTAAAAGTACAAGCAAGACAGAAATTTTTCATGAAGTATGGAAAATCGTCTACACCACTGTCACTGATTATTGTTTGATTATTCTTCCTCTGGATAGACACATCTTTCCCCAATAAATATGATTATTACATACATTCTTTGTGTTATATACATGATGCTATCCAATAATACAGGATACGCTTCTTTGCATCAGAATAATTCCTCATTTTTCAAAGTAGCCCTCAAGTATTTCATTTTACTGGTGTCTTTTACTTCATCATTTTCATGATGATGGGAATTTAGTTTTATTCTATGTTGTTATTACTTTGTAAAAGTATTTGCTCCATCAAATATCTTGACACAGGGATCTTACCTCATTTGTGCACTTTTTAGCAAGGGAAAGCTGGATCTGTGGGCAAAATGCTTTTAGGGACTGTTTTGTCTTTGAATAAGTCACACCAAAGCATAAATGAGAGTGTCCATCTTCTCCCCTTAAAATGGAAATAATCTTATTGTTGTTTTAATTTGAATTTCTCTAATTCAGAAGGAAGAATCTAAATCTTTATTAGTTACTTATATTTCTCTTACTAATATGGAGATGGCTGCTCAATCTTTTGCCTATGGTGGTCCTTATTGATCTGTTGAAGTTCTTCATATAGAATTCAGGTGTTGCAATTATTTTCCTGCTTTGTGCTTAGTTTTTAAATTTTTATATATATATTTTAAATTTTATATATATTTTTATATATAATTTTTATATATATAGTTTAAGTATTTATATTTTTTTGCCCAACAAATTTTAAAATTGTATATAGCTGACTACTAATTTTTTTCTCTTCTAAAATTATAATATAACATCTCTATTTTAAAAGCACACATATATATATATATATATACACTAACACATTCTCTTACTGTTTCTTCTGAAAAACAGCATTATTCATTTTGTGTGTGTGTGTGTGTGTGTGTGTGTGTGTGTGTGTGGTGCCGGGGATCGAACTCAGGCCCTTGTGCTTGCAAGGCAAGCACTCTAATCACTGAGCAAAATCCCCAGCCCCGCATTATTCATTTTGATATAAAAGTTTGGGGCTGGTTTTTATGAGGTGTTGTGCCTAACGTTGCATTGTGTGGGAGCTGGTCAGTTGCTGGGGTCCCTCAGCCCTTTCTCTTTTGTGTGCTGTAGAAGGGGAACCAAGAATGATTTAAGAGCTAGGGGTATATTAAATTAGCTTACGGAGTTTACCTCTAGAAGCCAGCAATGCAAGCTAGTTAGATGTAAGGCCAGCTTTACTGATGCCGTTCAGGCAGCAGGGCTCTTCTGATCTCAATGACTCTTTTGTTGTAACCCTAGATTGACCTTCTCCTCCACGTCTTTTCACCGTGTGTTTGCCAAAATGTTCAGGTTTTGTTTAACTCTCTCGGCATAGGTGCTCCAAATTGAATGTTTAGGCTCATCCCCTCTTTACTTAAGAAATGCTTGTTTTCTTTGCTCAAAGATAAGCTTTCTCCCTGGATGGCGGAAGCCAATTAAACACACACACAGGGAGAGGTTAACTGCATTCTTCTTCTGTCTTCTTGAGATGCCTTCACATACAAGCTCCGAATGTCCTGTGACACCCAGACCTCAAGGGGAATCTATCCTTGGTGCTCACTGTGGACCAGCTAGAGACGCGGTTAGCTGTGGCTTCTAGCAGGGACCTACATTTGCGAAAGGTGACTAGGTTTCTATATATTCCGATCTTACACAGATAACAAATACTCTTAAAAGACATTAGGTGTGGGGGCTGGGGATTTAGCTCAGTGATTAGAGTGCTTGCCTTGCAAGCACAAGGGCCTGAGTTCGATCCTCAGCACCACAAAAAAAAAAAAAAAAAAAAGACATTAGGTGTGAAGATTTTTTGTTATGAGAAAGATGTCCAGGGTGACCATTAATTGTGACATGTCAACTTGAATGAATTAAGAAATACCTATCTAAGCCAGATGTAGTTGTGCACGCCTGTAATCCCAGGACTCTGGGAGACTGAGGCAGGAGGTTGCAAGTTTGAGCCCAGACTAGGCAACTTAAGGAGGTCCTGTCTCAAAATAAAAAATGTAAAATGGCCTTGGAATATAGCTCAGTGTGATCAGGCTTGAGTTTTCAATCTGGGTACTGGAAGGAAGGAAAAGAGAAGGGAGGGAAGAAAGGCCTAGTATATTAGTTAAGCACATTTGTGAGTGTGACTGTTGAGTCATGGAGGCATGACCTTGGCTACTGTACAGTGTATGACCCCTAGCTCCTTTCTTTCTGGCCTTGTTCCCTCATTCTGCTTCCCAGCCACCACAAACTGAGCAGCTTTGCTTCACCGTGCTTTTCCACCATGATGCTTCTGCCTTGGAGCTGGCCAACCAAGCTCCAAGAGGGGTTCATGGACTGAACACCCTGAAACCACAAGCCAAAGTAAACCTCTTTTTAAAGTTATGGGTGCTCCTCTTGTTATCTTTAGAGTTTTATCCAAAATCACTGTAACACATTTAAGTGTGTCATTAACCTTTCTCTCTCTGTGCTATGAAAAAAATGCTTTAAATTTTAGAAGTAGTCATTATTCCTGTCTATCTTGCACAAGCATTTGTAGACATATGTAAAATAAAAATTATACCTTGCTTCTATTTAAAAAAGAAATTTATAGGTGTCAGGTATTGTGTCAGGAAATGCTGATTAAAACATTCAGTGTATAGTTAAGAAGCCTTTGAAACTCTCTTGGTGACAAATAGCAGACAGGAAATTAATTTGATTGTACAATCTCAATGTACAAAAATACAAGGAAAAATTATCTTTTCAGACAAAAGTATTATGACATAGGCTGCTTGTGGTTAAAACACAGTAAACTTAGTGCTTGGTTAGTTTACATGCAGAATTAAAACAAGGAACTAATTTTTATAAGTGGGTTGGCTGTCGATTACACAAACATGGAAAACCACAGATGGAACATTAATTGAAGTGATGCCCTGATTATTTGGAAATAATGTTGGGTGCCTTATCAACCCACAAAACTGTCATTAGGGTTCAGTTTTAGAAAAGATAGCTTAGATAAAGTCCCTAAACATCACTTGGGAGCCTAGGAAGGAAGAGTATAAGAGCGCACGAGTGTTTCCTATAACATTCTTATCAGAAATATGCAGGCGAAAACTCTTTATCATTTTTCCACATATGAAATGCTTTTGCTGAGATACGAATTATAGCAAAAATTACTTTGTGGCTGGTTTGGAAAATAGAACTAGTTCATCATTTTTCCACTGACCTTTGGATATTAAGTTTTTAGGACTGGTACAATAAAGCCTTTTTACAAAACACTGAGCTTGCCCTTAAAATGAAAATCCTGACCTCCTAAATCCTTCACTACCTACACATATCTGATCTCTTTGGCACACTAAATAGCACATGCGCTTTCAAACACTTACGTTACACCTCAGAACTAAAATATATTTCTGTTCCATCTTTTTGATGCAGTCGGTTGTCCATATCTGCATATTTTTACAAAGCAATGTACTTTGTGTCTTCAATATTTATTTATTTATTTTTTTTGAGTGAGGGTCTCACTGTGCAGTTTTGGCTGGGCTTGAACTCGCAGCGATTCTGCTGCCTCAACCTGCCGTGTGCTGGGATTACAAGTGTGTGCCAGCATGCCTGGCCTTTCTGATTTTTTAAAAAGTGTCTGAGTAGACACCTTTTGTTTGAAAATTAAGGAGACTTTTAGAACACAGCTTATGTTAAAATTCTGCCTTTTGCTTTTGAGATTTGGAAGGAGGGCTGCAGCCATTAAACCGGCTCTTTCAACATAACTATGTCAACTAAATGAAAAGAACTACATCAGCAAGTGGCAGCTTTAATTATCAGCTTGCTCAGCCACCACCACTTTGCTTGACAGTTTTGCTATTTATAAAAATAAAAGGTTCAGATGTGGTGTGACAAAGCTCTCCACAGCCACAGGGAGGTGACGGGGCGGAGAGGGAGGGGCCAGCAGCGCCATGCATAGCTGTCTGCTGTGGGATTTTAAGGCAATATATTAGCAGGCAAAGAGCTGGGGCCGCTGGAGCCAGCCGGTGTGGCTGGAGCAGCCGGCGAAGACCTCACCTGGCAGGAACAAATATGAATTCAATACCTTCTTTCCCTTCATGTTTGTATATGTCAACCTACAAGATCAAATATCCAGATAACTACAGTCAACTCCCCATATCCTTTGGTTCTACATCAGCGATTCACCAAATGCAGAGAGAAAATATTCAGGGAAAAAAATTGCATATGTACAGAACATGCAATGACATTTTTCTTTATTGTTATCCCTTATACATCTATTTACATGGCATTTGTATTGTATTAGGCATTATAAGTGATCTACAGATGATTTAAAGGATATGAGAAGATATAAGTAAGTTAAAGGCTAATACTACCGCTTGAATATGCTTGAGCTTGAGTGTGGTTAAATTTTGATATCTGTTTGGGGTTCTGAAACCAATCTGCCAAAGATACTGAATGGAAACATTATAGAATTTCAGGAACATGATAAAAATGCCATACGACACCTCTATTTAAACACAGCAAACTTCAGAATAAGTAGTTCACTACTTCTACTTTTTTTAAACTTGAAATAAAGCCTTAACCCTGCGAATATAGAGTCTAAGTTTGGACTGATCCTAGTTCTACCTTGGATGGCTCAATGAGTGTTGGTTGAATTAATTAGCTAATTTGATGAATTTCCTAACTATGTTCCCATATGAGTGGAATGCCTAGAATAGCATGATTCTAAAAGTCAGGGTATCATTTAATTGTGGTGTTGCTTTTCAAGACTAGAAAAACTTTTACAATTAAGAAAAACTATAGTTGTGGCCAAGATACTGTCATCATGACATGCAAATATAACTTCAGAATGCCACCTGGCTAGACATGAATCAGAAACTACATAATGCTCTCGGTATTTTTACAAGTAAATATTTTATATTTGCATATAAATCTTAACAAACCAAACTTCACTGAGCATGAGAAAGAACTAAAGTGAGACTGATACTCAGATCGGGAGTGCCAGTCTTTAATCTGGCAACTTTTCATTTTCTTCATTTTGTCTTTCCTCCGTCCCACCCAGACCATGCCTTCTTCCTTCCTACTTCATGGAGATACAGAACTAAACACAATAAAACCTCTACCCTGGTGCAGCAAACATTTTCCTGGTGGGAAAAAAGATGAAAAACATACAAACAAATAGTTAAACAATACAATTTCAGTGAATGACACATAGAAAAGAAAATGAATACTGGAATAGAGTGTGGGTGGGTTGGGGAAAGCAGGGAGGTGAAAAGCATCTTTGACTGCAGAGGCCTCAGAAAGCTTGTCCAAGGAGGTGAGAGCTGATCAAGGTCTGGACGTGGAGAAGGAGCCAGGCATGCAGGGTCTGGGGGAATGAACGCTCCAGGCCACGGAAGCTTGAACTAAGAAATCAGGAAGCCCAGGTTCCTCTTCCTCCTCAAATTTTATTTTCAGAATTAAATTCTCTTTTTCTGCAAACCCAGCTCCAGTTTCCTCACAGCACAACAGGTAACAGCCTAACAGCCTTCTCTCAACCCCTACATGCTGGCACTGGCCTGGCACTGAGTAGGTGTTTTACAGCAGAGCTGGGTCGTACGTGAGTTTCTTCAACCATACCTTCCCCGTTACACTCTATCAACTGTCAGCCTTGGCCACCTACCACTGAGACACAAACTGAACCTTCCAGAAATCACACACAGGAGCCACTGTTATAAAAATGAAGGGCTTGTTCCTAATGCCACTGAGATAATCTTTTATTTATTTAACCGTGGCTTTGTTGACTTAGTGACTTACCATGGCCTGTATACTCAAAAGAATCTGCTTCGTCAGGAGTATCGAGTTCATCCACGTTGATGTCGATTTCATCTGGACTATCCAGGTTATCATCAGAGAGAATAGATCCTTCACTTTGGTCCAGAGAAAGATTGATATTTGGGGCTGTGAGCTTGATTCTCCGAGGATGAGTGCCATTAAGATCCAGTGAATTAGGAGGTTCTAAAGAAGAAAAATAATGGCAACACTCAATAGTAGACCGCATACACAGCTGCCAAGTGTGGGCTTGAGCCTATTATTTCTTCGGACTGTTTCAGCAAAGGCAGATCTGCTATAAGTCCTAAGGGGATTTGGATCCCCTTCTGGATAGCAGGCTGCAGTTCAGACCTTCAATAGCTCCTTAGCCAAGTAAAAACAAGAAGTGGAAACTATTGCTAAAGAGGTAGAAAACTAGATTTTTAACTTCTTTGTTCAGGTTTAAGAACTTGACACTGCTATAAAATTGAATAAGATTTTTATGACGTATTTGACACAATAAAACAGTTAAGCATAAATTTTCTAATTATTCTTGTCAATTTTGCTCCTAAAGAATGGTAGTTAATAACTTTGTTGTGTTGACAGACACTCCCAAAATATTTCTTTTCAGTTCCTTAAATATTATCGTTAGTGACCTTTCTTGTTTTGTTTTTTAAATAAAACCTGAGGAGGTTCCCTCCCTGGTTACATTCTTTGAGCCTACGTAAGCAGTCACCACCTATTATGCCGGTGTTGGTTGCCCTTGATTCCCGTAACACACGATGAGCTTATGTTAAGGCTCACAGAGGTACTCCTACCCTTTCACTGTAGAATATATTTTTCTGCTCATGTGCCTTTCATCGAATAGAGAGAGTGCTTGGGAAGTCATGTAAAACCAAGTTTATCCCAACCAAACAGAAATATCCTAATGTGGTATCATAAGAAATGTATTTGATCTTCATCTCTGGTTCCAGGCAGACCTAAAATTCTTGGAATTTGAGTGATACGAACATCTTGCTATTTATAGAAAGTTCTTTTTGAGTTTATACTAGAGTGGTAATTTGGAGTGGCGTCCCTTTGTAGCCTCAGGGTGGGGCTGGCCACCAAAAAGACCAAGTAATTAAGAAATTGGAAATTTTGGCCCCACCCAGTGACCTCTGGGAAGGATACAGCAGGCTGGAGATGAGGCTCTCTGAAGACTCCTGACAACAGGTTTGATGACCTTCCACATTGGTAAATGCATTAGGGTGCTCGGAGGGCAGCATGTCTGCATCTGGAGAGGGCACTGAAACTCCACGCCACTTCCTCTGGTACCTTGTGTAAAATCCAGATGCAAATCATGACAAAAGCAACCTTTTAAGAGCACTTCAAAATGGAGTTGGGAGGTCATTAGGGAAGCAAGACTTGTACACATATCAAGATGCTGCTAGGAAAATGAACTCTCAGACTGGGCACAGGAATGTGACTGAACTAGGCTGAGTCTGCAAAAGACATATCTTTAATGGATCAATACTTAATGACTCACAGATGACAAATTCACCTTTCATCTTCGATAGTCCTAGAAATGAACGATGTGTAGCCTGGTGATGCGCAGCCTAGTGTTAGAATGTCTTTTCTGCACCCATCATTTTCCTTTGGATGTAACTTGTGGGATTTCCTTTTTTCCCGACTTCTACTTCTATTTAAAAAATGTGAATCATCTGTGCTTCCGTGTGGAGTACTCTTTCAGGGCTATCTGAATTTGTGTTTTGAAAAACTGCCATTCCCGAGTTTCAAATAAAGTTCTGCTTTCACAGTTCCTAGCTTTGAACTGACCAACCTTTGATGGTGTCAGAAGTGGGATCTGAAGTGACTCCTCTCTACTCCACTTTATCCCTGACGCTTCTGAGGACAGGAGCTCAGGTGCTCACAGGGCTTGTGTTCCCCACGGATTCCTGGGGGCTTCAGATCGTGAGAGCAGACCCTCTCAGTCTCCAAACTTCCCATCTCTTTGGTCAAGGTTCCAAAACATTCTTCGGTGTCCTTTGTTGACAGCTTCTTAGGAAGGAAGTCCCTTATGTAGCTGTCTAGGGGAGCATACTTCATGCTGGTCACTCAATTTCTAAGACCCATAACTTTCATCCTGGGTTAGTATTTATGGGGAATTCCTTCTCTAAGAGTGTGATTAGTGAGCAACCACCATCTAGAACTCTGGCTTCCTGGATGGTTAAAATCTATGGGCCTTCTGGCAAATCCCTGCCTTGATGGCACTGAAAGTGCTCCCATGATTTGAAATTATGGTAGCTGTTTTGGGGCTCTTTTGTGTTTTTCAAAATTAGTTCACTTGTGTGCTCAACTAGAAAAAAAGTTATACAGCTAAACAACTTGAATGGCAAGCATACTTTCATTGGCATTTTGAGGTTATATTAAATATAATAATGAGTCCACTACTGCTTCTCTTAGAGAGACAAATCCACAGCTGTCTCTGGCTAGTCTATACCTAGCCTAGGAAAAATTATTAAAAAGATGGCTTGGGTTAAATTTCAGCAGGCTGAAATCCTTATCGATGGTGTCATTACTACTTCTTGCTATACTTATTGTTGCTTGTAATTTTTTTGAGTTTTAATACAATGTATAATTCATTACTTAACTACCTCTCCCAGAACAATTATCTCACATTGACTATAAGCACACAATCATCTTATTGGGCAACCTCCCATGAAAAGTAACAAGTTATTGCCTCAGCCCTGCTCCCCGAGTGCCTTCTTGCTATTACTCAAGTATGGCTTAAACTATCTACAGTCACTCCTTTCATTCTTGTAGGGGATGTGACTTACTGGGAATAAGGCTTCCTGGCTCTGAGGGATGTGATCTATATAAAATCAACACCCAATCCAAAGACTGATTACTGATACTTCTTAATCACGATCCACGGGAGGAATTGTGAAATCCAGAAGAAAATCATGAAAGCAAAATACCATTTAAAGAGCACTTGAAGGGGCTGGGGATTTAACTCAGTGGTAGTGCCTAGCAAGCACAAGGCCCTGAGTTTGCTCCCCAACATCTCCTCCTCCTAAAGAAGAGCACTCAAAAATGGAGTTGGGAGGTTATCAGGGAACCAGGAATGATCCCTGCATCAGGCTGCTGCCGAAGAAAACGAATTCTTGACCTGGGTACTATATTTTAATGAATGCTATAGCAGCAATGATCTCAAATGAGAAATGACTTTTCACCTAGAGGCAGTTCTGTAAGTTAATTGTGTACAGTTAATGATGTGTAGCCTAGTGTAAGGGCCACTTTCTTCCACCACTTTCCTTTACATGAAACATGTGAGCTTTCCTTTGTCCTCAGCTGCTTCTTCCTTTAAAAATAAAACCCCGTAAGACATGAACTTCTTTAGAGCATTCATTCAGAGCTATTCAAACTTGTGTTTTCCAGAATTACAATTCCCAAGACTCCCAAACAAAGTCCTTTGCTTTCTCTCTCTCTCTCTTTTTTTTTTTTTTTTTTTTTTTTTTTTTGGTGCTGGGGATTGAACTCAGGGCCTTGTTCTTGCTAGGCAAGCGCTCTAACCACTGAGCTAAATCCCCTTTGCCTTTATAGTTTCTAAGTTTGAAACAATCAACATTTGCCCTGTGTACGCCATTGTTTATTCAGCTGTGTCCTTTAAATCTTCTATAGCAAACTAGTCAATGTAAGCAGTGTTTCCTGAGTTCTGTGAGGTGTGCTAGCACATTATTAAACCTGAGGAAGGAGTATGTGGGAATCCTAGAGCTGGCTGGTCAGAAGCACAGAGGCATGCTGGGACTTGCAATGGCGTCTGACGGGCAGCAGCCCTGTAGGTCGGTGCCCTGAACCTGTGGGAGCCAGTGCTATCTCTAGTTAGCATCAGAACTGAATTATAGGCACTCCCGTTGGTGTTCTCTAGTGAACTTCTCAGTGTATGTGGAAAAACCCCTACATATCCGGCCATAGAAGCATTTTGGGTGAGAGTATAGTAAGAGAAAAGTTTCCTGTCTCACCTGAAAACAGAAGCGACCAGACTTCCTAGCACAGACAATTTGCAAGACATCTGGTGTATCCCTCAACTCTGGAATTCAAACTCTGGACTGTTCTGAGGAAATCAACACGGTCCTTTTTTCATTAAGATCAATTCTTTTCTGTACAGAACATCACCCAAACTGTGTACCATGTAATATTTTTACGTATTACTTGAAAAAAATGTTTCTATGCCATTTAAAAAATGCTGAGTTTCTATATTACAGGAATTCTCAGGGCGATGAGGTTCAAAAGAATTTTTTGTGATGATGGAAATGTTTCATATATGGCTATTGAGCAATTAAAAATGAGGCTAATGTGACTGAAGAATGGAATTTTAAATTTTTGTTTTTAATTTCAATTAATTTAAATAGTTATGCGTATTTAGCTGCTACCATATAGGATAACCATAGCTTTAGTGCCTTCATTATTCCAAAGTGTGCCATGAGTATTGAAGAGAGACATTTGGTGGTTATCATTGGCCATGGTAATCTAAAAATAATTATTTCACATGACTGGTATTTTTAAGAATGTACCTTAAATACTAGGGCAGAAAACAAATTCAATTACATCCCTTCTTGTTATACCACTCTAGCCTTGGCTAAAAATACCATGGTTCAGGATCCCAGTGTGATCTTAAAGTTGGTATGGTTGAAGGGAGAGACTCTAGCACAAAATGAGGGTCATATGGATTGCAACTGGAAATTTAAAATTTCTTTTTGTGTATGCCTCGGGCTTAAATCCTTATAGTCTAAGGTTAGTTGTTTATTTTGTTTTTGTAGAGCTGGGAACCAAATGCAAGCCTCACACATGCAAAGCAAGCGCCCTACCCCTGAGGCCCACTTTCACCTCTGGTGTGGTTTTTATAATTAGGGCACTAAGTGTACTTAATGTCACATTTCCAATTTTAAACATTCTTAAAATAATGCATACATTTGGTGAGCTTAGATATCAGTCCGAATTTGGTATTATTCTATACAGTAACTAAGTATCAGAGGAACTGAAAACATTGGCAGATAAGGTTGTAGCCCAGGAGATAAAATCTGGTCCATGTTAGTGAGTCTCAATATTTAAATTGACTCTGAAATTAACCAAATTGAGTTCAACACCTTCCTCTCACACATCTTTTTCTCTGCACTTTTATCACTGAAATCACGGGTCGAACGCATAGGAATAGTCCTCTTGGTGCATAATGAAAATGTTGGGATGAGCATGCCACTGAAGGAAAGCGGCCAATACTTCTCTCACCAGGCCTCATGTCTGCAGAGCTGGGACTCAGCATTCCCTCATCAAAGGGGACATCCATTCCTACATCCTCTGGCAGGAGCCTGAAAGAAAGCAAAGTGAATAGTGTAAAAAATTGTGAGAGACTCTATTTTTTTTGAAAAGGAAACCTACAGATTATAGGATTAAATTTTCAACCTGAAATAAGCCACATATGTGTACTGAATCCATTGCTAAGTGGCCCCAAACTAGATAAGTTTCTGCACTTACCGTGAGTAAAACCATGAATACCAATCTCACTTGTGTACAGCAAGCACTTCTACCAGCCCACATAAATAAATACGTGCTAAGTAAAAAACCTCAGAACCACTAATATATTTGACACTTAATATACTGTCAAAATACACAGTGAATGCTTAACATATTATTATGGTTAAAAAACACTTGCCATTAATTTCCCTCAAAATACACTTCCTCACTGTGAACAAGCTTAACTTTTGCCTCTCAAAACTCCTTTTGAGGACCAAGCAGAACCCCTGTGCAGAAGGTACTAGAGAGCCTGTGGCGGCAGGCACTGGGGTCAGGGAAGGCTGAAGGCTGTGTGATCAGAAGGTGCTCGGAGGGAGGAAGGACTTTCACAAACCCACGGATGTTCAGAAAACTACAGAGACCAGAAATGAAACCCCAGAGAGAAAAGAAAATCTGAGCCTCGATAGCTAGAAGCAAATCTGGGAGAAACCCAAGTTGTGTCCTCTGTGAATAGTTCAGCCACATTTGTACATCAGGATCATAAATATTTGGAGAAATGAAGTGGCCAAACCAAACAGAGGAGTTGGCAGTGAAGAGGATAGTCATTTTACGATCAATAATGGAAGCTTTTAAGGACAGGTAATTTTATCTTATGCACCTGTAGCAAATACTTCCTTTTGTGCTCTCTGTACACAGAATGCAGCTAACAAGAGGTTCTAAATAAGACTCTACTATGGCTGAACCAGCTACATGTCTCCATCTAGAGGACACATCAGAACTGTTTCATGGTTGCTTTGCTGTAATAGCAGTGTTCCTCACCATTTATTTCTGGCTGCTGGCCTCTCAAATGTATGGTAATACTGCATGTTCCTGCCCCTTGGAAATTAGCATGGCTACACAGCTTGCTTTGGCTAATGAAAAAACAGTGCAAGTGGCAGATGTCACTCTGGGCAGAAGCCTTAAGGGCGCGTGTGAGGTCCACCTGCTTCCCGCCTCTGTGGCTCTGTCGATTTCTGCCTGGCTGTGCTCCAGGAGCCTACGGTAAGCAGAAGCCTCGATGAGAGCTCCCTGGATACACGAACAAGAAACGGATTTTTGTTCTGTTTTGCTGTGAGACATTAGAGTTGTTAGCGTATTATCATCTTGCCCACTCTGATCATACAGCTCACTTTTATTGTTTCAAAGGGAATATCTGACTCACATTATGGTCAATATTTTATTTAGTTGGACAATACATTTCCCACATCCTCAACTCAGTCTTATGGTGACAATACACATCTTGTTTGGATTGCTAAAGCATGAAAGAACACTTTTATAAATGAAGCCATAAGCTCAGAAGGGCATCAAATGCTTTTGATCATTCCATATACGTTACTATTAATATACCACCTTTATATTTTTGGCATAGCAATCATAATCAATTTACTCAGTCAATTATATCACACTCAATGTCATAGCCACTTGCCAATTTACATAACATTCTTTGAATTGACTAAGTTATTTTGAAAGGAAGGTCTGTATCACTAGTATATATAGAAACTTAAACACTTGCATAAATGGTCACATAAAATGAAATAATGCTATTAAGTTCAGGTTAGAAACCCCAGGTCTATCTGTGTCTTTCTCTCTTTACTTAAAAAGAGAGAGAGAGATTAGGAAGTGTGAGTTGTGTGCGACAATATGTGATGCTCAGTGCAGTTGTCCTGCCATATCCACAGTTTCATTTTTTGTGGTTTTAGTTTCCTGTAGCCAAAAGCAATCTGAAAATACTGAATAGAAAATTCCAGAAATAAATAATTCTAATGTTTAAATGTTTTTATTACAATATATTGTGATGATTATCCTATTTTATTATTAGTTATTGTTGTTAGTCTTTTACTGTGCCTAAATTATAAATTAAACTTTATCATAGATATGTATGTTTAGGAAAAAACATAGTGCACATATATAGAGTTTAGTACTGTCTGTGGGAAGCCTTAGAATGCACATGAAGTGGGACCTCTATATCATTTTAAGTACAAGAAATGCCATATGAAACAGAAAATCTGAGAGGTAATTAATGCATTTCCAAGCTTAAAAGAAACCAAGGAAAATCCCCAGGTGGCAGAAATGAAGAATTATTATAAGGATGTGAAAAAATAGCCCACAGGATTTCTAGACTGGACACAGGCCTCAGGATCCACAGCCGAAGTGACCTCTGTGTGCTGGACAAAACACACAGACCTGAATTTCTAAATAAGGCTGTAGACCTTAAAGAACTGAATCCTTGATGAAAAAAGATGAGGGAAAACTCCATCCTCTGACCTTGGAAAGAAGTCTGCCTGGGAACCTAGGTAGGAAACAAAAGGCGACCTATAAAAATCGAAGACCCTAGTCATTGCCAAGCATGCCTCAATTCATATTACCTGAAGAATGTAGGAAATTCTAATCAAGAAATTAAAATTACATTTGCTTATAATCATTGGAGACCTATAATCTTAGGTGTTATGGTTTATATTTAAAATGCCCTCTGAAAGTCTTGCAATTAGAGGTGGGGCTTGGTCTGAAGAGCAGGGTCACTGTGGTATGAGTTAGAAGGGTGTATTCTTGTCCCTAGCTCCTCCCTTTCCTTTCTGCTTCCCGGCTGCCACACTTCCCTCAACAACGCCCTTACACCCTGCCATTTCTGTCTTCGAGCCAGCCAATCAAGGACTGAACCCACTTAAACTGTGAGCCCAAACAAACCTCTACTTTAAGTTGTGGGTGTTGGGTATTTTGTCCCAGTGACAAGAAATCTGACGAATACACTAGCATTCCAGAAGAATTCAGTGTGGTCAGCTGGAGCTTACTAATTTACAACCTGTGATTCACTGGAAATCTACTTAAGAGCAAGAAAAAAAAAAAACCCTCAAAAAGATGAGCTCCTATCAAAAAATAAAATTGTAACAACAAAAAACACTGCTAAGGAGAAAAAAACTGCAATCAGCAATTGTTAGATGTCATAAATAGAAAAACAAAGGTAATTGACCAGAGCAATAAAAGTAATTTAAAAAGAGAACCATATGAAAGAGACTGTAAGGATTAAAGTTATTTTGAAACCATTGTTACTATTTTTTCCTTCCATTTATTCTTCTTGTCTCTCTGAAGCTTTTGTAAATAAGGAGGGAGGAGGGGGTGAAAGGAGGGGAGGGGAATGGGAAAAAAAGAAGCAAGAAGATATATCATGTACAGGTACAAATTCCCTATGATGAATGTTATCACTATGCACATCACTATGTACATCTAAAATGTACCATTAAAATAAAATTAAAAAAAATAAATAAAGCATTGTTAAATGACTTATATTAAAGCACTGAAATTTGAGATGGTTGTCATAGCAGGTAATGTCAATTAAGTCCTGATTAGCTCAGTTCCTTAGAAAAGAAATATGAAATATTTAATGATGCAAAAGTGTTGGTAATACAGTGAAATAAAAGGATATATCAAGAAAAAGATTCAACAAGGAAAGCATCATAATATTCATGTAAAACAAACAGATTTTGAGAAGAAAGTTGTTATTAAGGCTAAAAGGTTATTATATAGTGTTTAATAAGTCTTCGTCTCAAAAGAAGTACAAGTGGTTAATAAATACAAGAAAAAATGTTTAGCACTACAGGCCATTAAAGAAATGCAATTTAAAACAGTACTGTGATTCCATCTTGCTCCAGAAAGAATGGCTAGCAACAAGAAATCAAATAACAAATGCTGGTGAAGTTATGTCTTAGTTACTTTCTCATTGCTAGGACAAAATACCTGACACTGACAAGTTAGAGTAGGAAAGGTTTACAGATATTCCTCGTTCAACGACTGAGTTCTGTTCCCATGACTAGGTCATTAGATGAATTGTTTGCTACATGTGGGATTGTACACAGTATGTATATTACAATATTCAGAACAAAGAAATGGTCAAAAGAAACTCCAACTTGATGACTGTGCTTTCATTTGCATAAAATAACTCTTACATGCAGTACTGTACTAAATAAAACATAAAACTACAATATAAAACTCTACAGTACAATCAGCAAAAATTACAGTACTGTATAAATAAGGTGTACTGTACAAAAAAATACATTGAGGCTCTATAAACAAGATGTACAGAATTGTAAAAAATCAAACAAAAGATGGGTCATAAGTCTGAGCTGAGGGTTGTAAGCCTGAAACATGCACCTTGGTCATAAATCCAATCAGTGGTTAAACAGGCAGGTCATTAAATGAGGAATATATATATTTTAGCTCACAGTTTGCAAAGGTTTCAGTCCAACCTGTCATCAGTTGGCTTCATGGCAGAACAGCATGGCAGAGGAGAAACAGTCTGTAGCAGGGCAGGCAGGAGGCGGCAGCAGCAGGCAGCCTGCTTTTCCCTTTATATTCCAGGGTACAGGACTATTAATTAGTGCCATTCAAACCCAGTGTGGGGCTTCTGTCTTCACTTAATCCATACAGCCACACCCAGAACTTCATAAACCAGTCAGTGGACTAATCCAGTATCATACACCCATAATCCATGTTCACACACCCTACATCCGGCCACCTCTGAAAAGCCCCACCTATGAATGCATGAGGCTTTAGGGGGACATCTAGATACAAGCTGTAACAGGCTATGAAGAAAAAGAACACTTCTACATTATTGGTGAGAATGTAAACTAACATAATCATTATGGAAATCAGGATGGAGATTCTTCAAAAAACTCAAACTAGAATTTCCATGTGGCCCAGCTGTTCCACATCTAGCTTTAAAGACCTCGTATTACAGCTATACATGCATACCCATGTTTGCAGCAGCACAATTCATCATAGTTAAATCTTGAAGCAGCCTCTTTGTGCATCAACACATGAATGGATAAAGAAAATGTGGTATTCATGCACAGTGGAGCACTTCTCTGCCATAAAGAAGGATAGATTTGTCTGATGTGGTAACGTTGGTGATTATCTCAAGTTTAAGGCCAGCCTGTGCTACATAGTGAATTTAGGGCAAGGTTGGGCTACACAGTAAGACCTTGTCTCAAAAACATAAAATAAAGAAAAATAAGATGAAAGAAATAAGAATAAATTTGAGCCATTTGTAGGAAAATGGAGGTACCTTAGGACCATAATGTTAAATGAAATAAATCAGACACAGAAATTTAACTATTACACGGATTTTCTTGTGTGAGAAACCGAAGTATAAATAATATAAGGAGCAAAATAAAAGAGACAATAGGAAACAGGGAAATGGATCTTTTGCAAATGGGAAAGGGAACAGGAGATAGAGGGAAAAGGGGAGGAAAAGGGGAAATAAAAATAATTAAGTGTGGTATGTATATGTACTAAGTCCCCATGAGGAATGTGATCATTATGTACTGCAAAAATATACTAATAAAATTTTTTAAAAAGGAATTATTCTTCGTAAAATGTGATAATCCAAAGCCAATATATTTTTAACAAGATAGTCTCAAAATACACAAGGCAAAAATTGAATGCAAAGTATAAAGCACAATGAGTTTTATGGAAGGAGGGAGACTTGAATGTACTTTTTTGGGGAAGGTGCTGGGGATCGAACTCAGGGCCTTGTGCTTACTGGGCAAGTACTCTATGACTTGAGCTAAATCCCCAACCCACTTGAATATACTTTTCAATAATTTAGTAGTGAATTTATTAAGAAATACATGAAAATATGGAGGATCCTGGGCTGGGGATTATAACTCAATTACAGGATGTTTTTAATGTGTAAGAGGCATTGGATTTAATCTCTAGTACCACCAAAAGAAAATAAAAGAATGTGGGAGATCTGAACAATGCAATAATACACTTTGATCTAATGGACGGATCTGTAGTCAACAAAAATACACATTTCTTTTCAAAATGACCATACAGAATGTCTTATAAAACACCAAAAGTCAATATCACATGCACTATATTCTCCGGCTTTGGGGTTTTAAAACTAGAAAGCAGTCACAAAAAGACAGCTGGGAGGCAAAAGAAAAAAACAACAAAACACTCTTGTAAGTGACTACATAAGAGTTACCTTTCAAAACATGTGAAGGCAGCTAAAGAAGTTCCTAGAAAGTAAATAGCCATGAAGCCAGACGTTAGAAAATAATGTAAGATGAATTAGCTAAGGGTGCAACTCAACACCTTAAGTGTAAAAAGGAACCACACATTAATGTGGTCCAATGCTCCTACTAAATCTGTGTGCCCTCTAATGATCATAATGCCACCAAGTGGAGAACATGATGTACATGGAATTCTTCAATGTGAGAATGGATCTCACACAGATCAGTATATTCGGTGTTTCTGCTATTTATGCTTCTTAACAAAGAAAACTACTTGAGATTGCATGGTGATTCTACCACAAGAGTGAAAGACAAGAAACGTAAATGTTTGGACATAGTTAAAGGCATTCTCTTGGCTTTAGAACAGGGATAAAATTAAGCCCCTTCTGCATTTTTACATTTTTTACCCTCTATAAACCTGGGAGGCTTTGGTTATTATAGGATTAGCCTTGTCCAAGATCAGGTTCCTTCTGATAGGAAATGAGCAGTGAAGCAAGACTTGGCATACACACACCTGAACACACACACACAGCAGCAGCAGCACACGTAGATGGTAGTGTTTCCTGACACACATACACACCCAGCAGCAGGCGGTACAGGTCTCAGGAACGATCACTCTTAGGAGACTGGCTACTAAAATGTACAGTTTCATAAGAAGTAGGTAGCGGATCAAGACGTGAGGCTAATTGTTCTTTGGAACAACACTAATGGTTAGGCTGATGTATTTGGGGAAAGTAGATACAAAAACAGAACTTGCCTTATGTCAGAGTTACTCAAATGCTTCTGGCTTCTTTCTAGTCAAATAAGATATGTGGGTCTGATAAAGTTGCTTTCTCTAGAAATGGAGATTAAAAGAGAAAACAAGCAAAAACTTTCACGTGATGCTTTCCTTCCTTTGTTAAGTACATGAATTGTCCCAGTGTTTGGGGGACTACCATCTCAGGATTCTTGTCTGATTAAGTGGCTGCAAGATTTAAACTAACAGTACATGCCACTCTGTGACCCTTGAGTACTTATCAAATTGCTCAAAGTAGCAGACAAGACTGACCTGCTCTGGGTTTCACATTCTACTTAACCAACTGATACAGGACCAGAGGTCCTGCCACAGGAAGCTGGGGTTGAGCCAATGGAATCTGGCTTCACTCCCCCCTGGAAGAGATAAGCACTGTAGTCAAGGAGGAAGAGGAGTCCTAGGAGCTGGCTGACAGATGGGAGATGAAGGAAGGAGGTGAGAATAGGGAAAGAGAATAGCAAACTATAGAGAAGAGAGGGAGAGCAGTTGCTAAAATCCCACAGTCTTTAGGATTTTACCAACAAAGCTGTGCGTTCTCAGGGCTCAAGGACAGAGTGTAGGCTCCCTAGCTAGGGTCAGATTCCAAACTCTGCAGAGTAAATTATTCGTACCCTAAATGACTCCCGAAAATTTCTTGGACTGCTCCTAAAATACACCATAAGTGGGTTTTTTGTTTTTGTACTTTTTTGGTTTGGAGGCGCGCGCGCGCGGGCGTGTGTGTGTGTGTATGAATGTTATGGTTTCGGTCTGGAAGTCCCCCTAAAGACTCATGTTCAGGGGGTGGGCTTTGGAAGGCGAGTGGACAATGGCAGTGTTATATTCATCAGTGGACTCATTTGCTAATTGGCTCAGTACCTGGATATGCTGGGGTTCGGCTGGAGACAGGTCACTAGGAGTGACCTGGAAGGGTGTGTCTCTCTTCTGGGTAGTGCGCATTCTCTCTGCTTCCTGGCTGCCATGGTGTGAGTGGCTTTCCTCCACAGCAGGCCTGTCCGCATTTGGGCCTGCCAACCAATGACTGGAGCTTCTGAGACTATGAGCCCAAACAAATCTCTTATCTCTTAAGGACCAGGTGTCAGATATGTCTTGGCAAGGAGGAAAGTGACTGAAATAGTGTGGTACTGGGCATTGAACCTGAGTCCCTCATGCATGCTAGGCAAGTGCTGTATCACTGAGCTATATCCTCCGCCCTTTCTACTTTTGAGACAGAGTCTCATTAAGTTACCAAAGGTGACTCTGAACTTGTGATCTTACTACCTCAGCCTCTTGAGTAGCTAAGATTGTGTGTGCCACCACGCTAACCATAAATGGGTTTTTGTACAAAATGTCTTATAATGAATCTTTTTGTTTGTTTGTTTGTTTTGAGACAAGGTCTCAAACTCACTAGGTGGTCCAGGCTGGCCTCAAACTCACAGCCATTCTCCTGACTCTGCCTCCACATGCTGGGATTACAGGCACACACCACCATGCCCAGCCCCACATTGAATCTTGTAAACACTACAATTTGAGAAAAACTGAGAAAGAATAGAAAGAAAACCAATATTATACCATTTTGCTCTTCAGATAATAAATTCTTGGTTGGGAATGAAGGATGTATGAAGAATTCTGCATTTTTGCTTCAGGCTATATGTTATATGCTTGTAATAAATACTGTCTTAGAGCTTGTGTCTAGGTATGGCCTTCAAAGCCTCATGAGGCCACCGATGGAGCTTTACGGAGGTGGTTGGATCTGGAGTGTGTGATGCTGGGATTAACACCATTCTCCTTCTTCACCTCAGTGCCAGTTTCTTGTTTAAATCCTTCAGCACGCCCAAAGAAAGTGTGCTGGCGCCTGAGAAGGGCTCCACCTCCCAGTTCAGTCTCCTTTCTCTTGATCCCCGACCCCACGGTCTTGTTGGTCCTCTATAACTGGGCTTAGTCTGCTCAGTCTGCAGATCTCACTCCCAACTCACAGAGTTGTGACAGGTCCCAGAGCACCCTACGTTTACCTCATGTGGGTGCTCTACATGTTCCTACAATTTCTACTTTGAAACTTGTCTGCTTTGCACTCCCAACCTTCCCCCCTTCCCCCCACCTCTAAAGCGTCTGGGGGCAGGAGCTCCTGTGCACAGCACGGGCCTACCATGTGATGATGGATAAACAGCTGTTGAACAAACATGTATTCAGTGGTGTGGAGGTGCCATGCTCCTCTAGAAAGTGCTCCTCCAAGTGTCTGGCCATCTATTAAACCTTGGCCATCAACACTGTCTTCTAACGGGCTGGGGATGTTGCTCATTGGTAAAGCATGAGCTTAGCATGAGGAGACCTTGGCTTCAACTCCCAGCACCAAAACAGAACAAAATAAAAGTTCTCTTCCAACAGGCTGGGGCGAGGGTGACTCAGGAGTGCAGCATGAGCTCAGAGTGCATCAAGCCCTGGATTTAAGTCCCAGCACAAAACAAAACAAAAATCCTATTCCCCCAAACATTACTTTTGATTATTACCCTTTCCTCAGAGCAGAATTTGGGAAAAATAGGTGAGTTTTATATAAGTGTTTTACAAAAAAGTAATAACTCTACATAATTAGGCAAATTTCACCCAGCCAGGCATTTATTGTCCCCTCTCCCCAGCAATAAAAGCTCCTCTTTGATAAGAATAGGAGCAATTGCGAGTGGGTTTGGCTGAGAATGAGACTCTCATGGAGGTTGGGAGGAGTGGATATCGGTTTTTCTTCAGAAACGAGGACAACCTTCAATACCAAGAGCAGAAACTTCTTCAAGATGCCACAGTGAGCAGCAGAACTGACTGGGGTCTCGGCACAGCCTCCTGCCGCCCTGCCCATGCTCACTTCACCAGCTCAGCACCACCCGGCCTTGGTTCTGCATGAAGACCGGTCTGCAGCTGCCTCTCCTGCCCGAGGCTGCACACCACAAGGGTTCCCAGTCCTCACTGCACCAAGCAATAGCTGCACTGCCTTAGTTTGACTTCCTTCTGCTAAGAAGTTCAAAAGTGTGGAGTCACCAAAACACCCTGGAAGTTTGGGCACCAGAAACATTAGCAACAGGAGCAAACATAAATACTCTTTCAATTGCTGCTCAAGCAGTTAAATGTGCTGACCCACAGGGTGTGGGACAAGACTTGAGTCTTTGGCTGCTCTCCAGCTGGGGTCAGCAGAGTTTTTCTGTAAAGAGCCACATACTAAATATGTTAGTCTTTGCCCGCCACATAGTCTGTCTCTGTTGGCATCCGGCTCTGCCTCTATAGCACAAAAACCACCATACACACCCTGACAATGAATGAGTATCCCTGTGTTCCAGTAACATCTCAGGTATGGGGCCGGGGGTGTAGCTCAGTGGTAGACTGAATGCTGAGCATGCAGGAGGCCCTGGGTTAAACCCCCTGCAGTCCCCACCTTTACATTTATGCAGAGAAATGGGCAGCAGGCTGGACTTAACCCGGGAGCAGGCTGGACTTAACCTGGGAGTAGCCATAGTTTGTGAACCCCTGCTCTGGAATAAAATAACTTGAATAGCATTTCATTTTCTCAAAGTTGGGCATAATTTTTAAACTGTGAAGCTTTAATATTGGTGCATGTAGCACCCCCTCCCCAAATGTGTTTGTATGATTGTAAATTGAGGTACAGTTTTGGCTGAATTGATCAAAATTTTAAATATGATAGCTTTTGATCAGCTGTTCTTAAAATACATGGTGCAGAGTAGTCACAGATGTACTACGACAGGGTATATATAAAAAAGATGTTTACTGTTTAAATAATCACAGAACTGGGTTTTTGGGGGCAGTCTGAATTTGACAGTGATACAAATATGAAATAGTTAAAAAATATTTTCTAATCACTGCTGTTCCCAACTGTGCTATATTGAGTCTCCCTTCCCTGCCTCATGTTTTCTGGTAACTTTCAGTTGTTAAAATCCAGTCTCAGCTGGGCATGGCGGCACACACCTATAATCTCAGCAGTCTGGGAGGCTGAGGCAGGAGGATTGCAAGCTTGCACACAGCCTGAGCAATTTAACAATTTAGCAAGAACGTGTCTCAGAATAAAAAATATAAAAGGGCTGGTAATGTAAATCAGTACAAAGACTCTGGTTCATTTTGCAGTACCACAAAACAACAACATAACAAACCATTCCAGTTTAAAACTTAATTTTTTAAAATTGTGAGGGGAATGGGAAAAAAAGAAGCAACAAGATGTATCATGTACGGGTACAAATCCCCAATGATGAATGTTATCAATATGTATATCTAAAATGTACCATTAAAATAAAATTTTTAAAAAAATTGCGTTTCTTCCTAGCTGAGCTGGCCATTCGAGCTTCAGGGAATTGGGGCAGGAAGGGCTCGCCCATCCCTGCTCTTACTCAGCGTCTTAGATTCCAGAGAAGAGGCTGGGTGAGGGGGCAAGGCAAAGACGGTCCTTTCTCTCCTCTTCCCAGCCGACCCGTGCACCCCTCCCTGTGCCAGAGTGGCCCTGAGTCCTACTACCCACGCGTCCTTGACTCCGCCTCTCCCCCATGTTCTCAGCTCAGGGCTGGCCTCTGGCGGGGCTTCTCAGGATGGGTGGTACATTGGCTTCCCCTGGCTGCCATAACACAGTGCTGCACACGGAATAGTTTAACTGAGAGGAATGTCTCTCCTGACTCATAACTCCGGAAGGCAGAAGTTCAAAATCAAGGTCTGAGCAGGATTGGCTTCTTCTGGGGCCTCTCTCTTTGCCTTATAGATGGCTGTCTTCTCCTATTTTCACATGGTCATCCTCTCTGTGTGTGTGTGTGCGCGTCTTACGAAGACACCAGTCAGATTGGATTAGGGTTTATATAACAGCCTCTTTTTAACTGAATTGCTACTTTAAAGATCCTGTCTCCAAATACTGATTCTCCAACTGATGATTACTGGGTTTAATGATTTTTTTGACTTTAGAATGATACAAAAGTGATACACATTCACTAGAAATCATACTTCAATTTTTGAATTTTGATCTCTTGCTGGGTTGGCAATACACTCTGTTGATTCTGGGCAGCGGCAGCAAGAAGCAGCTCCCAGCCAGCTACGCTGTCCTGAGGGGAGACAGCCGAGACCCTACAGTACACCACGTCACTGGGCTGCGGTGCTCTTCAGTAGGCCGGTGCATGAAATGCACTTGCAATTTATGACATTTCCAAACTATATTTGGTTTATCTGAACATAAGTACAGTTAAAGAACACTTGTACTTCCTACTGGACTGGACTTTAACATATGGGTTGGGGGCACCCCCTCACAGGTGGGATGCTACAAAATAGCTCAAGTCCACTACTGTGCACAGGGTCACTGCACACACACCCTTTTGATTCAGTGACAGTGTAAGGACCCCCCACTGCTCTCTCTCTTGCTCCCCCTTTCTTGTTCTTTTCATTCGCTCAGGCAAGAGCAAGGGAAAACCCACACACCTAACTGGGAGTGGTGAGATGCCAGCGTCCTCCATGAAAGGTATCCCAGGCCCTCTCCCAGGGTTGCCAAGCAGCCCTCGCTTGGTTTTGGAGGGACAGGAAGGAGTGTGCCCAGTGCTCCCACCCAGGCAGTCCCTCTGGAGAATTCCCTCACTCTTCTTCCTCCTCGGCCTTCTGCTCCTAGAGACTGCTGGGCGGCTAAGTTCAGGAAATTCTGGCAACTTTTTTTTTTTTCTTTTTTTTTTTTTTTTTTGGTGCTGGGGATTGAACTCAGGGCCTTGTGCTTGCGAGACAATTACATTAACCACTGAGCTAAATCCCCAGCCACTTTTTTTTTTTTAATTCCGGCAACTTTTAAGATGTCTTAGGTGGAAGTACCTAGCCCAGCAGTCGGGAGTTTCTTACTACCTCTCTGTTTTGGGTGAGAGCCACTTTGCACCGTTGCCCTCAGCCTTGGACCACAGCCGTCCACTCAGGAACTAAAGGGCATCTCCCACTCAAGGAACTTCTTTATTTCACCTGTACTGAGAATCAAAAGAATATCTTTGCAAAAATATAAGGGACAATCTGAATGCCCATCAACAGATATAGAGCGAAATTCATTATGTCAATGCAGAAGAAAAGTTCTAAATGTATTAGATCGACAGGTAATGGGAGTTAAGATCCGTTTAATAAAAAAGTCAAGTGACAATTTGGCGTGTTTAGGGTAGTACCATCTACATAAAACACATAGTTATATATATATATATGATATAGATAATATCTAGACAGAACAGAATATATTGTTAATTGTGGTTATTTATATGGAATAGAATTAGGGACAGAAGGTTTTTTACTTGATATTTACTTTTCTATCTTGTTTCAATTTTTAAAACGCAAGCATGTGGCAACATTAGAAGATGAAACAGTAATTAAAAATAAGATTTTATAAGAGTTTCTAGAAACCTTTGCTTGGGTAAATTTGAATTAAGGTTAGGGAAAAAAAGAATGCTTATTTAGTAAGTCAGCTCCCACTGCCATGTTCTCTGGGGCTTGATGTTTTCCAGAATAAAGCACGGGAAGCAGCAGGGATAGCAAAGCATCACCGCAGAATGTGTGCATCCTGAGAGAAAGCCGGGAATCCAGAACCAGGCAAGCCCACCAAGGCAGGCGCCACCGCCCGCTCTCGCCATGTGTCTATCGTACTCACTCATCTTCACACATATTTTCTGACAGTCTAATCCGAGCAAGCAATGAGGAATAAAGAAAAGTAAGACACAGGTAGGAGCTGTTTCCACAGCATAAGCATATAGAGTCCTTCTGATTCATCTCGTGCAGCTAGCAAGCTTTAAATTGATCTAATTCTTTGTTTTCCGGTTTTGGTTTTCAAGATCTCCACTCTATCTTTTAATAGTTTCTCTCCTCCAATAGTCTATTCTTTCCTTTTTAATTACCTTTACTGTTGCTTAATCAATTTTGTTAGGTTAGGTATTTATGTTTTAGTTTTGAATTTTTATTTTATTATTTACTTGTGAAAATTTCATTTTTAAAATATTGTTCTTGTCCTTAAAGGGAAAAACAAACAAACAAACAAAAAACCCTCCTCGATTCCACACAGCATCTCTCTGATTCCAACACTGGGGTTTTTCGTTCTGGTGTTGTCATTTGCACATGCCAGGCAAGTGCGCTACCCCTGAGCTGCACACGCGGTCCAACACTGATTGCAGGCGAGGCCCCTTTAAGACATTATTTGCTGTCCTTGCTCCACAGCAAAGAAGGCAGGTGAGATTGAGAGCTGAAACATGCTCAGCTGGAGGAGCAGACTGTCAGCTCCTGAGTGCGGGCGGTACCACGTGATCACTAGGGTAGGGGGTATCCCAAATAAACACAAGATACACAAGCACCAGTACCAGGTCTTTTTGGTAGAAGCGTCCCATTTGTATTTTCTGGATTTCCTCCCTGCTGAGTCAGTTGTCCCTTGCTTTCCTGTAGCTAAAATCCTTTACCTTTCTAAGCCCACACAGTCAACTGCAAACTGAGTTACCTCTCAGTCACCTTAGTGACTCTCCTGGGAAAGGCCGGGAAGCAGGCCTGTGGCAAGATATGGGCAGATCTAGGAATCTGCCCCAAGGTCAGCTCCCCCAGCCTCAGGCTTGGGAAGGACGGGGCAGGCACGGGAGCAGACACGCAGGACACGCAGGGATCGATGTAGGGGCAAATGAGGCGGAGGGCAGCCACAGCCAGGTGTTTGAAACAGTGCGTCCTGGAGTCTGTGCCCAGCAGAGATGCATGCCGCAGGGCTTTGTGCCAGGCGAGGGTGGGGAACACCACAGAGCACCCAGAAAACGCACCTCAACAAACACGAAAGCCTCTGGGGCAGGGGTGAAGGCCTCAGGCTCGGGAGTTGGCCTGCCTGACCCTGAACCTTGGCTCTTGCCTAAGTGTGAACTTAGGCAAGTTACAGAATTTCTACGTGCCTGTTTCCTTGCCCATAAAGTGGGAAAAGTAATATGACCTTCTTAGGGTGTAGTTGGAAGAATCTAATGAGCTGATTTAGGCAGATGACTTGTGAGTCAATTGAATTGCGATCTGACAGGCACATCACAACTGCTGCTACATCAGGATTAGAAATTGCTGCCGTCATTACAGTAATTATAAACTTACTGTAAAAATTTTACAAAAATTGTAAAATTTAGAATTTAATAAAATGGTTTTCAGAAGCAGATACCCTGGGTCCCAATGACATTTACCAAAAAACCCCCAGCAATTCCACTGTGAAATTCATATGAAATCATAAAGAACCACGAATAGTCAAAACAATCTCAGAAAAATACAAAGATGGCCAGGTGTGGTGGCACACACCTGCAATCCCAGCACTCAAAAGGCTGAGGCAGGAGAACTGCTGTAAGTTCAAGGGCAGCCTGGGTTACGCAGTGAGTTCAGTGCCAGCCCGAACTACATAGCAAGACCCTGGCTCAAAAAAACAAAAAACATGAGGGTTGGGGATTTAGCTCAGTGGTAGAGTGCTGGCCTAGCAAGGATGTGGAGAAATTGACGCACTTGCACAGTATTGATGGGAACACCAAGTTGTGCAGCCATTATAAAAACCAGTGTGATGTTCCCTCAAAAATTTAAAATAGAATTACCATATGAACTAGAAATTATGCTTCTGGTCATATACAGTATTCAAGATATTTCATAGCGGGGTGTTCAAGACATATTTGCATACCCACAGCCGTAGCAGATTCAGTCACAGTAGCCAACACGTAGGAACAACACAGAGCCTGTGGATGGATGAATGGATAAAGAGTGCAGTGTAGACATGCAATGAAATATTATTAAAAAGGAAGGAAATCCTCTTACAGACCACAGCATGGATGGATCTCGAGGATATGATGCTAAATGAAATAAACCAACTTCAAAAAGACAATAGTGCAGGATTCCACTTCTCTGAACCATCAACAATAATCAAACTCATGGAAACAGAAAGTAGAACAGTGGTTGCCGGATCTGAAGAAAGGAGAAATGGAGAGTTTTTTAAGGATAGAGTTTTAGTCTTGCAAGATGAAAAGTTCTGCAGATCTGCTGCACAACAATGTGAATACACTGGACACTACAGACCTGTATACTTCATGATGCTTGAAATGCTATATTTTATATTATGTCCTTCTGAGCAGAAGAAAGAAAAACAAAGCAGATATCCTGGAAGCGAGTACAAGATGGGTGTTTCTAAGCTCATAAAACACTTCCAGATGAGGAATTGCTACCTGCAGCCTGACAAGGGGACTTTGGCTCTGGGATTTTTCTGTGAACGGGCTCTGTTCTGTCTCCACCTGGGTGTTTTGACCTTGATTCCTGGGACAGCTGATGCTTTCGCCCCTTCTTCACTTTAGGCACCATTTTTGCACCTGGCTCATCCAGCACCTGTTCTCAGCCGTTCCCACAGTGAGGCACATCGTATCAGCTTGTGGAAGTAAATTAACCCAGAATGTCATGGACGAAACGCATGAAAAAAGCTGGGTTTTTGCCATCTGCCACTGACAGTGGTATGACTAATAAAAAATATGTTGGGAAAATATGGATGTCATTTTTCTCTCTTTTTTTTTTCTTTCAGTGAATATTTATTGGTTGTTACTGTTGGCTGGGAGGCACGTACGGATTCTGTGAATGTAATAGTGATCAAACAGAGCCCCACTCTTAGGGAGCTTACGTGGGTATATTTTCCTTTACTAATTAAAGGCTCACTCCCATATGAAGGACCAAGTGAGTGATCCTTGAAATTCACTGACTCCCAGACAAATGCACTGTGCACATCATTCCTCTATCCTAATGCAAATGAAAGAACATTCAGAAAAAGGACATGCCCTGGGGCCACACATTTTAATGGACAAATCATAACTGTATGTACTATATATTTATGAGGTACAATGGAATGTTATCATATATATTTATGTTGCAGAATTATTAAATCAAGCCTAACTGTCAAATCCATTACATATCCATTACCTCAACATAATATATCTTGGAAGTGAAAACATTTAAAATCTACTCTTATAATTGCAAATATATGGTGAATTATTACCGATTATAGTCACCATTCTGTGGAATGGATCACTGGAGCTTTATTTATCCTAACTAAAATTTTGTACCTGTTGACCCACAACTCTCCAGTCTCTTTTCCCCTGCGACTCCAGCTTCTGGTAACCACCATTCTGTTCACTTCCATGCATCTGAGGCCACTTCCTGTAAAATCTACTTGAGTTTGTCGGCCCTGGTAGCTTGCCTCCCTGCATGCTTTGCTCAGAGACAGGTAAAAGGGCAGAGGCACTGACAACATTCTCGACACCAGGGCAACTCTAGAATCCCTAATCCCCTTTCCTGCCTCCATCTCTCATTCATTCTCATTTCCTTCACCTCCCCAAATGGTTGCAGCCTAACAGACCTAAGTTACCTACCTCTTGGCAATGGGGAGATTCTAGATAACACTTAAGGTTTCAATGCTCTTTGAAGATCTTGGACTCCAATAAGGCCTCCAGTGCAAAGCAGAAAAGAAGTGTTTTCATACCTCTTACATGGTTTGGGCCTTAAACGTCCCCCAAAGGCTATGTGTTGAAGGATTGGTCACCATTTTATGGCACAGTTGGGACGTGGTGGAACTTTTAAGAGGTGGGGACTATTGGAAGGAAGTTAAGTCATTGGGGGCAGGCACTTGAAGAAAGTATGGGACCCTGGTGCCTCTCTCATTTTCTCTCTCTTCCTCTCTCTCCTCACTCACTCTTCCTCCCCACCATGAGGTGAGTAGTTTCCTCTGTCATGTGCTCCTGCCATGACATTCTGCCGCACCACAGACCCAAAGTGACAGGGCCAAGCAACCACGAGCCTAAAACTGCAACTATGAGCCAAAATAAAAATCTCCCTCCTTATAAATTGTTTATCTCAAGTTTTGTCCCAGTGACAGAAAGCTAACACAGTATCTGCATGGAGTTTCTCCTCAGCCTTTCACACCAGTTTAAGGAAAAAATGTTCATAAATAGGGAAGTGATCTACCATGACAGGGTCAATGGACCAATCCCACTACTGCCTCTTATTAACCATCTGACTGTGCTCAAGTTACCTGATCTCCCTAAGACTTAGTTTCTTTATCTGCAACATGAATACAGCAGTGCCTTGGTTCACAAACTTAACTCACTCCATGATTCTGGTTGCAAACCAAAGGAGTCTCCAGCTGAATCAAATTTCCCCGTAAGGTTCAATGTAAATAAGGTTAATCTGTTCTGAACCATAAGTATTTTTTTAATCACAAAAATAAGGAACAAAGAACAGTGCAGCAGAGTATAAAGAGACAGAATGACTTCGGGCGTGAGGGACAGGAAGGCGGGCAGGCAGGAGGCCACTGTTTGGAGGGAGTGTCCCCTCCATAAAGACACGAGAGAGCTCCTTCGGGGGTTTCCTCTCTTCTTTATCTCTTAGCTGCAGGGTCAATTTTGAGGGAAAATCTGTCTAACGCCGCTTGCTTTCTCCTGCACTGTGTGACCCTCCAGAAATGAGAGACCACGTTTTCGTTCATGAGATTGGTGGTGTTTTCCCAAAGAAATCCTGGCACCCATTCTGCTTTTCCATAGTGGATTTTATCACATCACTGCCACCCTCCTCCCGGTCTTCCTCTTCCGCAGTGGAATGCTGCTCATCCAGCGCCTTCTGCTGCTTAGCACGTTCTTCCGTCATCAGCTCCTCTTCACGGTCTTCAGCAGGCTCCTCTATGTCTACACCATCAACATCCAGACCCAGACTCTCACCCATGGACAGTATCCTCCATCACGTGTGCATCAGACCCTTCAAAGTCATGTTCAGTGACACACTCTGGTAACAGTGTCCTCCAGGCTGAGTTTAAGGTCCAGTATGTGACATCTTCCCAGGCTTTGTCGGTGAGGCTGATGCAGTGGAGGACATTGAGATGTTTCTACCAGGATCTTTCAGATGCAAAGACGTCTCTTCAGTGACATTGAAACACCCGGTGAGGAGCGCCTTTGTGTACAGTTTCTTGAGGTTGTAGGTCACTTGTTGGTCACGGGCTGCAGAAGAGGTGTCGTGTGTGGGGGGACTTGACCTTCGTGGGGTCATACTCAGTGTCCACATCCTCCACCAAGGCTGGAGGGTGTCCATTGGAAGAAGGCACTTTCAGGGAGCTGGTGGTCAGAAGGATATTCGTTACAGTGGATGAGAACACTTCGTGTGCCATTCCATGAACGGTGGCCTTTGAGCCAGGCTTTCACACCGGCCTCCACATGACAGGCAGTCTGGCCTTGTGCATATCCTGCTCCTTGACAGCACGAGGGGCCTGGGGACAGTGTGCTGGTAGCAGCTTCATCTTCAGATGGGCACTTGCGTTCACACACAGAGAAAGGGTCACTCTGTCCTTTGTGGGCTTGTTTCCCAGCAGGGCCTTTTCCTCCTGTGTGATGGAGGTTCCGTTTGGCATCTTCTTCCAGAAGAGTAACATGTGCTGCCGTCAGGAATCTCGTGAGTTCTTTCTTGTAGGCTTCTGCAGCGGCCTCGGCAGAGCCTGCAGTCTCACCGTGTCTCATCACACTGCGGATGCCACTTCTCTTGCAGAACGTATCAAACCGCCCTCTACTGGCTTTACGTTTGTCACCTGTTGCACTTGTAGAGTAAATCACTGCGCAGTTTCCTGGCTTTTTCACAGATCCTGGCTTCTTGGACACTATCACCTGCCAGCTGTTTCTCATTCAGCCACTCTAACAAAAGCTTTTCCAGCTCTTCCAGCACTTGTGTCCTCTGCTTAGTCACCATGGTTACTCCTTTTCCCACATCAGCTCCTTCGATGGCGTCTTTATTCTTCAAAGTAGTCAAGATCGTCAACTTTACCATCTTGTGCTCTGAGCCCAGACCAGTCACATGAATACCACGTTCATGCTGCTGTACAATTTCCTTCTTCAATTTAATGACTATTTTCTTCAAAACCTTCTCACCATTCTTGCTCTGCACTTTTCTATCACCTTCATTACTGCTCTGCACTTTCTTTTTACCATGATGCTCACTCTGCACTTTTTTTTGGAGCCTGCTATATTGAATAATATGGTATCAGTGCAGTATGTGTCAAAAAGTACAGAAGAAGGCTTCACAGGGAGTGTGCACAGGTCTGTCTGTGACTGTGACCTCTATTAGAGGAAGCCACGATCATGCGTCAGAGCAGGGAAGATGGCCACGTCTATGTTCATGCAGGGGAGATAGCCTCAGTCACATTCATCACTCAGGGCAGAGTTTGCAAACAGAAGCAAAATTTTGCTGAACACTTCTGTTCACAAATTGAATTGTTCGCAAACAGAAGTGTTTGTCAACCAATGTATCACTGTATGTTAGAGACATTTGAAAGTGATGAATAAAGTGACAAAAGTTCTGCTGTAGTATTACTTTTACACCACTTTTATATTATTTAGACAACTTAAGGCTAAAGTAAGCTTTCTATATGTATTGTGAGTCTTGAAGGTGAACTTGGAACTCCTAAAGTGATGAGTAGACACATCACTGAAATACAAAAAATGATTTCTTGGAGCCAGGGGCCTGTCAGGGGCCCAGAACTTCCACTGTGACATCCTGAAGTATCCATTGG
Source organism: Hystrix cristata (assembly GCA_004026905.1). NCBI lineage: Eukaryota > Metazoa > Chordata > Mammalia > Rodentia > Hystricidae > Hystrix > Hystrix cristata. The sequence continues at coordinate 103,585 of PVJO010000166.1, forward strand.
GGCAGAATCGTGTCCTCCAAAATTCCTGTGTTGACGTCTAATTCCTAGTATCTGACAATATGAGTAAGTACTTTTGGAGAAAGGGTTTTCCAGAGCAGTTAAGCTTAAATGCAGTCATTAGTCTGGGCCCTAATCTAATATGACTAGTGTCCTTTAAAAGAAAAAGAAATTTGGACACAAACATACACAAAGAGCTGACCATGGGAAGACACAGATGGAAAGCAGCCATGTGCAGGCCAAGGACAGAAGTCTCAAGAAACCAACCTTGCCAACACCTTGACTCATGCTTCTTGCTTCCAAAGTTGTGAGAAAATAAATTTCTACTGTTAAGCAATCCAGTCTGTGGTACCTTCTGATGGTAGCCTCGGCAAACTAATATTGTGTCGCCAGCATACTTAGTTCAAGGTGAGTCTTTATTCTGGAAGGAACATATTGGTCCTTCAGTTTATCCCTTTACTGGAAAGCCTTCTACGGCTGCCCAAGTAATATACAGGGAGAAAAACATAACCCAAGTTAGGCCCCTTGAGACTAAAAGAAACCCTTACTTACATGTACCCCACTGCATAGTATAATTACACTCTACAAAGCTAATTTATAAGACTTGATTAATTTCACACTCTCCTGAGGGTTACGTTCAGTAATCACACAGCTCTGTCAACTTCGCTAAGAGAGCAGATCATTTCACTATTTCTTTGTCATTAGTCTGCCTCCATTGTGGAAACGCGACAGCTATTTAGAGAGAAAATGTGCTTATGCTTTTAAATAATTGTTCACAGAATTAAAGCATTACAAGGAATTTCATGGCTGTTTTATAGATTGCTTACATTTTCTGGTTACCAGATTCTTGCTGGTAGATAAAACTTGGTCCTGGGAAATAAACTTAACAGTCTAAGACCAGCTACACACGCATGAGGCTGGTGAGAAAAAAGTTTGTGCTAGTAAACTGGGAAGCGTGTACAAAATTTGGTGACAGGCACAGCACAGGAAATTCATTTTTTTGCTTTTAGAACAAAGATATGAACCTTGATGGTCTCTGAACTGAGGCACAAGGAAGACTTTCTCATGGCCTGCCCAGGGATGAGGCTTGACTTCATCCCAAGCTTATTTTTTCTTATCTGTCTGTCTGTCTATCTATCCATCTACCTATTTAACTAAACATCCATCCATACACTTTTTTTTTTCAATGCTGGGATTGAACCAAGGCCTTCATGCATGCTAGGCATATGCCTCACCACTGAGCTACAGCCTTACCCCAGATTTACCAATATTGCCCTTTATATAGACCAACGATCTCTATCTTGTCTTTCACCTGTATTTTATCTGTCCTCCTCCTGTACCTCCTGCTCAGCCGCTCTCTTGGGATCACACTCTGGTAGTTTCACTCCTGTTTTATTTTAGGAAGAGCTATTTCTAGATCTTCCAGTTTCATCAACCTTTCCTGGTTAGTTCTGGGAGATGAATGTAGAAAAATGCAACTGCAAGTTCTTTTGCTTCACGGGCAATGGTGGCTTAATGAATGGAACTTTCAGTGTTGGGTTTGGATGACCCTAAATCCTGCTTTCCGGAACAGTATGGAAAGCATGTGTTTGGGTCTCAATTTCAAAGGTGGAAGACATTTTGGAAAATCTCTATTTCCAGGTAAAACTCGATCTAAAGCATCGCAGTTATCTGCCAAGGGCTCCGAACCAGTTTCCCTCAAGTTTCGTCAGGCGTAGCTTTTCTCCAAAATTCCCTGCTTGTTTCTCAGACTATTTGTTAGATTAAGGGTTCTCTAAACATCTGAGTGCTAGGACTACAAGGAAAGTGTTAAACTAGTCTGGGGGAGGGGATACCGCAAAGAGAGTGAACCAGAGACACAAACTGGTTTCCAAGAGTCTAACATCTTGAAGGTTTCCAAGAGTCTAACATCTTGAAGGATAGTCAAGAGGTGATACTCGGTCTTGTGGGTAAACCAGAGAGACAGTAAAAAGAGTACATTTGAGCACTCTTGTACCCTTTTCCTCGCTTTCTCTCTAGCCAGCCCCTATGACCACAATCAAGACTCACTCTGTTTTTACAGTCTGTGAGTCAGAATCTCTGCAGAGCTGGTTGTGGGCAGCACTTGGCTTGATCCCTGTTCTCCAGCTGGGCGTTCTCCATCCTCTCTCTGTAGGATGCGAGTCACACGACCATTGCTGGGGAGCGAAGACCACAACCAGAGGCGTTCATACCCCATCCCGCTAGGTACACCACAGGAGATGCAGGAGTGAGCAGACCTATGCTGTGGTGGAAGCGTAGTCATGGAGACCAGGCATATTGGAATCAGAGCCTGAGTCTGACGAATCAGATGTTGGTTTCCACTTTTAGCCAGCACCGCTGCCAAGGTTGGCTCTATCTCGTTCTGATGAGGGGATTGTTCCAGGCACTCTTCACCTCGCTTGTATCGACTTATACAGAGTAACTCACCAAGGATGCCAGCTCCTAGTTATGATGATTCAGACTATGATCCACCACTTGCCAGTTCTTCTCCAGGTACCTCCCTAGTACCCTAGCAGATTCGCATCTTCCTCTGTTTTCAAGCGCTATCATTTTCTTCATGCCTGCAGTTCTGGGGCTGCCTCCCCACTTTTCACTCCAGACAAAGTTCCAGCCTTGGTTATGTTTCGGGTGGATTCTGCCTCCCAGCTTTCTTCACTCCCACACCACTGCCAGTCCCCTGCCAATCACAACACCTAGCTCCAAAGACACTGGCTTCCCACTGCGAACATGGTACTTTAAAGACGAATGTTTGTTTTTGATCTTCAGGACTCTTACCCATTTAGACCAGTCTGCCCTTGGCTTCCCTAAGTTTCATGCAAAATTAAATTTTCTTAGTCTCCACAGTCCAACTGACGGCTCTCCTGACTCTTTCACTTGCTTTAGCATATTCTTTCCAGCAGAAATGCTTCCTCCCAACCTGACATATCGATCCCATCCAAGGAATCTTGTACTTGGGCCTCTACAACAAAGAAAATGGAGCAACACTATCTGTCTTTCCTTCACATACTCAGAGGCTCTAGACCAGTGATGGCAAACATTTTAGAGCTTTCAATGATACAAACAGCCCACTATAGCACGTGTGCCACAGGGTCACCACAGGGTCAGAGAGCTGGTTGTTTCTCTTATGGAAATGACTTCACTCTGCCCTTCGCAAGCTATTTGCTGTATTTCTCCCCCACGAGGGTCATGTAAGAGATTGCATCTTAGTTGCCTGTGTTTTGCATGCAGTCCTTAGGGATTGCACCCTAATCATAATAAATACACAAGTTCTGACGGTGGGGTTGAGTTTCATATTCCCTAAATGTGTGCTAAGTGCAAGGACTGTAAAGGAATCAGAAAATACCACCTTACCCTGAAAGCAGAAGTACTGAATAATCTTTTGTAAAGTAACAAGAAATTTAAATACATGGACTAGATTTTTCCAAGAGCTTTTCAGAGGCCCTGAGCTGAGAAGTAGCACACAATCGAGTCTTAACACCTCTCGGTATTGAGCCCAGATCAGCCACTGGCTGGGTGATTCAATCACTCTGATTAGGATTCAATTTCTTGCCTGCAGACTCCAGAAGTAAATCAGAATGAATTGAGATTTATCTCAGCTTATAGTACTTTAGCATTTGAGCCTTAGGTCGCAAGAACAATGCAGAGAACTGGGCAACTATCAAAATTGCAGGCAAATAGTCTGCTACCAGAATGAGACAGAGCGAGATTTGGCAAGGGGCTTTGGATGTTAACGGTGCTCAGACACTGGGGACATCTGCCCTTTTACGCACTCATCCGCCAGTACCCCTCCGTGCCTGCCATTATTAAATCGGAAGGCGCCAGATCCAAATGTTCTTTGAAAACCCTGATACAGACAGGATACCAAGGCCAGACCGCCTTTTGCTTCTCTCCCTTTTTAACCCCTTCTTTTTCCCAACTATACTATTAAATAGAATTGCTAAGAAATTGAGAGACTATCCCAAATATAAACACAACTCCGGCTAGAACTTGGTTGGCAAAATCTTAACATGGCAAACAAAGGGCATGCGATTTCAGGATGGCCAAAAAGGCGGGCAGGGGGGGTGGGGGTGGGACCCAGCTTTTATTTGCTGTAGGGGAAACAAACTTTCACACTGTAAACCTATTTTGAGTGCAAACCTCACACCTTGAGGTTTAGGCGCATACCTCACATCTAGCTAAACAGAAGGAAGCTTAAAGTGCAAGAAAGCACTGTGGTCTTTTACCCTTTGCATGAAAAAGACAAATCCTTGTGGAGTACAAAACCAAATCAAGAATGAAAAAGCCAATGGAAAGTAAATGGAAATTCATTAGGCTGTACCAAAGAGAGCCCTAACCACTGGAAAACAGTTCCTCTGACTTCTTGTTAGTGGAAGGAGACTCTGGCTCATTATTTTTAAGTGTCTGTGAGGCATGAGACCTCATTTGGGGCACAAAGGGTAACTTTACAACAGGAAGCTAAGTCTCCTGGGCATGTTTAGGTGCTGGGGCTGCAAAGGACAACAGCCTCACATTCTTTGTCTCTGAGCAAGCCTCAGACCACCTGAAAGTCCAGGGCTTTCCCTAGTCTCAAAGTGTCTATAATTTGCTAAGAGAGACATTTCCATGAAAACAACTTTTTCCCCCCAGATAAGAAATCTCTTGTCAATTAGCAGAAATTCCATGGGCCATTTTTAAATCACCATTTTGATCTAATTATTCCAGATTTTATATTCTGTGAATATCATCAATTATAAGTTTTTTTAAAACTATTATTAAATGGAGATTTTGAAAATACTCATTTGGAACAGCTCCCATTTTTTCCCTCCAGGAGGGGCCGGGACAGTCCTAAGCTCCTGGCAGCTACGCTGACATAGCAGTTCCCATAGAATTGAAACCCTGCCAAGTGTTCAGACCAGAGACGGGGCGGTCTGTAGAAACCATGTCTCTCCCTTAAATCGATAAGGGCAGCCCTCCTGTCTCATGCCGAACTATACTTCAAATTGCTTCGGCCAGGTAAGAGTCTGGTTTTTTCTCTAGTTTCCACACAAGAATATAACAAGCTATGCGTTTCTCAGTTGAAACTGACCAGGTGGTAATCCTTTTAAGTTCCTCGCATAACTCAGTTTCCCAGAGAAATAATGGTATTCTATAAGTATTCCTTCTGTCCTTCGATTTTGAAAAGACGATGAGAACAATATAAGCCCTTTTCTGAGGACGACCTGTTTCTTCAGCTTAGAATTCAGGTGAGATTTCAAGATTAGATTCATTAGTAAAATAAGAAAGTGATGTTACTAGCTTCGACGACTTTTAGGGGCAATATGTTAAAAAGGCCACTCTAGGCTGGTTGCCCTGCCTGTCAAGTAATGCAAACACACACTGTAATACTCATCAGCAATAGTCCTAAACAGTTTCACTTCATCTGATTTTTTTCCATTTTCGTCATAGACATGAAGGAACAAAAAATGATTACAGCCTTGCTGTATGTTTGCTAATTACCTGCCAGCAGGGAAGGGGCGGGCGTGCACGAGGACCACAGCCCTCCCAGAAGAGCCCCAGCTGCCCGGCGCGGGGGGCTGAGCGGGATCGCCTCCCCCACCCCTCCAACTCCGAGCAGCCACAGATCAGGCTCCGCAGGACACACCGCACTGCACTCCGTCCCGGCGCGCCCGACCCTCCTGAGGCCACACCAGGACCCACCTACCTTCCGAGGGCGGCAGGAGGCTTCCTAGCGGGAGGGCGAGCCGGCTGCTTGGCCAGGACGCTTCAGCATCTCCCTTCTGGAGCACTTAACTGGAAATACAGATTCGCCTCCATTTTCTGGTCACGTGATGCCTGGCACATCTAAATAAGGATGATCACCTGCCTCCCAGATCTCCCAGGACACCAGCCACTAACATGCCCTGGTTGGGGACGGGCTGGGCAGAGTTTTATTGGGGACTATAAAATACTCTTTGCCCAGGTGGTGGAGAAGAAAAAAGCCCTCTTGATTTTTATTTTTATGTCAGCTCAGGAAAACTGCAGTCACTCCTGATCCTGAGTGAGATGGTGAAGGACTGGTTCCCAGAAACCTTTTACACACACACACACACACACACACACACACACACACCCATGACTTCATAGCACAGCCATATAAGATGCAATACAATTATTTTTGTTTAATGAACAATGTGCAAGATAATAATAAAATGGACCCTGGAAGCATAGCAGGACACACGAAGAAGTCCAACAGGCAGAAGGCTTGCCTAAGAGCCGAAGAGCTGTGGCTATCAGGAGCCCCAGGCCGTGGGTGCTACACATGTGAACTCTGGAGGCACAGGGCTGGAGTTCGAATCTGACTTCCACCCTCACTAGCAAGTTTTCTGGTGACGAAACTGCAAGACGCCTCAGGCTGCTCATCCACAAGATGGGCAGTAATAAAAAAGCTGCCAGAAACATAACATAACCTATGAAGAGAGCTAAAATAAACGGAACAAATGCTGCTACTAACGCTCTAAAGATGCCAGTGGAAATACTGACATAGGGAAAGCAAATAAAATATTAAAGAAGAGTTTAAATAATGGAAAAGAACATCGTAGAAAACTTCAGCACAGCTCCTAATAAATTTTAAAAACATTAAATTTTCATAAAAAGTTAGACTTTATTATATTATTTTGTATAATCTTCAGGAGAAAATATATTATCAGGTAAAGCAAAAATTTCTGGTCAAAATTAGGCCAAAATAAGTCAGTTTGAAAAGTAACTAGAAATCTCATATTATATAATTTTATTTCTAGTGGAGGTGGGGGGGCAGGGAACTAGACAGTGGTCATGCTTAAGAGTGCTAGCTCCTAGTTTTCTTTCTTTCTTTTCTTTCTTTCTTTCTTTCTTTCTTTCTTTCTTTCTTTCTTTCTTTCCTTCTTTCTAGTTCTCATTGTTTTTGGTACTAGGAATTGAACACATAGTCATGTCACTGAGCTATACCCCCAATCCTTTTTAATGTAATTTTATTTTATTTTATTTTATTTTATTTTATTTTGAGATGGCGTTTTGGTAACTTGCCCAGGCTGGGCTTAGACTTGGAATCTTCCTGCCTCTGCTTCCAAGAGCACTGATATTACAAGTATGAACCATTGCCTCCTGCTAGCTCCTATTCTTTTGTTTGTTTGTTTTGAGACAGGGTCTCACTATGTAGTTCGGGTTGGCCTTGAACTCATCATGTAGCCCTAGCTAGCCTTGCACTTGCACCGATCCTCCTGCCTCAGCCTCCTGAGTGATCCTCCTGCTTCAGCCTCCTGAGTGTTGGTTTTAAGTCTCCACCCATACCACTCTGAGCACACCAGATCTCATCTAGCTCCTATTCTTAAGTGGAGGTCATTTAATGTCCTTCCTATGGCTTTTGCGGAGGGGCAGTGAGGAAGGGAGAAAAGTAAGGAGCAAATTTTTATCTTTATTTAAGCAAAAAGTCTGCAAGAGTCTTCAGTATTCTGACTAGTCACAAGACGACTGCTCAGGTGTCTCAGCTCTGGGGGAGACTAGAGGTGAGTTGACAGAAGGGTGCCCATCTGCAGGGTCACCGTGTCTGGCGGAAGCTTAGCGCAAGTCTAGCTGGTTGACCCATGGTGAGGCCAGCCACAGGCGCTAGGAAGGTGGGGGGGCTCGCCAGCAGGCTGTGTCCAAGGGGGCCCCATCCTGGGTAGAGGCTAAAAGATGGGGACTTTGACTTCAGGAAACGCTGGGTCACAGAAGCGGCTTCCCTCCCCAAGTGGAGAAGGCAGCAGCTGAGGGCTACAGACAAAGCACATAGTGGGCAGAAGAGACACAGTAGCTGATTCTGCTTTAAAATGTTTTTAAAATCAGCAGTTGAAAGGAAAAGCAATTAAGTTATTGTCACTAGGCCAATCACAGACACCTTTAGAATGTTTAAGTACTAAATGTGAACTATGGGACACTGGCTACACCCAAGGCTACTTCCTTTTGCTTTGCAGGATAGACTCCCAGATTGTGCCAGGGCAAAACAGTCCTATCTCAGAGTCAGCATTTGAGGAAATAAGTTGTTCTTACACTTATTTTTTCAAGAATTACTGCTTAAATGCAATAATTAGCATCTTGATTATTATTTTGACAAAAGTGGCATGATGTCAAAATGTGCAGAGGAGTTTTAGTTATTTTCTGGGAGCCTAATTAGTGCTCTTGAATGATTATTTAATCAATTGAGGTTAAAATTTTTTTAAAAGGTCTTGAATATTATGTCTTGTCAACTCTGCTTGACTTGATGGTATAAGAAATGACTAAGCAGAACAATTTTTCTTCTCAAGAAGGTCATTCAAACTAAAGAGATTGTGGTAGCCATGGCATGTGCAACAGAGAGCCAAGAAATGCTGTGCAGGCATACCTATTTTTCTCCATAAGCTTCAATGAAATGAATAACAGCCGTCTAAGAAAACTAAAAGCTGTAAGAATCTTAGCAGAATTGTAGTGAGCAGAAGTTATAGCCACACTAAAAAAAAAAAAAATAGGTAGCTATTTCAAAAGGTAGCGAATTTCAAAAGGAGGGAAAGAAGGATTTTGCAAGTTTAGAAAAGAAAGATGCATATTACTGTCAAGATCATCTAGCCATCTCCCTTGGAAAAACTAACAGAGACCATCTAAAATTTTTACACCCTTATTTAAAGCACATTATATCAAACAAACTGCACGTTCTTTTCCATTTATCCAATCAGATACATTTGTGGGAACCTAATACTTAGCAGGCATTTCCTAAGCACCAGGGATACAATGATGAGCAAGATAAACCAAACGTCTACTTTCCTACTGGCTGTTATCTCATAGATGGGCATGGATATTAAAAGTCAATTAAACCAATAAACAGATGACCTTTTCAGAGAAGAAACGAGGAATAGGAAGAAAAGAAAAGCAATGAAATGCAGTAGGATTCTCAGCGTTAGTACTGTGAACATCCAGGGACGGGATAATCCTTTGTTGGGGGCAGATCTTGTATATTACAGGATATCTAGCAGCACTTGAAATCAGTATCATCCACCCCAAGTGTGAAAACCCAAATGTCTCCAGATATTGATAAATATTCCTGAGGGAGAGGGAGGAAAATCTGTTGCTGGTATAGAATGAGTAGCTTGGACTTCAAAGATGATGCAATCCTGCACTGATTTTTTTTTTTTTTTTTGAGGCCCTTTGTTCTAAAAGCTTTCACTCAGATCTTGGAAACAGGTCCCCCAAGGCAACAAAGAAACAGTTTCCTAATCCTGTGCAGGAATATCTCAGTATACTTCAGAAGCTGAGATTCTTCTGCTCCCCCTTTCTTTATGAAGCAGCTCTGAGATTTTCCTCACTGGAATACGTCATCTCTGGCCTGCAGGGTCCTTGGTATACAAGCACACCCTACTTTAGAAAGGTGTGATTTCACATCCTCCTCAAATACCACCAGTTTTCATGGAGGGTATTTTTTGTTTTGTTTTGTTTTGTTTCCGACAGGAGTCTGCCACTAATTCTGACAGTGTAAGTTTCCAGCCAGAGATGCACCTTGGATTCCGCCTCACACTAGGAGCCAGCAGCCCACAGACAGGTCCCCGCTGGGTGTTCCTCCCATGGAGGAGCTGAGCCATGCCACCTCGTCTTGGCACTTGGGCTGCATCGAGCTACCAGGCCCCTCACCATAAAATACCATACCTGTGAATAGCTGGAAAAGTTAAAGGAACACTGAGGAGATTTGATTTTCTTGCTTCCCTCGGCCTTGGGCCACTTGAGCTGATTCTGAGATGGGAAACAGCCACTGGCATGGAGGCAGGAACTATCTAACAGCTTGCAGTGGATGGAAATAGGTGCTTGGGCCTCAAGAGAGCTCCGTAAGTCCCAAGTTTTTCTGCAGACTCTGAGGCAAGTTCTGGCTCAGTCATTCTCCAAATATCTCATTGGGAAGGAACTTCAACTATTCAACTTTATGTGCCTTTCAAGGGCACAATGGGAGAAGAGGAATAAATTAATCAATCTATAGGGGTTTCAAGAGCAGTATCTGTTTCAGCAGCTGCGTTTCACTCGCAAGCACTTGGGTAGAAGTGAGAAGATAGCAGTTTAAATGGCAATTTCACCTTTCTCGTTTCTGGATGACATTTATTATGTCATTTTGCTAGTAGGACTGGGACGTGGCAGGAGGGATGGTAACTCTTTTCCTGTCTATCTCAGTGGCAATTAAGTAGAAGAAAGAAAATAGTATATTCCTTAATCTGGTAGCACTTGTTGAAAACCTGCTCCAGGTAGGGCTGGCCAGAAATGCAGAGATATAAATGTGAGAGAGAGGGGGAAAGAGGAAGAGAGAAAGAAAAGAATTAACTTGTCCTTGTAAGGGATTTTCTTTTTCCCATGCTGGGGACTCAACCCAGGGCCTCAAGCAAGCTAGGCAAGCAAACTACCACCAAGCTACATTCCCAGCCCTATTTTCATTCTGAAACATGATTTCACTAAGTTTCCCAGGCCGGTCTGAAACTTGTGATCCTCCTGCCTCCTGAGCAGCTGGAATTACAGGCATGTGCAATGTCACCCGGCTTTACAGGACTCTCACTTATCATCACTGGCTCACCCAACACAGCATACCAAACAATCAACTATAAAACAAGTGAATGCAGAGCGCCAAGTTTAGACTTCTGTGTGTGGTTCAGAGAAAAGCCAAAACCTAGTGAATAGGCAAGAGAAAGATGGAGTTTATAGACTACCAACTCATGTCCGAGTGAGTGTGGATGTTTTTTGAAAATGGAATACAGACTCTCACGAAAAGGTGCAGAAAGGGGCCATCTGGGCTCAGACGGTGGGTCCTCAGAGTTTCCACCACAACATGATGGGAAAGAGTCTATGGATTATTTCCTCATCTGATTTTCATTTTTGACATCTGTGGGGTCAGAGACTCAATGTACTAATTCCCCAAAGGTATGGCACAGGCAGAAAAATCCTGGTTTCACAAGCTCTCACGAAAAACACAAAGAGGTCTCATAGTGTCACTTATGGAGGAAAAGATGAATTCTCTTCCGTATCCTGTGAGACAAGGGAAAAGTTCAAAATCACTGATTTAGAAAGAAAGACTACATAGAGATTGCCATAGAAGCAGATTGTGTGGACTATGAAATAGATTCTTTTGATGGTCATTTTTATTTTAGGGTTACTTTAGGGTCATTTTTATTTTAGGGATACCGACCAACTCAGGTCACAGAACTGAGAAACAAAGTCGATGTCAGCAAATAGGAGGTGAAGCTACTTCCAAATACACGACTCTATTTGCAAGGTACTCATGACAACAACTGCCACACCCTGTCCCTCACCGCTGCATCCTCCCAGGGACTAGACGGCAGGCTTCGTTAGTTTCTCTGTCCCCTTGGAAATGATTTCCTTCATGCACAGCTGTTTCCTTGCCCCGCACCCACAGAAAGCCAGTACATCTGTGTATCAGCTGTCACAGTTGTATATAATCCGGATGGGGAGTGTGAAATTTTTAATGGCTTGATGATTGCTTAGTACACAATTCTGGCTTTTGACTCTAACCCGTGATGTGCAATGTTACTGTCAATGTCGTCTGCCAGCTCGGCAAGGCCCCCGGGTCAAACACTGGTCTAGATGTTGCTGTAAAGACCCTTTTTAAAAGTGATTTGTCACGAAAATCAGCAGACGTCGCTTGAAGCAAGTTACCTTCCACGATGTGAGCAGGCCTCACCCGCTCAGCAGAAAGCCTTAAAAGAAAGGTCTAAACTTTGATGAAGAATTCTGCTCAAGACTGCAAGGTAGACAGATACGTCAGCCTGCTGCCTTAAGAATCTGGACCCCATTCAGTACTAACTCTGGCCTGAGTTTCTAGGCTGCTGGCCTGCCCTGCAGAGTTTGGACTTGTCCACCCTCACAGGCCCCTTCAGGTACCAGGGGACCTGGGTATCCTGTGTCCAGTGTCTACTAGATCATAAGCCATCCCTGGTACCAGCTCCATATAGGTGCCCTGAGCGAACATCTCTTACCATTTCTTTCCTCATATAATCTTACTTTGCACTGTTGCCTGTATCAAGTGAGAGAATGCCTAGTAGCTGGTCTACTAGCAAATGCCCATAATTGTTAGTTACTTACATTTATTTATTTATTTATTTTTGCTACTTATATTTAAACTGACATTGGGTCATTAGCTATCTTGACTCTTACCTACCTTTTCACCTATGTCTAATGCCTTAGTTAAAGGCATTTAACTAGACTTCTGGAAGACCAGGAGTATGATTTAGAACAGTAGTGTTCAAGCTGAAGTGTGCATGTAAGTAACAGGAAGGAAGTGCTCTAGCAGGCCAGCCACACCCCTGGCTTCCTGATACTGGAGGGAGGTGGTGTGTGTGTGTGTGCGTGTGCGTGCGTGTGTGTATGTGATCATTTGCATTTCTAACTAGCACTCAGGAGGTACCGATATCCTACTTAGAGAACCAATGTTGGGGACAATCCTGTGTCGTCCCCCAAATTAGCACAGAGGATGACTTTCAGATACATTCCGAGTAAATTCTGCAAAAGGTACCAGCAATGTCAGTGGGGAAACCTCACCCAGCCCCTTGTTGTGAGGAAAGTTTTATTACAGCAGGAGCTGGGCCCAAAGGGATAAGCAGAGAAATCTGGTTGAAAGAGAAGGTGTCTGTGGCATGACTGAGCATGGACTATCGCCTGTTGGTTTTCAGAAGCATGTGCAAAATGCAGACAAGAAGCCACACAGTGGCTGAGCCAGCTCATGGCTGCCTGAATTCTGAGTTCCATCTACAGCAACTCCAGAAGGGCTGCTGGGACCTGTCTGCTGCTCTCTTCCTGATAAAGGATCTGGGGTCTCTCTGGAAGGAAATGACTTTACAGGAAAAAGAAAGATTAGGCCAACTGAAGATGTCTGGGTTTCTGAAGCTGCACTTGAAAATGGTGCAGCTTTTAACTCCTCATGGCACATCAGCAACCCTCAACACACCGCTGCTGTGCCTTCCGTTTTCTTTGTTCCTTACCTCCAGGAATATAATCTGTGAGAGTCAAAGTTGTCTTGGACACACACTGCTTCCATACAAATCAAGTTCATAGAATTTGAAGGAAGGGTTGCGATCATCCAGTCCATCCTACTGATTTTATGGATGAAGAAACATAAACCTGGAGTTAATCCTGAAATATGTAACTGGTGAGGGTGTCGAGTCAGGCTGGAGTCCAGGTCCCTCGGCTCACAGTGGGCACATGGTGTGTGCGGTTCTTCACACTCCTAAATGAACTAGGGAAAAGATATCTTTCCTCCAGCACATTTTAAAGAGCAAACACCATCTTTCCTTTTGCTTAATTTACATTTCAAGGTTTGCCCTTTGCCCCTGGAAGCAGGTGGGCTTTACAAGGGCCACTGAAGAGAAATGAAAACCCTAAAAGCCCTAAGCATTTTCAGCAGAGACCAAAATCCCAGAGGCAGCGATAATGCACCATCGCTGGTCGTGCTTGCTGGCCACCCAGAAACATGGCAAGAACTGAGGCTAAAGAAACACACGAATGAATAAATAACGGAATCGTGGATTTGATGATTGTTTGCTAACTTCTCAGCTAATGAAGGGATAAATGTTTCACACTAGGATTTTGAGCCTGCTATGGGGTCTTCTTAATCTCTAGAAGAAAGTTAGGTGCTTACATAAAACCAGAAAATGGCTTTTCTGTGAGATAGGGAGTCAGCCAGAAAGGTATCGGCAACGGAGTCAGGAAGTGTTCACTCCAGTTGGTTAAATCTGTGAGTGTCTGTGAGCAAAGTTATAAAAACATTCTGAGTCTTGAGTCCCTTCTCCCCCATCCCACCCCTTTCTCTCTTCCACTAGCGTTAAGGAGTGAGATGTGGTACGTGACTCGGCTTGCACACAGTAGGTGCTGAATAAATGTTAGTGCTGCTCCATCCCATTTCCAGTTGCCTGTTTCAGACTCATACAGGTACTGGAGTAGGACGGAGAGGGACCAAGGAGGGTAGGTACCAACTCTGAACCTAGCGGCTTTCATGGCTGAAAATGCACACAAATCATCATTTTTGTGATAGCTCCCTACCAGCTGCTTTTATTGAGGATAGGCTTTGCAATAAATACAGAGGCAAAGCTCCTATCACCTGGGTATTCACCATATTCCATCAGCTTTCACTAGTTCCCTGATTTCCAAATAAAATGGTTTTCAGGAAAAATAAATGTAGCACTTTGCTTACCCATTTGGTCTTGGTTTCCTGGTTCCAGGCTCGAGGAACTCTGTCTCCTCCTGTGCTTCCCTTTCAGGGATCCTGTGTATCTGAGGCGGCTGTGGTGAAAGCATCTCCCATTCATTGTCATGGGTGACAGCCTGCAACAGAACTGTGTTCAGGCCGGCCCCGCCTTGGTTCTTGGGCTTCTGTGATTGGCTGCTCAGATCAGAGACTTCCTCTAGCGTTAAGGATTCTAGAGGTTTCATCTCTCCCATCTGGGAACCTCTGCTCATGCGGGCATCAGAGAACGGCTCCACAGTTCTGCCAGCCCACCCAGTCCCCGAGTCCCTGGCTTCCGGTGACGGGTGACTAACCTCCCCACAGCCCAAGACCATCCAACTCTGGTCTTGTGCAGAACTTTCACGAGACAACCTCTTGTCATCTTTGGGTGACAGTCTCTCTACAGGGTGATCCTCGCTGTCATTTAAAGAGGCAAACTGACGTGCACCTGGGAAGCTTGCTGCCTGAGTCCCTGGTAGTCTTGTTTCTTCAGAATCTATGTATGATTCTTCTAGTTGGTCTATGCTTTCTCTTGCTCCACAGGCCTCTGGCTTCACGGGTGAATTTTGATCCTGGCCTACAAGGATATAATCCATGTGTATTGCCTGATGGTCTTCATTCTTCCCTAGCCATCTTTCTTCTTTATATTCTGATTTTATCTGCTCAGGCTCTTTGGCAGGGGTCATTTTTTCTTCTCCTAACTCTAATGTTCCCTCGTTTGCACCTAGAAGTGGAAAGTGAAAGTGAGAAGAAGAGAGCAAGTTTTAATTAACACTTTGCGTGACTTGTGATCTTTGCAAATGATTATCTAAAAAGAGGTAATTTAAGAAGTATCTCTATTTTGTAGAACTGTTTAATTTTCTCATGCACCATCAGAGATAGGTATTATTTTATAAGCTCTCGATTTTACTGCTATTATACAAAACTTGGTTATCATGCATTGCAAATTTAGTTTCTCTTCACCTACATTGGTGGGAAGAGTATGTTTTACAATCACATTGGTGTAATTGAAATAACAGTTTCTTGGGGGCGGGAGAATGGGATGTTTCTTACCGTTTGCTGGTCCCATGTCTCCACCTGCTGGCGAGTCAGAATTATCTGATTCTACTTCCCAGTCAATGTTTGATGGCGATGACTCGAAGTTGGAGCTTGCTTCTCCTACCGGCAAAGAAACTGACTCAGAGTCTTCATGAATGTGCAGCACATCCAGCTGGTGTCTGGGCAGTTTGCTTTTGGTCTCAGTGTGGTTTCCCTCATTTTGATCAGGAAGAGCGGAAAGCAACATCTCCGCTGCTTCACTCCCCAGAGACAATTCCTCTGGAGACCCGGCTTCCTCTGTCATCTCGGCACCGTGGTGGGCTTCTGTGAGATAGGACAAGTCAAAGGGAGGTGTGTAGGGTGCCAGTGATTGCTTCCGGCCATTTTCCTCCAGGGAGAGGTCAGCACCATAGAGAAAATGTTCAGGCTCTTTGCTCAAATCTTCGTCGATGTTCTGGCCAATGACATCATATTCGAAATCACCCCACGAGGCTTCTGATGAACAGATGTCTTGTTTCCCAGCATCGCCGTCCACTGGCGTCTCAGGGTGTCCCTCTGACGGGGTCAGTTTACTCACATCATCTATCGTCCCCGTGGAAGTGTTGAGACCGGAGGCATCGCTGAGACTGTGGTCAAAGGCAGCTTCGCTTATGTCTAAGCAGGTATCAGAGGCAAGCGGAGCATCAGTAACCATGGCCAGAATCTCAGGAGCGAAGGGTGGTTCGTAGTCAGACAAAGCGCTCGCACCTGTCTGACTTTCAGGAGAAAAGTCCTCAGCAACCCAAGAGCAGTCGCCTTCTGTAGTTGGCTCCTGGTGAGTTACAAAAATACGAGTTCTCACATCTTCGATCCTTTGGATCGTTCTGTCAACAGGTTCCAAAACTGGCGCTGTATCTGCACTGGGTCCATCTTCTGATACTTTAAAACCTGTATTGTTGCCATCATTCATTTCAGAATGCTCAGGAGAACCTACACAAGAGGCAGGCGGAGAGGAGGCCTTTATGTTTGCTGGATTGCCGATGGGAGGCAGCGGAATGATGTGTTCAGCAGAGAGCTCCACACTGTATGGGACAGATTCCTGCCCAGACTCCTGACTTGGGTCTTCATTTATCTCCGACTCACTGACATAAAACTCCCTGAACTCTACTTCAGGTCTGATGTACACTCTGACATGCTGCTCGGTCTCTTGCTTTGCTTCAGAATTGTGACATATATCAGGGCTGCTGGAAGCCTGAGAATTGCCATCGTGGTCACAGTGAGTGAGTATGTCAGGATTCTGGCCATCTGCTCTCACACTGAAGGGCTGCTTGACTTCCATCTGCAGGTCAGGCAAGGCCGAGGGCAGCTGCCCACCCTCTTGGAAGTTGCTGTGTAAAATATCTGGATCAAAGGTACCGTGGGGGCCCTCATTAGGGTTGGAGCCATTCCATTCAGTGACTGAGTTCTTTATCATCTGGGTGGGAGAATGGACAGCAGGGAAATTTTCTGTGGCAATGCTTGAGTGTGTTATTTCGCCAAGGTATGATTTTTCTTGTTCCCACCAATTTGCTTCCTGACGCTCAGTAGTTGAGGCACGAGCTATAACACATTCGTTTTCATCTGAGTGAGTAACTGCTGGGTCTGGCTGACCCCAGACAGTTAGCGTGGTATCCTGACATTGCTCTTGTGTAGGTGTCTCCGAAGGAAGTTCATGGCCAGCAGAAGACATAAAGGTTTGCTCTCCGGAATCTTTTTCTTTAATTTGGTCCAGTATTACGAGCTGGCTCAACTGGTCAGCATCCGGGTCTGGCTGCCTCGGTTGGATGTTCCAAAGTTGCTCATGGGAGGTGTTCTCATCACTCCCCAGAAAGCGTGGCTGAAGTTCGTCGCCAAAAGGATTGGTGCAGTGTGTTTGCATGGGCTCAGTGTCACCCTGAGTGGGTACTCCCCACGGACCCACACTTTGGTATACTGAAGAATTGCTCCCTAGTGCACCAGTCAAGCCAGACAGTTCGTCCTGAAAGGCACTTTCAAGGGGTCCCCCTTCCTGTGGGGGAGCTTTCCACCACTCACTGCCCTCAGCTGAGAAGCCAGGCATTTCCAATTTAGAATGAGCTTCATTCTTCGGTTCAGTTCTGGGAGATATTTGCCATATTTCATCTTGTGTCTTCTCTGCATCTGGAGAGGGTCGTGTGTCCTTTTCTTCAGCTGTGATCTGAATTTCACTCTTGGTGAGTGGCGAGAAATTCCAGTCACCAGAGCTGCTCTGGCTGTCACACAATGCTGGTGACTTATTTTCACTCTGTGCTATGTCTGAACTCCCTACATAGTTGGAAAACTCCTCAGTGCTGGGTTCTGCTCCCGTCAAGAACTTAGATTCATCCGACGCATCCCAAGCTCTGCATTCACTCTGAGTAACTTGACAAGGAACCAAACGTGTCTCCTTCTCTACTGGCTCTTCGTTACCCACACTGTTGGCATCAGAGCCCAAATTTGTTGACGTGACCTTAGCATCCTCTGGCTGCACCATTTCAGGACCAACATGTTTATTGTTCTCCTCATGGCCAACCACTAGATTTCTGTCCTGATATGTAGCTGAATAGTCAAAACACTTGCCCATTTCAGGACTTGATAAAGAGGATAAGGAATCACCGTCAATGGAATCATTCCAAATCTCTAAAAACTTAGGAACTTTTTGATCAAAGCTCTTTTCAAACTCATCCATCCTGTTTTTCTCTAAGTTCTTCATCTCGGTAATCACTTCTACTTGGCCACTGCTGGGCATTACTTCCGATTCTTGGTGATTCTGTTCACTCCGCTCATCCTGATTCCCATTCTGATGCTCAGGACTGGGTCCACGGCCCCAGGAGGACAAGGCGGCTGAAGAATCATTTAGGTCAGGACTCGATGCACTTGAGTGTGTATACTCATCACTGGAAAGACTGTCTTTGAAGTAACTTGTAGATGACCTGGCTCCTGGAAAGCTGTTTTCAGTACTCTTCACTTCAAGAGACTTAGTTATCTCCGAGCTTGTGTGATTGTCTTGCACATCACTGTCTACAGAGCCCTCCCGAACAGCAAGGTTTTGGGGAGATTCATGAGGTGGCCCTTCATTTACTCTCTTTGGCTCCAGAATGTTAAAGTCTTCCATTTTCTCGAGTTCCATAGCAGATGAAGATACATTTTTTGTTAAATTCATCTTCCCTGAAATCTCAGTGGTTTCCCCTGAATTTCTGTGATTTGTGAGGGGCTCTTCATGGGTCTCTTTTACCTGCAGGTTATTCGTGAACATTCCTGTTTGTGTGTCACAGGGGTCTGGCTTATAAGCCTCCTTCTCATACTCTAGGATTTTCTCTGGTTCCTCTGTTTGAGGACTGCAAGTGGCTGGAAGAGAGCCGATTTTGCCTGATTCACCATAGATTTCTTGATGTTCAGATGCTACTGGAGAAGAGAGCTCCTGGTCGCCAGGCTCCTTTCCAGAAATCCCCGAAGCACTATCCTCCCCAGAGCCTATCGCCTCCTCCATATCGAGGCACCTTCTGCTCGAGGCTCCCGAGGCTCCCGGGGCTTCGGGTTCACTTTCGCTGTGTCTATAGCTGTGACCTGCCCATGGATCTGAGTGTGCAACGTGTCCTGGGTTCTCAAGCCCGGTCACCAAGGAGGCTGTTTCTCCTGGCAGGGCTCCTGTCCATGTGTCCTGGTCATCAAGATGAGGTGTGTGTGCTGCTGACTCACTGATTCCAGAGGCTTCCTGCCCACCTGGGATGTGACTGTCCATACCACTTGCTGAATGGCGGGGACTTTCAGAAGGCAAATTGCTTTCTTCTGATTCCATCTTATAAGATGGGCCTGGTAGCCTGAACGATGACACATCTTTATCTCTCATGACAGAATCCCAAATACTGTTTGCGATGAGCTGCCCATTTTTCTCATTCAATGTGTGATGGTCTTCAGGAGCAGCAGCCTTGGCCTGCCCAGCAGAGGCGGGGAGCTCCCAGTCTACCTGGTTTTCTTCCTGATACTCTGTGCACCACGGTTCCAGCTGTCTCACTGTGAACCGGGTTTCTGGTTCAGTACTTTCGGTCATGTACCCTGCTTGACCGTCGCTGGGGATCGCCACCCCCCCACTGCAGTCATCCCAGTCCAAGTCATTATCCATGTCCGAGATGGTGGCGGTGGACTGCGTGTCCTCCAGAATCACTCGGTTCCACAAGTCAAGGTTGTCAGGGGCCACCTGCCGGGAGTTGGTGCCACTGTGCAGAAGCGTGAGCTGCCGGTTTGTCTCATTGTACAGCTGCATCATACTGGGGTCATCGTAGCTCGACTGGCTGCTTTCCCCCACATCATCCTCCACGGAGATGCTCTTATCATCTGTGTACTCTGCCTGGAGTAAATCTTTACCTGGGTCACGAGTGGCATTTGTCTCAGGACTATCATCCGTGTGAGGTGAAGCCCACATGTCTAGGTTTCCAGGACCTGAAGTGATTCGATTTCTAGGAGGCTGCGGGAAGGATTGCTGAGGAACCTCAGCCTCTTCTACAGGTGAGTCAGCATCTTTGGACTCACAAACTTCCTCTTTAGCAGATGGCTTGTTTTCTGCTTCTTTTTCCTCTCCAGCAAATGTTGGTGATGTGTAAGAGTCGGAGGTGGAGTAGTTGGTATCTAAGGGGGAAGGCGCTGACTCTTCCCCTACATTGGATGCACTGTAATCGGAGCATTTGTACGCTAAAAAGGAATCTTCCCAAGGGGCTAAAACATCTGTTCCTTTCTTAACACTCCCCTCAAAGAGATTCCAGGAATCTACCTTTTCATATACCTGCCCCCTAATGTTAGGTTCCACCAGGCAGGTGTGATCTTCCCTCGGTGGCTGGGAATTATTCCACGCACGCTCCAGGTTGGAACCGGGATTCCCAGACACAAGGTAATTATCCCTGGAGTCACTGTTCTTCTTGCCCCAGATTTTCGGAGCTACCTCGTTGTTTGCCTCACTGGCTGAATGGTCTGGTAGGTCTTCTGAAGGAAAAGTATACCCACTTTTTGCCGTCACCCACTCATTTGGGTTCCTCACAGAAGGTGTCTTGCTGCTCGTCGGGTGAAGGTTCCAGGTATTTTTTAAAGCTTCAGCATTTCCTTCTTTATGAAATGTACTCCAGGCTGGGAATGACACAGCAGCCACGGGCTCCCCGTCATCTGTAGGGTTTCCCCAGGGCCCAGGCATCGCTGTGGGAGAGTGACCAGACTGCCACAAGGCAGCAAAGTCTTCTATCAGGTGGTTTGTTCCCTGAGGAGAAGCACTTGGTAAACGTGACTTCTCAGTGGGCAGGCTTTGAAATGGCAGGTTTTCTTCCTTTTTGTCTTGAATGTCATTGCTACCCAGTTCTGGTTGACTAAATTCAGATGCCCAGGGATCTGACTTCGGGAAGTCAAGACTCTGTGGCTGAAAGACAAGATCTGAGGCTCCCCTATCAGTGGGGCTGGGTTTCTGATCTTTCCACGATTCAGGGCTCTGAAAAACAGATTCCTGTTCACTGGAACTCCAGGCATCTGCAATATTTTTAGAGTCAATTTCCAAGCCACCCCACCAGCTGCTGCACCGGGTCCGGGTCTGAGGTGGCCCGAGGTGATCCATGTCCATTGCTTTAGGGATTGTGTTTTCTGGATAGAGCGAGGTTGGTTCTTCAGTGGATGGTGAGCTTTCCACAAAGCTATTCATAGGTGTGGGTGGGATTCGCTTTCCCACATTGTTTAGCCTTTCTGGTGAAGGAGACTCATCTCCCACAAAGTCTTTCAGGCTCAAATTTCTTTCGGAGTTTTCTCCCGGGCTTTCTTGTCTCTGCACAAACTCTTCATCAAATTCCACCACGCCATCTTTGCCAGCCTCTGACAAAAGTGAGCTGGATGAATAATTGGACATGTTGGTCCCTATCTCACCAAGCCCTTCCGGCCTGGGCGGAAGCTGTCCATCTGATGAATCACTGTTGGGGAAGTCGTCTGTTGGGGAGTAGTCTGCAGAGTGGGAAGATGGCTGGGACTGCCCAGAAGCCATAGGAGCCGAATCAAAGTTGAAGAGGTCAAAGTGTTCACTGTGTTCCCCAGACCGTGCGTGCTCCTCTGCCACTGCCCCTTCGGGGATGGGACTGTAGGAGTCAAAGCCCGGAAGGAGGCTGTGGTGAGGTCCGGCACCTTCGCCCACTGGGCTGTCATCACTGAGGAAAACAGAGCTCTCCTTGGAGGACCGGCTGCTCCGAATGGTGGCCAGCCCACTGTCTGGACTAACAAGGTCTATATTGACATCCACTGGAGCCTGGTTAGAGTCATTGAGATCTGGAGGGTTCTCTATGAAGTTCACAGAGCTGGGCTGTGGCTCTACGTCGGAACCATATAGCTCCATAATCCCAGAAGAGCCTTGGGAGAGAGGGGCGCTGCCCGCCACAGCTTCTGTGGAGGACGTCCTGCTGTTGGAGGCCATCTCTGGACACCTCCTATTGATGACTTCCTTGACCAGGAGAACCACCTGATCACAAGTCACAGAAGGCTCCTCCTGCTGGTACACCAGGATCTCGTCACAGCCACATTCAAAGGGCTCCAGTTCTAGGCAGGGGCTCTGACACTCTTCTAGCTCGCAGCAAATCTGTTGGAAGGAACAACAGTTTGTGCAAGCATTCAGGCAGTCTCTCTCTCTCTCTCAGTACTGGGGATTGAACGCAAGGCCTATGCACTGAACTACATTTCCAGCCCTTTTTATTCCAAGATAGGGTCTCACTAAGTTACTAAGTTAACCAGGCTGGACTCCAACTTGCAATCTTCCTGCCTCAGCCTCCCAAAGTGCTGAGATGACAGATGTGCAACTTGGGCCATCTTTGTGCTTGGCAGTTTGTCTTTTGAAATCTTTTTAAATATAAAATTAATTCATGTTCATCTATTTAAAAGAAGACCTCAAACAATTGAGAATTGTATAATGTAAGACATGGAGTGTCCCGCTTAATTTGCTGTCAAATTTTTTTCCACTCCTGTCAAACTGTCTTCTCATATAACTCAAAGTCCAACTTCTAG
Source organism: Hystrix cristata (assembly GCA_004026905.1). NCBI lineage: Eukaryota > Metazoa > Chordata > Mammalia > Rodentia > Hystricidae > Hystrix > Hystrix cristata. The sequence continues at coordinate 125,885 of PVJO010000166.1, forward strand.
ATTTCACTGGCTTGTGAAAATTAGGGGTATAAAAGTTTAAAACCATTTAAACTTATTTCCTAGACGTAATATAACACCGTCTTCCAACAAAAGTGAGACCCGGGTTTCAAAAACAAATATAATGAGGTTTACTCACAAGAACTCAGGTCTCAGATTTGGAATAAAGTGGAAAGGGCAGGCAGCTAGGATTTGTAAGGCAAAGGAGAAAGCAGGAAAGAAAAAAAAGCTACCAGACTCACACTGAGTTTCCCCAACAGCACACAGGGCCCATCTCTCCCTTCTTCTTCCAAGGAACAAGACAAGAAGCCCTGAACAAACCAAGCCACCTGGGAGGCAGGGGGACATTGTGACAGGCACTGTAAGGCCAGAGCTGGACTGCTGCTCTCTAATGTTCAGTAAATATCAGGAGTGCTTTACCACAGTGGCCCTTTGAAATGGTTCTAAAGGGTTAGTGGAGGTAAAAATTAATAATGAGAGCAACAGTCACGGATATCACACAAATAATGATAATAATAATAAACATTTGTTGAATGCCTTCCTAAGTGTAAGTTTTAGGACCTTTATCTCCTTTAATCTTCACAGTAGTTGTTCAATGTAGGGACAATCATTATCTCCATTTTATTGGTGAGGGAATGAAGACACAGGAATATAAGCAACTTGTCCAACAACACACTGTTGACAGGTGAGGGACTGAGTGTTGAACTTGGCTGGTCGAGCTGCAGAAGGAGACTCTTAACCAGCGTGTAACCACAGACAAAGGGACTCCCTTGGCCCAGAGCTGGGCCCTGCATGCACCTCTTGAGATTCTGGGGCTGTCTCTGGGGCGCTGCTCAGTGGGCAGGGCTGGTGAGGGAGCGGAAAAGAGGAGAGGAGTTGGTTCAAGGGCTTTTAGCCCTTTCATCTGCACTTCTACTTGTGTCTTTTTTAAGTGAATATATTTTAAAATTGGCTTGAAAAGGGGGTTGCTGGTGACTTGAAAAATACTATATTAGAGGCTTATGTAGCCTCGATCTTGTCTCTGGGAAGCCAGTGTCCAAAGATAAGATTCAGTTTTGGAAGCAAGTGCAGAAGAAAGCCCTGAAAAGGCACAGCCTGGTGATATGGTGCATGTGTGTGCACGGGTTAGTGGGAAACAAGATGCACCTGCAGGTGACCAGCCCATTGTCTTAGTTGGGGAGCATGAGAAAGTACAGACAGAAGCCCCAGGATGGGGGCAGAGAGGACCTAGGAAGGAAAGGAGCAGATCTGACGAAAGATTAGGGTAAATGTGCTCTATGCCAGTGTGGCTGATATGATAATGGACCACGTATGTTCCCACATTAGCTACACCAGTTTGGCATAACCAGTGGATGTTTTTGCTGTGCTGGGGTTCAAACTTTTTGGGGCATCTCACATGCTAGTCAGGCCCTCTACCACTGAGCTATACCCTTAGCCCACCTTCCAGTGGCCTGTTTGGATTAATTTTGTATAATTCTTTTTTTAATTTCCTAGGCCTTCGGTTAGAGGACTTAGCCATTAATAAATATGAGGCTCCAACTGATGACCCACTCAGAATCTTAGTACCTGAGAAACTTGTATCAAAGCATCACATGCTAAGCACCGGCCACTGAGTACCGAGACAGAGATGACACCTTGTTGTTACCAAAACAAGTCCCAGAAGACTCAGCCCTAAAGCAGGATTTGCCTGCATTTGGGTGAGAAAGCTCTGATCTCTCCATGGATTCAGTCTAGAAAAGATATCACTAGGGCGCTCTGTTGTGGATTAGCTAGAGCTTGAGGAAACAGCCAGAGTCTCCTATGCCAGAAGCGGGGTCCTCAATGCGGTGCTGATGAGGTGGAAACTTCTGCAGATGGGCCTAGTGGGATGTGAATGAGTCCTGGGAACATCACCCTTAGAAGGGACTAAAGAAGATCCCACGGGACTGGGTTAGTCTCCACAAGAATGAGTGTTGTGAAGCAAGTTCAGCTGTCTCAGCTCACTCTCTTGCTTCCTGTCTGACTATGTGACCTCTTCTGTACTTCCTCCATTGTGATGACGTCTGCCAGGGTCCTCACCAGAGCCAGGCAGATGCCAGTGCCATGCTCTTGGATCTAAAACTGTGAGCTAAATTAGCCTCTTTTCTTTATGACGTATCCAGCCTCAGGTGTCTTGTTAGACCTTCTGTTACACGTGAACGAATGCAGGCCCTTTTAAAAGACCCAACGTACAGTACACCCCCGATATTTCCTAGAACTCAACACTAAGGACTCTAGTGTCTTGGGCAAATTTTTTCCATTCCCCTCTCCCACAAGCATTTGGAAAACCAGCAGACTGGGATGCACTGAAGCGAGTCGGGGCGGACGAGGGGCTCACCTGACTGCACAGCTCCAGGTTCTGAGCATATACAGCAATCTGCCGTCTGGGCTGCTGATCCTCCGACAGGTAGCTGGAGAAGAGGATGAGGACGTCGAAGCCGAACTTATCTGTGAATGCTTTCAAATCACCGGTGATGCTGCTGTGAAACACACAGTTCTGAAACAACAACAGGAAATCCGATATTAATGTTGAATTGCTTAGCTACGGGGGGTTGTGGCCCAAATCAGTTCAGTCCTACAACGAGTCAGGACACGTACTTGTTACAAGAAACAAGTGAAGTGAACACTTCGCTTTGAGAAAGTTGGAAAACTTTCATGCTATGGCGTATAATACACTCTATGTGTTTTCCCAGACCAAGAAAGAATTCTTCGCCATCATCACTAATAGTTGGGATGAGAAATGAATCTTAACATTTCTTTTATAAATATTTATTTTAAAAAATATTTATTCAAACACAGCTTGCAAAGCATATTTATTGTTCTTATCATTTATAAGGCCTATATAAAAATGTTGACTATGCGCACAATCATCAGAAAAATAAGACGAAGTTATTGTTCTTTCCGATAATTTTTTTCTAATGATTATTAGTTCCAAACAAAGATTTCTAAAGATGAGCTTAGCTGAATTTACTGAGTAGCTTTTATTCCAGTGTAGACGTCCAGGAGAACCTTTTAAGGGTTGTGATGTCAGATCTACTTGCTAAATGTGGCAGCTATGGAGAAATGAACAACTGCAGAAAGTACCCAAGACCTACAGCTCTACCCTTACCGGGAGGGTACTGCCTCTGTACGTTGTATTAGCCTGCAGAGAACCACTTTATCCACATAATTGTCACTTCCTTCCAGAAGCGCAGAGAAAATCACATGTCAGCCCCTATCACAGCACCTGGCGCATATACCAGCTGCTCAAGAAATGTTTATGCAATGACTGGAAAGACACATACACACAATCCACCTGTGTTGCACAATCCCCTATCGGAGCTCTTATATGCACACAGTTAGCTTATCACATCCATCATTCAAAATATCCGTGGGCCCAAGCCGTAGTTTATTGCACAGGTTCAGAGAAAAACTGCATCTGTGCTGGATATATACAGATTTTTTCTCATCACCATTACCTAAACCATATAATACAACAACTATTTACATAGCACGTACTTTGTGTTAGGTATTATAAGTCATCTGGAGAGGTTTTAAAGAATACGGGAGCATAGTCACAGGTTTTATGTAAATACGATGCCATTTCATACACGGGATTTAGGGATTCAAGGGGGGTCCTGAGACCAGTCTCCCACAGATGTCAACCAATAACTGTGTGTGTATGTACTCACGTGTGTGTATACTGTGTATGTATGTGTATATATAATAAACATGTATAATCAACCATCAATCTATTGTGCTACTCAAAAACATGATATGCAGTCAAAGGATTTTAAGAATTCTATAATTTTTCTGATTGTTATAGTAATCACAGCCATGCCCGCTGCTGACAAAATATTAAAACAATACAGAAATATAGACTGTAGAGTGCAGAAGTGCCATACCTCCCTCCTCAGACAAACACTGTGAAGAGCTAAGCAGTGCAGTGCATCCAACTGCAGCCATTTTCCATGACCTCATTCGTGTTTGCATGTGGTAACTTTTGAAGCTGGCAGTTGGGATATAGACATTCAGATCAGCCACTTCCAACAGCTGTGTGATTTATACAAGAGATCCCTGGCGAGTGTGTGGGCCCTGCCGATCACCAGGTTCTCCGGTCCGCGGGGCCTTTGCTACATACTCCACAGCCGCTTCCTGTTAGGCCTCTTACCCGGCTACTTTCCCTCTTGGGCCAGAAGGAATCACACGTGGGGATCTACAAAGGTCTCCGGAAATACTGCTGATGAATACCAAGGACCCACTCTACAGACTTAGTAACACGGTTTACAATGTCATATACCATAACTTGGGGAAGCATGTTCTCCAAAAGTGTACTTTCAGCTCTCATACTTTTAACTTATTGCCGAAATGGAATCTTAACAATCTTTAAGTATTTGTTTTCCAAAAACAAAGTCACTATTGTGGGTGTAGCTCAGTGGTAGAGCACTTGCCTAGTATACAAGAGGCCGTGTGTTCAATCCCAGCAGCACAAAATCAGTCCATCAATCACCCATGTTGAAGTAAAAGGCTTTGGTGTGAGAAGCCCTACAATTTTCCTTTCCTAAAGTCTTTTATTATGTATATAACCTGCTCCCCAAAAGTACTTACAAACTTTTGAAAGAAGACACACAAATGGATGAGATGTTCTCATACAATAACAATTATCACTACATTCCTGGCTCCCACTCAAACAAGAGAGGGCAAGTTTTACTTTTATCTGAGCACAAAACTAGGGTTCAAAAGAACCAGCATCATTCTAGGCCATGCTTGTGGATTATTTGCTATTCAAAAATGCTGGCTGCATCCCAAACTGTCTGAATTTTTCTGTGTTACAGAGATGGCTCTAGGACTTTGTTGGACCCGCATGCAGCAGCCCTGGCTGCCCTAGGCCCTTTGTTAGAACAGTCTCTGGCCATGCCCCAGACCTGCTTGAGCTGACCCTGCCTTTCCCGCCCACCCAAGGGGATTCCATGCATGCTGAAATCCGCAAATATTGCTTTAAGGAGGCCTTTGTCCATTGGCTTAGCTTTTCTGCTGGCCAGTCTTTCCGGCTCCCAGCACTGTCATGGACTTGCCCTGACTCATGCCCTCAGCCCCTGATTCTCTCACCAGCCTCATAAAAGTCACCCTAGAGTGTGTATTTCCCGGTTGCTTTGCTAGAGATTCTTATTTACCAGGTTGGAGGCTGGACCCAAGAATCTGTATTTTCATCACGTTTCTGAAGTGGTTCTTGTGAGCTAGGCCTTTCGAATGACACTGTCTCAGTTTTGTCTGAGTGATCCTGAATTCCACAAGATCAAAAAGAAAAAAATATGTGACATACTTACATAAATTAAAGAAACAAAATATTTATATTTTACAGTAACACCCAGAGCTCATCGGCAAGGATGTCCAATGTACCCTAATAAAATTGTCCAAGCCAGATTCAACCTTATCAGCCTCAGAAGAATGTCAAGAGTTTCATCTCAAAACAGAATCAAACAAGGGAATGAGTGAGGATCTTCAGGCATCCGGGAGGCGCAGTCTGTTTGTTCTGCTTTTCTGCCGGTGCTGTTTGCATAGGAGGTAATTTATTATTGTCTTCCAGCTAGGCGGGGAGTCATGTGCTGCAGTGCTTCTTGTGTTGCTGACAAGCCAGGCTGGTCCTGAATAAACAGCACTTCATCATCAATGAGATCCAACTGTACACACAGGTTGGCATTTTATTCCCCCATCTGCCTTCTACCTGATAAATTACTGTTTTTGTTGCATGTATACAAATATGATTTGTTAATCTGCTCAAATGTCTCCAAAATATTTCCCCATCTTAAGCTTAAATTTTTATATATATATATATATATATATCCCACTCAATTTGCTAAGAGTTTAGAAAACAAAAAGGAACACTCGTTTAATTTTTCATCCCCAACGCAGCACACATCCCCTCCGTATTTATGAGTCCAGCCTATTATTGCTGCACAGGATTTAGGAAGTGACTTTGCTAAGCAACTCAGAATTGACTGACAAAATCCCGGACTAATCCTACCAGCGAAGATGAACAGCAGTTGCTGGAAGTCACAGCCCTTTATCGCTGCGGTTCCAAAGATTCAATCATTAAATAGTTTCAGAGGTCATGAGTCTTTTTACCCTGAATATTTTCTAGTTTGGGAATGGGAAGGCCTAGAAATGTGAGGAGAAAAAGCTTTGTTATTTCTCAGCCAAAAGCTAAGGTGTAGATGTCAAGAGTCCTAGAAAAAATTGCCCATCGTGATGATCTGGGGCAAAGAAACAGCAATGGCATGGCTCTGCCTAAATTCATGTATACAAGACCTGAAAGAGCGATGGCAATAGTGTCTAGCAAATTTACTGCATTCTTGGTTGCACAAGTAAATGCAGTAGAAGATTCCGTTCTCACAAAATCCCATTTTATTTCTTACTCTATCACTCTGAAAAATTTAGTCTCTAGCTAGACACTAGTAACTTTCATGCATCACGTGAAATAAACATGATGTGCATAATGTAAACACTTGAGTACCTAAATGTGGACACTCTTTGAGAGAGAAAACCTCACTCCTCTCCTACCACTCACACATGGTGGCCTTCCTTGTCCTCTTAGGCCCTCCTGTAGTGTCCAGCCCAACCTTCCCCTCAAGGCTCTTCTCAAAATTACCAATCACCTCCTGGTTGCCAAATCCCCAAATCACCTTTCTGTTTTTGCCCTATCTGACTTTTCTGCAGAATTGCACACAGGCGGCCCTCCTTCCTTCTTGAAGTACTTCACTTTCCCAATAGTATAAGCTATGCTGGCTGCCCTTCCTTTTTGAGCCTGTGAATATTCACTGCCCTGACTAGGTTTCCCAACCCCTTTCCCTTCCTGCTCCTTGGTGATTTTAGTCACTCAGTTTTAAAACCACCTACTTGCCAGGGATGGTGGAATTTGCACACGGCTGGACTCTAATGCTCACTGTCCACATGACGCTTTGTGCAAATATCTAGTCAGCCTGTCAAATGCAGCACGACCCACTTTCGCTGTACTCTTAAACAGAGCCAGCATCAAGCCAAACATTATTCTTGGTTACTTTTTTGCCCTCCTCACCTAATCCAGCAGCAACTTTCTTAAAACATATTTAAGTCCAAATATTTCTGTAATTTCTTGCCAGCCCCACTGCTGACCTTACCACAGCCACTATCGCCTCTTGCACAAACTTTGGTGACAGCTTCCCCATGGTGTCCCGGGAGCTACTGTCCCCCATGGTCATGATCAGTTCTCTAAGCAGCAACCGGGAAGGAGCTTTTGTTTTTCTTCTTGCTTTTTTCCCTCCTTTCTCTTTCTGTGGTGCTAAGGATCAAACCCAGGCTTTCATGAATGTTAGGTGAGTTCACTTAGCACAAAATTTACATTTAAAAATGTGAATCAAATAATGTCATTCTCCTACTTAGAACTCACTAAAAGTTTCCCAGTGCAATTATTATTACTTATCATTGTTTTATGTTTCATATCCGGGACAAGAAAGGTTTAATACCCTTGAGAGTAATGGTTTAAGTAAATCAATGAGAAGTAGCCACGCCAATAGAAAAATAGCTGGAAAACATAAAAGACAAATTACAATTGGACTATAAATAGCCAATAATTAGCTGTCTTAGTTACTTTTCTCACTGCTGGGATGAAACACTGGACACCCAAAGTTAGGGGAAGAAAGGTTTATTCAGCTCACAGTCTGTAGAGGTTTCAGTCCACAGTCAGCTGGGAGGCAGGGCAGACAGCAGAAGGCAGCAAGGCAAGCAAGGGGAGCAAAAAGGGGATAGACTAGCCTCTTTCCATCCCTTTTATCTTATCCGGGCTGCCTGCCCTTAGGTGGGCAGCACTCTCACTCTTATCCCAGCACCCTTGATCCTAGCAGCACATCCTTGATCCCAGCAAAATATGCCAAACCAATCATGGACTAATTTAGTAATCACATACTCTAGATCCAGCCACCTCTGAAAACAGCCCACCTCTGACCACATGAGTGAGGCTTTGGGGGGACATCTAGACACAAACCACAACAGCAGCTAGATTCATTAATCAAAGAAATCCTTTAATAATAAAATTTTCAACTTCTCTTTTCTTACTGTTGGTTAATCTTTCCAAAAGGGCACTCTTACATATGTTTTAAAAATATACTATATATGACCAAAGTATGTTACATGCACAATTGCAAAAAGAAATGTATTCTAAAGACATAATTAGATTATTACCTAAAGTGTGTGTACAAAGCTATTCAGGAGATTTTTACTTTAAAACTTGGAAGCAAAATATAAATGTTCTACAACTGCAAAATGGTTCAATAAATTATGAAACAATCACACAAAGGAATATTATACTGCTATTAAAAATCCTGCTATGAAAGAACACTAAGTGACATAAGAAAACACACATGAGTGTTAAGTGGAAGAAACTTCCATAATCCTACACAATAGAATGCATTTCTATATGAATTTAAATAACATGCATTAAAATCTAACATGTAATGCACATTATGATACACTGATATTTAAATTGTCATCGAATTGGTAATTTAAAATCTCTGTGTGTGTCTGAGGTAGGAATAGGGTGTGACTAAGGCTGGCTGGCAAGGGAATGTGACCTGGGGGAGTAGCTTGGACCTGACGTCAGCCCAGAGGGCGTGGCCTAGACCCAATGTCAGCCTGAGGCCTGATTTTCAAGCACCACCCCTCGCGAATTGAAGGAAGCTCTCCAAGTTTCCAGGAGAACTCCATTTGATAAATAGAAGCAACACCAGTAGCTCACACTCTTCCTTCCTACAGAGTCACCAGGGAGGGGGCTCTCCCTTTCCCCTCCCATGGAAAATGGTGGCTGCAGATTGTTATGCTCAATTTTCCTTTTCTTCTTTTTTCTACACTTTTAAATAAAACTTTAGAACTACTTTTTGTCCCCCTCATTCAATTCTTTGCTTGAGGAGGGAAAGAACCCAGGAGTATCGGAACCCATCCGATAACATGTCTATTTTAAGGAGATCATTCAACACTTTCTAGTAAGGGGTTTGGAATCGGCCAGACACGGGTTAACCCTGATTATGTTGCCCACTAGCCGATCTTATTGAGTAACTTCACCTCGGAGCCTTAGTTTCTACACCTATTACCCTCGCTTCACAGGACTGTTGTGAGAATTAAGAACATCTACAAAAGGCTATTGTAGTACCCAGAATACAGTAGACAGTAAATACTATGTCTCTTTCCTTTCTTGGCTCTTGAACTACCGAGAAGTCATTCACAGAATTCCTAGGAGTAATCTGATTCACAGGAAACATTGCAAGATTTTGTATGCAGAGACTGGTTATCCACATAACAGCTCTTTGCCTCGTGTCCTTTACAACACATGTGAACTTCCAGATGGTAGCCAAACACATCCTGATGTCGTCTAAGTGACTAACGTGTAAGATCCTACCTGAGAGATGATGGAGGAAGTGGCACAAAGTGAAATATGAAGCTGAGTCACTTTAAAGACAACAGAGTATGACTCTGCCCTAAAGAAAGATAAACGTGAGCAGGCAGATGGATGCACTTGAGACCACAACGTCAAGTGAAATAAATCAGACACAAAAGCTTAAATATTATATGGTTTCTCTTACACAAGAAACCCAGATTATCAATAAAGAACAAAATAAAAATAGATCATGGGAAATAGGGAGTCAGATCTTTCTCAAAGGGGAAGGGGATCAAGAGATGGAGGGAGGGATGGAGAGGAGAGAGAAAGGGGATGAAAAAGGAATTGAAATGTGTTATGTACATGTATCGAACTTCACAAGGGAATATAAGCATTCTGTAATCCAAATGTGTACCAATAAAAATAAATAAGATAAAAATAAAAATAAGAAAAAATAAAAATAAATAAAAATAAAAAAGATAAAATATAACACATAGGTAAGGCAGTGTTTAGCTCATTAATGAATGTTTTAAAAATCCCTAATTCCAGCTTAGAGTTAATGATGAGCTTCTGTCTGCCACTCTAGAAACAACAGATTTTAAAGCATCAAAAAAAGTGTAATGATTTTTCCTTGGCCAAATCACTATAGACAGAGTGTTAATCATTTCCAACATTTCCTCCCAAGTGCCAAGTGACTGTCGATGAGTTATACCCTGATTTGGTTCCTCCTCTTAGGTCCAGTATTCTGGACTGTACACATACTCCACAACGGTTAGCTTTAAGAATTACAAATGAAATATAGTGACTAAATCTTTTATTAAATGAGATACAGTGTTTTGTACTGTCAAGGATATAGCTCCCTTGCTGTCAGAAGGTGGGTCTGAGAGGTAGGGGCAGGTCCCTGGGGGAGACCTGGAAGGGTATATCTCCCTTCCAGCTCACTTTCCTGGGTGCCCTGAGGTGACCAGCTCTTCCTCCCCGTCCTCCTGGGCCATGTTGTCTTGCCTTGGAGCCACTCAGCTTTGGACTGAAATGTGAGCCCAAATACACCTCGCCTCTTTTTAGTCACAAGTGTCCAGGTATTTTGTCCCAGAGATGAGAAAAGTGACTAAGACAAAGCTATTCCTAGATTTGTTATATTGGAATAATTTTTTTTCTTCTTGAAAGAAATGGAAAGATCAAGTGAGCAGCTATTTCTTGCAGGTAGGATGTTTCAGATAAAAATCATTACTAAGATTAAAACTCAAGCTTGTATGGCTGCTTTTTGGAGAGTAGTGAGTCTTAGAGACTTTGACGATCCATAACTACTTTGGTAAGCATACTGGCAGCATGGATTGCTGAGTTACTGAAATTTAAGAGTATAGTTTGACATTTATACTCTGCATGGATTTATTTCTAGACTGAGAGCTAATTTTTTTTATCAAGATATAAGAAAAATGCTGAGGTATGTATACAAATGTTCCAGCTGAAAGCTTTATGATTTATGCCACCAAAATTCTATTATGATACTTAAAATATTCACACATAATAAAGTCTGATAATTTTGACAGGAAAATGATTTATGAGAACACAAAATGCATAAATTAAGAGATTTTATTTATTCTATTTTTCATACATTCTTTAATTGCCAAGTGAAGATATTTTCCCTAGACATCACTTTTTTACACTCCATTGTTCTTATTTTTATAAGGTAGCCAAGGCATCTTAATGGTTAACAACTTTTCTGGGTCTATGAAATAGATATTATACTCCATAGTTTGAATATGGAGTCAGATGATAGATTATTTTCATTCTTTGTAGCTAACAAGAGAGCCACGTTGTGAAAATATTTTGTGAAAATGAAAAATAGTGCAACATAAATTGATGTATACATATGAATAAAATTTCATTTGTTAATTGTTTAACTAGTTTTATTGACTTATATCAATAGTATATGGCCTAGTATAATTTAATAAAGCATTGTTTTTGTCTAAAGAATTCTGTTGAATGCTTTCAATCCTCTTAAACTTTAAGATGCCTTATGAAGCCAAAAACATTGTCTCCTTTTACACTGATGACACGGAGTATGTCAAAGATTAAGTAGCTGATGTCACACAGCCTACGTGTGTGAAAAATGGGACTCTAAGCTGGGTTAGGTTAGTCTGCCTTCAGAGTCGACGTTTAATTAGATGCTATCCTAAAATAAGGAGATTTTCCATCACTGAAGAATTTCAGATTAATTCAAATAACAATAGGGTTTTGTTTCTGCCATTCCTTTTATTTCTGTTTAATGCAGATTCTCCCTTGTCATTGTGAACAAGCAAGCAGCATTCTTGATCTTCACTATGGGTGATAATAAAGAACTGCTCACCAATTCGAAAATCCAATATTACCACATTTTATGATCAGTTTTTTTTTGGGGGGTGCTGGGGATCAAACTCAGGGCCTTGCTCTTGGGAGACAAGCGTTCTATCACTGAGCTAAATCCCCAACCCCTTGATCAGTTTTCAGTTCCTCACCTACTCTTAAAACAAATGTGGGGCGACTGCTCATTCTATGTAAGCGCCTAACACTGCAAACCAAAAGAAATTTCTGGAAAGAAGAATGTTGTGATATTCTTGCAGCAATACGTACCTTTGCAAAATTTGGCATGTATGTGCACATGGCAGTGAAAAAAAGCAGTAGGCAAGGCATAATTACTGGTTATCTAGAATTATCTTCATGTACCAACAGTGGAAAATTCCACTTTGCCATTCAGTATGTAAAAATCTCATTATCTGAAGATGTTCCCAACACTATTCTTGTCTGCTCAAAAGCCCACAGAAAAGCAGAAATTAGGATTTATGCAGGCAAGTAGGGAGAGTCAAGAGGATTGTTTTTGTTTTGTTTTGTTGTGCTTTGTTTTGTTTTCGCCTGACCGAGTGGGCATCTCAATATAAGAAGCCTTTAAGAGCAAAGTCCTCTTGCTAAGGCACAACTATAAAAGGCATTTATAATAACGTCTTCCATCTACAGAGGCTTCAATTTAGGTCAAGCACATCGTAAGTATGAAAGGAAATACCAAGGGTCTTTGGAGCAATAACTCTTGCAGGGTCCTCATTAGGGCTGAAAAATTCATGAGGAGAGGGAGAGATCCCAAGTTAACTGAAAAGTGAAAATTCTTGTTTTCATGCCATGGGACAAGTATGTATGACCTCCTATAACCATATCATTAAGGAAGAGAGGAATTGGTTGGGAGATAATTCACCTAGAAGCACAGGTTTAAATTAAGAACTTTAAAAAAGAATAGGGCTGGTTTGAGGCCAGCCTGAGGTTGAGTCGAAATCTTGCCCCGTGCTCACTGTCTTGGTTATAAAGAGGACTGATGCTGCATGGAGTCTTGAAACTGGAAGAAGTTGCTGTAACACCCCTTCGCATTCTAACTCTGAAGAGCAGCCTGACAGTAGACGGATACTGAGAGGGAGGTTTACAGCCAATTAAAGGTAGATAAGTCATCACCTCATTAACTAGCTCTGCCTAATTTACATTTTTCTTCAAGAACAGACCAATAATGATCAATTCTTTCTACCACAAATAAATTTAAAGACACAGTGAGAAAAAGCATAGATGGTTGTTCTTCTTAAGGACCCCTTTTTAGTTCATATATGTTTACAAGGATTCTTAGAAGGGAACACATAATTCAGGGCACATATATAAAGGGAAATCCACCAAATAGGCATGCTTTATTTTTGAGATGATAGAAGCTGACTAACAGTCTCATTATCAAGTTAAAATAATAATAATGTTACTTCCATAATTATGAGTAGATGTACAAACATTCCAATTGGCTTGTTTCAAGCCATGAGCCTGAACATTCATGGCTTTATTTATTTTCCTTGGTAAAAATAAATCAACTGGTTTGAAGACTATTTCAAGAAAGCAGGAGGAGACCTTTCCTCTCTGGATTCTTCTTTCTGATTAGTGGAAGCCATGAGGCAAGTCTCCAGAGCGCGTGCAGTACGTGTGCCTGACGACTCCTGACGCTTCTAAGCTGTGTCAATATTAACCTGACCAAATGAAGATCAAACTGTCTCTTTTCTCCCTCCCGCTCCTCACATGGGGAGCACAATATGGCTCTTGTCAGAGGTGCTTTATCATGTGGGCTCAAGGAAACTGTCAGTACAGTTTGGGATTCGTTCTTCACGGGCAGATACCCTGATGGGTCTAATGAAGCTTCTCTGCTGACGAGTCATTTGCTAAAAATACCCAACCATCACCAAGTTTAAGTGAGGGAATATGGTTGTGTCCCCTTTGCTATCAAAACAGTGAAAGTAATTAATTTTTCTTGCAGACTAAAACATCTACCCATCAAGCACACACCTCTCGCCACCCATGTATGTGTTCTTGCTTGGTTCCATTGGCTCACTGATAAACTTGATGCCATTCTTAAATTGGAATATAATAGGGTGAACCCCGAGCTTAGCGCACACACGCAGAGCCAGCAGTCTGTGAGTGCCATTTGTTGAAGTCTAAGCTAATTACTAGAAACCCCCTCCTGAAAACAGATACACTCCGGGGGTGGTGGTTTTACTTTTGTTTGGAGATGTCTGTGTGTGGGGAGCTTGAGGAGTTCCTTTTCAGGCCAGGGCATGTGTTGCGTTGGTTCTCTTGGCCGTAAGTCATGGGCACTGAGCTGTGATGGGCTTAAGTAAAGCGAAAGGCAGAAGGATTTGGGAGCATTCTTGCAGAAGCACCTGGGGAACTGGGAGACGGGTGGAGTTGTTAGGGATGAGCTGACCGCCCTGCCCTTCTTCCTTTTCTGGCTTCTCCTGCTCTTCTGTAGCCAACTGCCACCCTCCGCAGGAAAATATTGGTGGAAAATATTGGTGCCTACAGAGACTCAGTGAAGACCTTGCAAATACAGCCATTTAGAGCCCCCTCCCTTTGGTCTTGAGTTTGACAACCCTGGAGAAAGAACTCTGGTTTTTCCCACTTGGTTTGGGTCTGTCACCTGCAGGCCAAACAATTAAATAAACTGGAAAGACTGCAGAAACACTGGCGTGCCATCAGCATAACAAGACAGACAGGTAAGAGACATTTTCTGGAAAAGGCGTGTTGATCAGATAAATCCATAGGTGGGTACTTTAGATGTTAAGCACAAACACCTAACACACACACACACACACACACACACACACACACACACACACACACAAGAAGATAATTTTCCAAATCCTGGTTTTATTTCCAGCCAACCAAGACAAGTCAAAAGGAGAGACAGGAAGCTTGGAAAGATAAATTTTAGTGCTATAATTTAGTTAACTTTCATTTTCATGGAATTTTACAGCCTAATTAAAAGGTACAAAGAGTGACAAATCTATAAAACTGTCAAATTTATAAAATGAAAATTATGCTTAATTAATTAAAAATATGCAGTCCTATTTAAACAAGCTGGAACAAAAGTCCAAAATTCCTTAAGCTTTTTGGTTTTTTTCTTTCAGATCAATGCCTGAAGGAGTCTCCTTCTGGCCCTTGAAATCTTTGGGAACTCAAATCTCTGCCACCCCCGCCAGACGTCCATTACTGTGAGTACTACCCATGAGGCAGCAGAAGTGATCTATAGCCTCCTCCGAGGCAAGAAATCCTGGAGCTCACTCTGGTGGAATAAGAGTAGTATTTAATTGTCACCATTTTCAACAAGAGTTGTTTATGGAAGGGCTCTAAGCAAGACAAATCCAGAAAAGGTCTAAATTCAAAACAGGTAAAATAATAATCTCTTCAGAGCAGGGTTCTCAGCCGTGGCACTGACGCCCTGGGCTGGATGGATCTTGGTTGTAGGGAGCTGTTTGTGCACTGCTGCGTGCTTGGGGCATCCCTGGCCTGCACCCACTAGATGCCAACAGCTAACGCCCTCCAAGTGGTGTCAAGTGACTGTGTCTCTGGAGCTGGGGCAAAATCAGCCCAATTAAGAACCAGTGCCTTACAGAACACTATTAGGAGAAGCTTGTGAACTTAAACAAATTCAAGTCGTATACATTTTTCAGAAACATAAATGTATAAACCAAAACAAAGCTAACCCTGCCTGGTTTAAGAGGTGAGAGAACTACAAAAATAAACCATGGGTAGGAGCACCAACATGATAAGTTTGTACTAGCTGGCCAAATAGTTCCTTCTTTTTTTAATTTTTTTATTATTTTTTACCAAGAACATGTATTGGTACATTGCATACATAATGATCATAATCAACATGGTTATTTTGTACCTGTGCATGATACATCTTGGTTTTCCCCCTTCTTCCCCCCTTCCCCTCCCCTCCCTTCCATTCACTCACCGCTCCCTATTTGCAAGAAGGTTAAAAGAAAAGTAAGATGAAAGGGGAAAAAATGGTAAAGTGTAGTTCCTTCTTTTAAGTTAGTAAAAATACAAAATTTCCCATAATTGTCTTTTGGGTTTACATTAATAGGCTTAAAAATTAAACAACAATTTGGCTTTTAAAGAAAATAGCATGATGGTTTTTTCAAAAAGAGCTAGGATTTTACAAGACATCTATTTCCTATTTCAGGAAAATGAAACATTTTCCAAAGTGTATTTTTTTTCGTTCTAAAAAAAGTTGTGTTATTCCAAATCAGTTATGAGTAAACAGGGCATTTTTTAAACACTCGATTTTATATTTTGGATGCCTGAAAATATTGAATTTATTTTTTTAACACCAGGTAGCCTAAAAAGTGGCAGATACTTGGAGGGCTCAGCGTATAGTGTAATAAATATTCACTGAATGGCTTGTTTCTGCCTGACAGGCTGTTTAGAGATAAATCATCAAAACCTGGTCTGGATCTGAAGAAGAAGCACAAATGGCCAATAAATATATAAAAAGGTGTTCAATATCACCAGCCATTTGAGAAAATACAAATCAAAACAACACCAAGACTCCATCTCACTCCAGGAAGAATGGCTATCATCAAGAAATCAACCAATGACAAACACTGGTGAGGCTGTGGGGAAAAGGAACCCTTCTTCATTGTTCGTGGGAGTGTAAACTGACACAACTACTACAGAAAACATTATAGAGATTCCTTAAAAAACTAAAAATAGAAATCCATTTGACCCAGCTCTTCCTCTGTCAGGTATCTTCCCAAAAGAGTTAAAGACAATGTACCACAGTGCTATGTACATACCCATGCGTACAGAAGTACAGTTCGTAGTAACTAAATCTTGGAGACTGTGTTTTTGTCCAACAACAGACGAAAGGATAAAGAAAACCCAATGGAGTAGTACTGCACCATAACAAAGGATAAACTTGAGTCATTTGTAGGAAAATGGATACACCTTGAGACCCCAATAGTTTTTACAGTGGCCACATCTCCCAGACATGAGGAGTTCATAAAATATGATGCTTAAAAGAGTAGGTTTTGGAGTCCAGTGGCCCAGGATTCGAATCCTAGCCCTACACTCTATCTCTGCATTGGCAGGCACGTTATTTGACCAGGTTATAGCTCCTTCACTTAGAAAATGAGTATAAAAACCTACTTGCAAAATGTGACGATGCATAAAATCCTTGACTGGGGCTTTCTCACAGTCAGCCCTCAACACACAGTAGCCCCGGTGATGGAGGTAGCAAAACTGACTGCTCCCAGTCTATGACCACTAAGGGCATCTCTCTTAGAACATTACAAATGATCCATTCTCAGGGACAGTTTAGAGATCTCTCCCTGCCTTGTGCACATGAGAAAGAGGCTTTTCCTAAGATTCTTTTGTTGCAGCCATTGTTTAAACCACGTGAGCTCTAGACTTTCTGATTAAAAGAACTGCTAGGTTCAGAGAGCATGCCCAATTGACGGGCAAGTGAGGTGGAGTGGCCCAGAGTAATGGAAATCCAGATTCGCACTGCCTTTACCCTGACCCAAGTCAGTGATCTTCAACTATAACTGCAGTGGAATCATCTAGAGGGCTCCTGAAAAAGCGAACTCCTGGGGCCCCACTTCAAGTGTCCGCTTCTAGCAAGCTCTCAGTGATGCCAACCGCTTGGTCTGAGGACCACACCTTGAGAAACATGCTTTGATGAAGACAAGATTGTTTATCTTTCAAGGCCTCACATTTTTAATCTGAAAATGAAAGCGCTGATGGTGGCAATACAATCTTTGTTTCTATTTTGTACTGTGACTCTAAAAGTATATAGTAGAAGCCTTCTCCTGCTTTTGTTCACATTAGTGGAAAGACTTGGCTGGATAGGAAAACTGATAAAAAGGAATGATTTTATTATAAAATAAGATAGCAGTTTTATTCACATTTAAATATAAAATAGTACCCCTTTATAATATTTACATGTAAAACCAAGGCCTATAAAATATTTGCTGACTATGGGATTACAGGAGCTTCCCATCTGCTTTGTTGCATAAATCATATTAAGCAAATAAAATGTGCAATTTTTAATTATAAGTTCACTAATACAGAATTTAAAAAAGCACGTGAAACAATCCAAATGCAGATTTCTTCAGCATTTTTACACCACTCTGAGTTTTTATAGCTCTACTGTCATCGTTTGAGAACATGTTTTCATTGAGAGCATTAATCTTAAGCATAACTATCTTATTCCTATTTCTTTGGTTTATTCAATATCACGTGCATGTATTAACTAGTATGGTATGAACAGGTTTGGGAGCAAACACAGCTGATACTTGGTAAACATTGAATTTAGTTACAGGGTGTGCACACACCTGTGCTTTCTGAGTGAGTTTTAAGTTAGCTTCGAGCATCCAGTGGAGGCTATCAGTCAGTGCGTACTGTGGAGCAGAATGGAGAACATAGTTTATTTAGCTCGGCACATTAGTTGAGGGCTCAGTTAGGAGAGTCTCTACGATCAGAGGCGATGGACACAGCCCTACTTGTAGGAACTGTGAGCCAAATAAGCCTTCCTCCCTTAACTTTGGGTGTCAGGTATTTTGTCTCAGCAATGAGAAAAGTAACTAAGACAATCAGGCAGCTAAGAACCACATATCCCGGGGCTGCTCCTGCCATCTTGGGGAGTCATGACAGAGTCTCCCTGAAGAGTAATCCAACACAGAGAAACAGAGATAAGAGAAAAACCTACTAAGTGATTATAAAAATGGAAGTGCACATTTGCAGGAGCAGGGGCCACTTTAAGAGAAAAAATATTTTCTTCCAAATTATCACTTTTTACCCTGTAGAAAAGAGTCTGTTACTCCTTATCGAGGAAGGTCTTGTCATTGCTGCTGTTTTTTTCCCTCTTTATTCATAACTAGTGGCCAACAACCGAATCATTGAGACATCAAAAGAACTGGGGAGGCTGCCATGTGGGCTCCTGGAAGCCAGGAGAAGGCAAATAGCAGAAATGAATGGGAAGCTGACCCCAGGAGACTTTAGGATCACTTGTTATGCTACACCAACTCAGGAAGATTTTACTGTGCACAGACTGATAACATGCAAAGAATCAAAATCCTAAAAGTATTGTGTTGCTAAAAAGAAAGTAAAACTGGGTGTCTGTAAGATAATACGGGTTTTTCTAAACATGATCAATGTAATCTCAATTGATGATCACCAGTTCTGTAGCCAGTAGTAAGATTAAATATGAGTGAAACCCATTTAGCAGAGGAGAAAGGCGAAGCTCAAGAGAATTCATGAATATTTCCAGTGTCAAACACAGTTACTCGATGGTGGAATGAAAGTCCAAGCTCACACTTTCTGAGATTTATTCTATGTATTTCCATTTGCTATCTGTGCTCACTGGAGGTTGGGTGTCACATCTGATAACGACATAAAAAGAATCTTCTTATTTAATTTAACATTTTCTTTGGATAATTACTGAGAACGCTTTAGCATAGCTGAAAACCTTATAGCTTAGTAGATAGTGTATGTGTGTATTCAAAAACTTTGAATCTCTCTATATGTTTATTTTCAAAAATAGTATAAACACTATGGTGGTAGGCCTTTAAAAGAATCAACAATGGTAAGTGAAAAAAAACACATACACAATGAGAAGTTAGGCAAAAATGTCATATTATGTGCTTTCTGTCATAGATAATTTCTGGTCTGGCACCTAAAAGAAAGAAGAAGTTCCAGTGTTAACGCCTAGAAGGAAAAATAAAGTGAACAGGAAATAAATAACTTATAAATGGTGTTTTGGTACATTTGAGCTTCTATGACAAAATTCTATAAAGTAGGTAGCTAATAAACACCAGAGGTGTATTTCCAGTAGTTGTGGAGGCTGGAAAGCCCAAGGCGAAGGTACTGATCAATTCGGCATCTGGCGAGGGCCCACTTCCTGCTTCAAGACCGCCATTTTTTCACTGTGTCTTCACATGATGGAAAAGGCAAGAGTCCCTCTGCTATACAGGAACTATTCACCAGGGATCTGCACCCACGGCCTAATCACTTCCTCAAAGCCCCACCTCCTAGTACTGTCACCTTGGGGATTAGGATTTCAACATATGAGTTTGGGGGCAACACAGACATTCAAACCACAGCAAGCAGGGAGAGAGTAAAGTACTTCTTTTGCCATGATTTGATTCTGGGGCTTTCTAGTATTCCAGGCTCTGAACACAGCAGCAGGGAAGGTCTTGGTGGAAGCAATTACAGCATGGTCTACAGCCCCAATGCAAGTTCTGAGAAGCGTACTGCCGGCCTTTCTGGTCTCCACACTGACCACCTATAAGGCAGGCTATCACCCATTATGCAGAAGGGTCAAGGTGGAAAGTTAAGAGGATACTCCTGTTTCTGTTTTCACAGCTCAGCTGCCAGCATCAACAGCCAAGCTCTTTTTATGTGCAGCCACATCCCTTCCTGGGAAGATAAAAATTAAGAAACGTTCTCATTTGTAGGCTTGTTGTAAATAGAAAGCACGGAGGACACCTTATGCCTTCTCTTCCTTATTTAAAGTTAAGAGTTGAGAAGTGAGCTGCCAGGTTGATGACTCCAGGAATTCTCAAGCTTTGGCATTCAGTTACCTCCAGCCCTATCCTTTCACGAGAGAAGCACAAACTAGCACACAAACCAAGCTCAATATTGAATCCCTGCCAGGGTTTGACTGTACTCCTAATGTCAGTGAGACCAGACATTTATATACACTGCTGCAGGGCAACCCAGAAGGGTGTGGAGTATAAGACTATACAAAAATATTACAGGTCCCACACTCAGAATTTGCACCAGTAGTTAGATATTCTAGCAACATAGCTGCAGGTTTCAAATTTACATGCAATAATTCATATTCTACCAAATAAATCCCAGGCAAACAGAGTAATGCAAAAACATATTTCCTGCTGTCAAGAAAATTTCTGGCAAAATTAATCAACCATTCATCCATTCAGGCTCTTTGCATACCCTTTTGTCAAAGAGGGAATACTAAGAGATTTCTTTTCTCTTCCATGCACTCATTTCAATGAATTGAAGAATCCATCAAGCCTGAGTTGATTTATTGAACTGTCTCTTAGCTCAGCAGTACAACTACAGCAAATGAACTGATAACTTCTCCCTAAAACCAGCAGTGATTTGATTCAACAATATCCGATTTATTTAACTCTTTATAATTCCATATCTAACTTGTTCTTTAATTTCTAAAACAGCACAAATTTTTGGATACAGCTTGCATATTTGTACGCATTATTTATTGTTCTTATATCAGTGATTAAAGCATATAGATTCTAGGACTTTTTCCTTTAAGAGACTTTTAAAAGCACATTTAAATAAGGAAGTATTTTTTTAAAAAAGGATTTATTTGGAAACCTACAGCTTTTATCTAATGTAAACTATTCTGGTGGTTAATATTTAACATTAACCATAGATAACTTCAGTTTAAAGCACTAAAGACACATATATTACTTTTTTTTTTGTATTTTTAAATCAATATATCAGGTAAGGAGAGTTCCATTAAGAGATATCCAAGGCATAAATATTAGAAAGAGTGGGTTTAAACGTGGGTTTTGCCACCAAACCTGGTCCACTAAGCCCCGTGGAGCCCATTTATAACACACCAGCTTTGCGTTTTTCTCTGTAAAGACTTACGACCTTTGCCTATTAGATTTCATTAACGGGGCACCATACAGGCGCCCGTGCACATGGCGGGGTAGAAAGCTCAACGTCCTCGCCTGAAGGATTTGTGGAAACAGGCTCATCTTCAATCTTTGTCCCTGGGAGGCACTTGTAACACCTGCCAACCACAGCACTATCATCAGAAAAGCATTTAGAGATTTATCTTCGGGCTGGTAATTATAAGAGATAATTTGTTTGGAGTATGGATAAAGTTGGTCTAGCATAAACAAACTAGAGGCTCAAATTACATGACGAACATCATTAACTATTGATTTAACCACTGTGGTCTGTAAGCTCCCTATTCTCTCTGAAAATGGCAGGTTCCTAAACCTCACCTTTGGCCCAAGGATTTGCGAGGGTTGAGTGATGCATTTCAGGGCATGCTCAGAGGCAATTTGGTTTTGGTCATTATCTTTTCTTTTTTTGAGGATCCAACTCTAGGTAAACTCTGTCTAGAACTCTGAACATTAAGAATGATAAGTTGAAGTGAAAGAAATCAGGCACGAAAGCAGCAGAGAAAGCAGGTTAGTGCTTCATGGAGCTGGGAAAGGACAGAATGGCAGTGACTGTTAGTGAGTTGTTGGGTTTCTTTCAGGGAGGTGGTGAAATACTGTAAAACTAGATAGTGGTGATGGTAGCATATCTTTGAGAATGTACTAAAAACTACTGAATTGTATACTTCCAAAGTGTGACTTATATCTCAATAAGGCAGTCATTTAAAAAGAATTATAGGTTGTCTGATACTTGTATAACTCAAGATAATTTCTTTGGGAAGATTTTTAGAGAGACGAAGTCAAAGATACGTGGCCATTTTTTATTTTCCAAAGGCCCTTTGAAAGTATCTGAAAGATGATATTTTCTCATGAGAACCTCACGATCACCCCATGAAGTAGGCAGAGCTGGTGTTTAAGCCTCATTTTGTAAGAAAATTAGCACAGGGAAAGCTATGTGTTTAAGCACCTCAACCAATCGACTTTACTCACAGGCCTCTCGGTGTGTTCTGTTAGCCTCAGCCAATGTTTCCACACTGAACAGTGAGTCAAAGAAACGCAGCAGAGAGTACTAAGCAGTTAGAGGACACTGTTCATGGGCAACATAGAGCAGATGCGGGAATGAATGTCAGAAGGCGGAACTCAATTCCTGGTTGGATGCTAGCTGCACCCAACACAGCTCTGTCTCTAAGTAGTTTTGTGGCTCACTGTGAAGAGTTACAGCCTCAAGCTCTCAGTTTAAATCTGCCTGTACACACAGTATTCAATAAATGACACTATTAATGTCCTCTAATGCCATCATTAATAATGAGAACAAAAGGAATGGGGGTGACAAACTTCACTGAGCTTTTCCCAAATATAGGTCTATAATTTCTTATCAAAAATTCCTGGGCTCAGGGATATATTTTGTTGTCAAGATAGTCAGATAGGTGAAATAGGGCTCATAACGTAAATTATGCATCAACCCCAGAAGAGCCTACGCAACCCCTGAAAACACACAAATATGGATGCGATAAAATGCATGAGGGATAATGACATTTAATATCAGGTCAGAATTTGCTGTCGAACTTAAAAAGCTTATGGCTTGGGGAGCTCGTCTGAATTCCAGAATTGCAGATAGGAAAATGTGGACTTAAACTAATTCTCAATGAAATGTTAAATACAGAAAATCCAATTCTCAGTGCAAAATGGCAGGGATCACTTCTAATTATATGCTGAGATAACTTTAGATTTAGTCATTGGAAAGTCATCTGGTTGACCTCCCTCAATATGAGTCAATTTGAAGGAGAGAGCTATAAAGCATTTATGAATTACAGCAATACCTTGGTTCTTGAATGCTTCTGCTTGCAAACAATTCAGGTCGCAACAATAGCATTCAGCAAAATTTGCGTCAGTTTCCAAACTCCACATTGTGGAGTGGTAACACATTGTACATTGGCGACAAACATGAGCACAGCCATTTTCCTCAAAATTGTAAAACAAATTATGTTTGTAGCCAAGGTACCACTGTAATTCGAATGCTAGACTGCCAATAATTCCTTGCTTTCTCAATGAAAATATATAGTGATGCTCAAACAATTGCAAGAGAAATATTTTACTTATTTAAACATTTTAATAGTTAATTAAAAAGTAGATTTTTATATTTAATTAGAAATCTTTCTTCGCTAGAGATCAAGATAGAAAACACAAAAATTCCTCTAGTTATTAGGCATTTGTTGGCTAATTTGTGTGTCTGTGCATGCGCTAGGGATTGAGCCCAGGGCCTTGTCCATGGTAGAGATGTGCTCTACCACTGAACTACATCCCCAGCCCACTTTGAGTTTGTATATGTTTCTGAAAGTCAGAAAACTTGTTTTTCATTTAAAACTAATCTCTAATCTACATCTCACTTATTTATATTGGATTCTTTGGCACTTTTTTAAATTAGCAAAGTTTCACCTCCATACCTAACTAATTACTTGAGCTATCACCAAATTAAGTCCAGGGCCCATGGTATAGCTCAGTGATAGAACACTAGCATAACATGTGTGAGGCCCCAGGTTCAACACCCAGCACCCCCACTAAGGAAAAAGATTTCAAAGCTGATTTCTGCCCAAGATTTAATGGCTAACATTATATTCACAAAAATTTGTAACTTATGTATATGAACCAGAAAATTCCATGAGTTATAATATACTGGCCAATCATACACAAAGATGGCCTAGAAATGCATAGTTGATATAGATAATATTCATTTCATCATCGGTTGGGTTTTCAGATCAAATACACTGATAGCGTTAGTTCTTAACACCAGGACAATCTCTCTCTCTCTCTTTCTTGCTTGCTTTCTTTCTTTTTTCTTTCTTTCTTTCCTTTTTTCTTTTCTTTTTGATAGGGTCTTTCTGTGTGGTCCATAGTGAACTCACTCTCAACACACAGTGATCTTCCTGCCTTGGCCTCCTAAGTGCTGGGATTACAGCCCTGTGCCACTCTGCCTGGCTCTGTTTCTTTTTCTGTGATTCTTCTGTAACTACAATATTGTAGTTGTAGTTGCTCTTGAAGTTACCAAATTGTATGAAGAGGAAGAGTTATTTATGACACTATGGCTATTAGAAGTTGTGTAAATGTATCACAAAGTCAAAATTCAGATGATAGATTGGGAAAATTATCTGCAGTACATACAATAAATAAACACCACTCCTTAACATATATAACCTCCCAAAAAATTAATAAGGAAAAGCGGCTAACAACTGAAAAGTAGCTATTTGAGAGAAGAAAAAAACAAATTATCAATGAACACATGAAAAAAGGGTCAATCTCACAAGTAATCAAGAAAAACAATAATGAAATGCCATTTTTACTATGAGATGTCTGATTTTAAAGGGAGAAAAAAATTGGAGATGTTAAGGGTACAGGAAAATGGTTCTCTCAAATAAAACTGGAGTTTACAACAAATTTTTAGAAAAAATCAGACACTAGGAATATTAAAATTAAACATAGTTCTAAATCAGTGATTCAATGGTTTTGAGAAACTATTTTATAAATAAAAATACTATGTAATGATACATTCATGAAGATAGTAATGATAGTTGTTCATGGTGACAAAAATTGGAAATGATTTCCAGCCAATTATAGCAAGGGTTACCATGTACATATTAAAATACGAGTTAAGTATAAATCTTTTCCTGATACAATAAAAAAATTCTAGAATAATGGGTAGAGTATGTTCCTTTGGTTAACATCAGTATAATTACATATTCCATAACTCCAGGTGTATATTTCCATGTATATCTATGTATCTGCACAATTGGGTAGACAGAATTAATAGCTTTAGCTTCCTTGGGAGAAGGTATTGAGGGTGTATGGGTGAGAGATAATTTACTAAATATCTCTTTACATATTTTGTCTCATTTTTCTTAATAAAACAAGCATGTATTATTTTTATAAACATATAAAGAGAAAATGAGAGAATAATAAAATGAACTATGAGTCTGTCTTTATTTTATACTATAAAGAGTCTGCCTAATATGCTCAAGTTTGTCTAAGTGCACTAATAAGAGCTAGTGGTTATGAGAATTAACGGAGGCGCCTTCAGCAACTCATTTGTTAAATAGTCAGCTCCTTCTGAACAAAATGCAAGTCATTATCTCCCCAAACAAGAACACACTCTGCAGATGAGTCTCCTATGCCAAGTTCAGAGGCTGTGCTATTATGGCCATTTATTCATTTGGCAAATACGCTTGTAAGATTTAAACGAGGCAAACCAAACATTCCAAGGTCAAAGCAATAAAGGGAGTTAAAGCACTGGATAAGGGACAAGGGGGAATTCCTTCCGGAAGAGACAAGGGACTATCGAAGAGTTCCGTTTGTGGGGAGAAGCTCCCCTGATGATGGGCTGGATGGCAAAGGGAGGGGTGGGGGGATCACAGAGATGAGAATTTACCTGCCCAAGGGGGGCCATCTGCTCCTGCCTCATTTCCATGCTCCCCCCACAGCTGCCTCCCATCACCCCTCTTGCACAATCCATCTATTTTTTGAGTGCTGGACTTGAACTCAGGGCCTTGCGCTTGCTGGGCAAGTGCTCTACCACTGAGCTAAATCTACAACGCCCACAGTCCATCTTAAATCAAAGCAACACTCCAAACCATGAAGGTGAGGTAGACTATGAATTTGGTGAGACACTGACCACTGCTGGGTCTCATGCATCTGCCAGAACTCCACAGCAATCTTTCTAGGAGCTTGTTGGCAGAGACCAGACCAAGGGTGTTGCGCACCATACTGCACCTTAGGGAACCTCTTTAATTGGCTCCTCATATCCAGGTCAGCTGCACATAGAAGCTGTCATCCTCTGGGATGTTGCACGTCAAGCCCTAGACTTTCTCCACCAAGTTGCCTTACTATGACCATACATTTATTGCTTCAATGAGCTCTCTTTTTACAGTTATATCTCCCAGCAAAGGGGAGAGAAAACATTATAGGTTCTTGCTGCTTTTGTCTATCCAGCATCTTTTTTCTCCTGCTGTTCACAGCACCTCTAACAGGAACCACAAGTATGGGCATGTGATCCAAGATGGACTAATCATAGCACTTCACTCTCATCATCTCTGGTGCTAAGTAAAAGGAGAAAGAATTCCTCTGATGAGGAGACTTCCCTGTGTGCATCCGGAGCTGATGACAGTCCACATGCCCTGAAAGGGAGAATGAGGCTACCCTCAGGGTGCGACACCGTGATGTATATGTTTGGTCTTTGTCCCCATTTCCTGGCAAAGGCTCCTAAAATCTCTGGCATCTCAGGAGTGTTAAGAGTGTTCTTCCATATATTGAGATGACTGACCAGGAGCCCTTGATAGCTTCGGGATGGGGGCTGGTCACTGGAAATATCAAGGCCTAATTAGAGGGGATGAACATCCCCCAACTTCCAGGGAGCAGAAAGAGGAGAGAGATTGAAGGCTAAGTTGATCATCAAAGCCAGTGATTCAATCAATTGTACCTATGCTTCATGGAAGGCTCCATAAAAACCAAACAAAACCAAAAAACAGGTTCAGAGAGTTTTGGATAACTGAACATGTGGATGTTCCCAGGGGGTGGCATGTCCAAAGAGGGTACAGAAGCCCCACGCTCCCTACCACATGCCTTTCCTACGCATCTCTTCTTTTGATTCTTTATAATGTCTTTTATAATAAGTGGGTAAATTTAAGTGTTCCCCTGAGTTCTCAAAACCTCTGTAGCAAATTAACTGAACCTAAAAAGGGGGTGGTAGGAACCCTAATTTATGGGTAGGAAGTTCAGAGACTAAGAACTATGGTCTAAAGTAGGGGGAACTTCTATGAGACTGAGTCCTGCATCCGATCTGATGTTAAAATCCGGGTAGGTGGTATCAGAATTGGGTTGTGGGACACCCAGCTGGTGTCTGCTGGAGAATTTACTGATCAGTGTGAGGGGAAATCCTCCAACAAACCTGGCCTGGGAGGCACTGTGGCAAGGGAGAGTGGGAACAAAACCTGAAGCAATTTTTATATGGGTTTAGAGGGGAAGAAAGATCATAATTTAGAAATATGAACAAATGAAACCCTCTTTCCTTTTTTAAAAAACTAGAGTCAAGTTAGATTTCTGTCTTTTAAAACAGAGTTCTAACTAGTACGAAAGATAATATTCATTGAGCCAGGAATGTGCCAGGAATTATACTACATTCTTTAAATATATACATTGTCTCATTTTAATTTATCTTTCATTTTATTAACTCTCTCATTTTATAGGTGAGGAGATTGAGGTTGAGAAAAGACTAGGAATTTGCCTAACGGCGCACAGGTAGTCAGAGAAAGAGCCTCAATCCCAACTCAGTTTTGTTGGACACCAAAGACTCTGTCCTCTACTTGCACAACTGAACTAGTTTTCCTAAGTGTAGTGACAATTTCTTCAAGGGAAGAAAAGTAATTATCCCTTCCACAAACTGAATAGTTGAATGGATTTCTCAGGCAAAATTGCTTGAGGATGGCAACGAAGACTTTTGGGGCAATTCTTCTCTTTGAGTACAGCCAATCTTCCCTAATCCAAACGATTCTGCCCCCATTCTATGCATTTCTCTCTTACTAGAAATTCTGGCTGAAGTTCAGACAACTCCTGTCGGTAAGAGAAGGCCTTCTTTCTCTGAGAGAGTGAAGCTAAGCCTTTATATTTGAGGCAACAGACTTATAAGCTTTGGGGAGGAAAGATCATTTAGGTGCAAATCCATTTTCTCTTTTTTTCAAACAAACTTTGAGATCCTATCATGTTGCCAAACCAAACCAGGTTCTAAGGACACGAAGGTAAGGGTGAGCAGTTAGGACTGCGGGTAGGCTAAGGGTGATGGTGGAGAAAAACAGTCAGGCATGAAGTTTTGCCCAGAGGATTAAGCAAGAAATTCGGACCTGAAGTCCTCAGAGGCCGAAAGGAGATTGAGGTTGCCAGTGGCTGAGGGTGGAGGTAGGAGGACTGGGGTACAACTGCTAATGGGTATAAGTGTTCCTTGGGGGCATGGAAATGTTCTAAAATTAGTTAGAGGGGAGGGGAAAGGAAACACAAAAAGAATTAAAGTGTGTTATATACTTTTACCATTTCCCACGATGGATGTAATCATTATATACTGCAAACATGTCCCAATAAAAATAAAAGTTAAAAAAATCACTATACACAGAAAAAAACTGAAAAATAAAATCAGACGGTGGTCACAGTAGCACTAGCCTCTAAATATACTGAAAATGTTGGACCTTATAGTTTAAAAGGTGAACGTGATGGTAGGTAGATGATATCTCCACAAAATGGCATTCAGACTTGGAGTCTCAGCCTGTGTTGCTTAGAAGCTGGGTGACTCAACTGTGGCCAAGAAGGACTTGGGTCAGAAAGAGGTGGGACAAGGCATTTCAGGGAGACAGAATGGCATGAGCTGGGTAGAGGAAGGTGAGCTAGAGTTGGTGCAAGAATCAGAAATTAAATACCCTTCTCTGCCACACAGGAAAGTATTTAACTGGAAATGTATGCAGAGCTACTGAAGGATTTTAAGACAGCAGGGCAGCATTAGATGTGCATTTCAGTGTGAAAGGACAAACTGTGACACTGACTCATTGTCCTACAATTCAAGACCGGAAAACTAGTCTGTGAAATACTAAGAAATACCTATTTTGATTTCTGCCTTTAGTTCTTGACATAGGACTCCTAAAACCCTTGTAATTTCCTAAGCAATAGAGGTCCCAGGAACATTCTCTGTCCTAATATTTAGTGTTTCCTACTGACTCCTAACAGATTTCCTAAATGCCTTGGAATTTCCTGGGTGGTAGGAGGAACTTTTACTCTAATCAGGTGACTCTTACTGGGCTCCTGGATGGTGTCGGTGAACACGTCCATGGCCTGGAAGGGCGGCACACGCCAATCCGTGGAGACAAAACCTTTAGTTTCTAATGTCCTTCTTGACCTTGCCCGTGTATCTTTTCACGTGGCTGTTATTTATTGTGCCTTGCATCATCTGGAGTGTTTCCCTGAGTTCTGTCAGCTGTTCTAGTGAAATGTAGAAATCGAGGAGGGGATTGCGGCAACCTCTGGTTTATGGAGTACACAGGTGACCACCTGGACTTTGGATTCGTGTCTGAAGTCAGAGGACTGAGCCTACATGGTCTCCCTTCGTTCCACGTAGACTGTGTCTGAATTGAATTAAATGATAGGGGAGTGAGTTGGTGTTACAGAGAATTGGAGAATTGGTTGGTGTGAGGAAACCTACTATATATTTGGTGGCCAAAAGTACAGGGTAAAGGATAAAAATAGTTTTCCCTACACAATCACATATAAATGGCCCTGTGAATCTCCCTTGATAGCTGTACCCTGATTGAGGACATCCAACAACAGGGGAGAAGGGCTAGCACCCAGGCCTTGGTATATTCTGATTCACCGTTTTGGGTGGGTAGTATGGACTGCAGGAAGGGTCTTGCCCTGGCTTGTACAAATGTGCCCACAGGCGAGTCTCGATTGCTATATTCTGGGTGAGACAAGATGGAATAGTGAACTAATAACACAATCACAGTGAGAATAGAGAGAAGAGAACAAATGCACATGTGCCTTGTTGACTTTGAGGTGCTTGTGTGGAAACCAAAAGAGCTGTGTGATATCTCTCCAAAGGTTTCCATATGTGTCTAAAAAGCAATTAAACATCAGGTCTACAAATACGATTTCAAAGTTGTTAATATGTATATCCAAAGGATTGTTTGTGGGAATGTGGGCCCAGCAAAAGGCATGGAAATTCCTGTTATTTTCTAGACCAGGAGACAAAGTATAAGAATTAAGGAAAGAAATGATTAATGTTCAACAGAAGGCCCCTGCTGTCTCAATTTGCCAAGCTTTTTGGCTTCACATATTTGGCCCACCTAAATGTACATCCGGAATGTACTCATCGCGCAAAAGCAGTTGAAGTTCCCCTTGCCTCACGAATAGCCTCTGCTCACACACTCTGCTAAGCAGTCTGGGCAGATATAAACAGCTGTTCTTTGCAAGAATGCTAGATGTTCTTCACGGACAGATGGCAGCAACTCCCTAGGGAAAACACACACACACACACACACACACACACACACACACACACACACACACACATAGAAACCATAGTAGGGTCGACAACATTGATATTCATCAATGAAGTTACTGAAATTCAGAGTCAAGAGAAAGGCTGGGAAGTCAAAACATACTTGGCAGTATTTCCTTTTTTTTTACTTTTTACTTTTTTTTTTGTGGTGCTGGGGATCAAACTCAGGGCCTTGTGCTTGCAAGGCAAGCACTCTAATCACTGAGCTAAATCCCCGGCCCCCTTGGCAGTATTTCCGTGCCTGATGCCAGCACAGATAGTGTATATTGCATAGTTGCCATGAGTAAAAAGAGTTTCTATTTTACAGTTCATGTTTATAGGGTAAAAGATAATTTGTCACAGTCAGATCATTACGTGCTTATTCTTTTTACTTCAGGTTCTCTTCTGCCCTTGTTGTGAAAGTAGAAGACCTTTGAATGAGGATCGTCTTGGGAAGCGTACCAGACGAATCCATAGGGGAATGTGGCTGAGCGTCTCTGTTTGATTTGTTTGAATCACCATATTTTAAAAAATCCCTCATAGAAAATATTACTAGAAATTCTTACTGATCCCTGCAATCTCTTGGAAAATGAGTAACCAAATAGATTTGGTTAGACAGCGGTGGAAAGAAAATAGGGATCTCAAGATCATTACCAATGTTTGTAGAAAGCAGTGGACTTCTTTCCACTCGACTTAAAGATGGAGAACTTCAAATATGCAACACAAGAAAACCCGTGACATCATTTAGGGACACCATCGAAATTTCTTTTCCCCAAGACTGACAGATAAATTAGGTTCTTCACAGAATCTTCTAATTTTAGAGTCAAAACAAAAGAAAAATCAAATGTCACGTTTAAGATAGGTCTTAGTTCCAGTACCCACCCATTTATGTATTTCTTATCCCTCAGTTGGACATGTGGACAGAATCTGGTATTGACGCTTTTGTAAATGAGAAACACAGGATCACCTGAGATGGCTCATTCTATCTTTGGATGGATTCAAAAGTTCCATCCTTGTGGGAAGGCAAAATTGTGTCCTTAACCTTTTCTCTATTGACTTTGAGTATCCTGAATAGAAAGTTGGCCATAACAATGAATATTTGAATGCCTATGACATGACATACACTGTTCTAAGTATATTACATGGGTTAATGTACAGCTCAAAATTATCCTTGAGGTAAATAAATATTGATAATAACATTACCCCTAACTGATAGAGGAGTTAAGTAACTTTCTCAAGACCACACGCTTTGAAAATGATGGATCCAGGAAGTATAGTCAGGCATACTGACTCCAGAGCCTGATGTTTATATTTTAATAAACTAAGGATTGGGTACCCCAATATTTGAAGTTTAAAAGTGCTATTGGGCTTCCCCTGATACTTCTAGTTACCACTGCTGACTAATGAGACATTCAAACTACCTGTCCAATTTTGAAGACAGTATTACTTCCTAAAAGATATGTTTTTAAACACATTTCTTAGTAAAGATGCAACTCATACTCCACTTACAAAATCACATCAGAACTGGGAGCCATCTGTGTATATAAATGGGCACTTTTTTTCACTGCAACAAAACATTCTTGTTCTCTATCATGAGTAATAGAGAGCCTTATAAACCTGATGATTGACAATTTCTTCATGCTGGGTGAATGTTAGGACACATTTTGAAAAATCACCTTTATCACTGCCATGCTGACCACTTCCCTGAGGTCTGGGCCAGAAGACTAGGGCTGGGGGAGAGCTCCAGCAGTTTTTTTTAAAGCTGCCTAACTGATTCCAGTGTGCCCCAAGGGTTGAGAACTACAGATCCAGCCACTAGCCATGCCTCAGACTGCAAACCTGTGCCCGGTCACAGGCTAGGAAGAGGGAAAAGACAGGACCACAGCTCAGGTTGTGTGACAACAGTCTGGATTTTTCCACCACGCATAATTGCGTGTCTCTTTTTTAGACCTAATCTTTTTTTTAAAAAGCCCTTTGCAGTGGAAACAACACACAAGCAAGTAAACATAGAAAAGCTGGCTGCATGACCGCCTCAGGTTTGACTATGGGGACCCAGGCCCGGCCTGAAGGAGCAGAGAGACAGGCCTGTGACTGACGGTAGCCCTGCCCCTCCCTGCTTGTACTGTCATCTGTGAGCTAAAACACTCAGGACATCCCAACCTCACCAATTCCACGGAAGCATTCTGTCCCATCCTAATGACTCATCTATCCATGAGTTTATTGTTTTTTAATATGGGCAAACGTGAGTATCATTTTTTTTTTTTTTTTTTTTTTGGTGCTGGGGATCGAACTCAGGGCCTTGTGCTTGTGAGGTAAGCACTCAAACCACTGCGCTAAATCCCCAGCCTCATGGTACTTTTTGAAACATGATATCATATTGTACCTTTAATTGTCTGCTTGTTTATTGTGCATCTCCTCTGTCCCTGACAAGATGTTAGGTCTGTGATCACAAAGACTCTGTCGATTCACAGTATGTCCTTGATAAATAAAGTACTGGCTGGCCCGTGGTGGATGCTCAATAAATACTTATTGAATGAGTACATAAGTGAGTGAATAAAAAGATGAATGGGTAAGTCGATGAATGGATGGACCGATGGATGAATGGATGGATGGACGATTAAGTAAATACCAGATGAGTGATTAGTAAGTTTATGTGACAGACTCTGAGATATAGAAAATGTGCAGCTCTCTTTTCCCCAGAGGATTTGCAGTCCTAATGCAGGTAAGCATGAAAGATGCTAAATTGTCTCAAGGACCGGTGGACAGAGGGAAGGAGTGGAGAAGCTGCCCCAAGAGTCAGAGCGCGCAGGGAGTCTTGTTAACAAGCAGATCCTGCGCGGCAGATGGGCAGGGGGCGGGGCACAAGCTTCCGCAGATGCTGGGCGGGCTTGGTCAGGGACCAAAGCTGGAGGAACGAAGTTTTCAGACAACTTTCTGGTGGTCCGGCCCTTCCAACCCGCACCTACCGTCGCCTTGCACTACTAAGGATGTGAAAGCAAATGAAAAATGTTTAAAATTAACAAACTCAGGCTTTTTGGTCAAAATCTGAGACTCTCTCAAATGCTGAGAGATTTTATAAGCGCATATGTCTTTCAAAATACTTTTTCCAAGTACATCTTTATTTAACTTTCTACATGCACAGGGTATTTGCCCTAATGTCTCCTCTAATATGAATGCAAACGTGTGCTGTGTTCTTCGTGGCACAGAGACTGGAAGCTGCGCAGGAAGGCGGCCTCGATCCTCTTCTTGGATCAGCAACCCAGGGCGCCCTTTGCTGCGACCCCAGCCAGGTGGGGCTGTCCCCCGGTCTCCCTGCGCCTGCTGGGCCGCGCACCTCAGAGCTCGCCAGCTTCCCTTCCCTACATGCTGGCCCGTCCGCGGCCCTTTGGACAGCTGCGTTCTCTTTGCCAGCACACGCGGTTTTCAGAAGCTCATTAGGCATGGAATGTTTTCAGCCAAGCTGTGTCCTGAGGGCACTGTGGCCGACCTAGAGGACTCTCTGGAGTCTCCACAAGGTACTAGGATGCGGAAAAACTGGGTTATTAAAAAGAACTGGGAAAAAGGGGACCCACTTAAGAGCCTGTGAATACCTGTCGCAGAAATGGAAGGGATGTTTCACACTGAAGTATGAGAAAGCTCCGCCCGCGACCAGGGAGAGTCTCCCAAACCGAATTTTCTCCCCGGAGATATTTAAACTGCACTATTTGCAGCATTTCTCAGGGTCAGATTAGCCAGTGCTAGCAAAGTGTGTAATCAGTATTAATCTCCCAGAATGTCATTGCTGCCGCCTATCAATCTGCATACAATTCTACCCCAAAACTTTAGGAAGAAATGCCATTCAGAGCAAATGGTGCATCAAATTCAAACAGGCCATCAAGATTGCTAATGGATTTTAATAGCAGCTATTACTGCATAATAGTATTTTCCCAACAGCTGTTTGTTGATACAAGTCTGCATTTACAGGACCTTTATGTCCAATCCCAGGAGACAGCTTGCCATTCATTTATAATCATTTGGTTCCACCTACAAACAAATGCTACTTTATTTGCATTTGAAGACCGTGAATGGTCTGCAGATTTGACCCACTCCCACCTCATTCAATGAAACCAGCAGCGAATATTACAGGCTAAATTAATTAGTTAATATTTAGATGCACTAACTACTGCCAGAATAGTAAATACTGTCGACAGTGAACTTGAAGAGACGCTTTCCTTGATCGATTGGCTACATTCTGAGTGGTGTTAGCTGTTGAAAATTGCTTTTTACTCCTAATGTAAATGAGTAATGATCTTAAACTAGGATTCAGATAGAAATATCCACAACTGAAGGACCCATAAACTATTCCAAATTTCTCTGCTTGAGATGACTAGTATTAGAGGATGACAATAAATCCTTGCCAAAGCAAATGGCTCTGTTGGTAATAATAATTGCAATAATAATGAGAGGGACAATTTATTCATGAAGCCCAAGCTTTGTTTCTTGTGAAATGATCATGATTACTTGGAACAAATGTCAGCATGTGATATCACAAAGAATCATCTAAGAAACGCGTTTAGAATGTAGACTCTTGGCCCCTGTGCCAGAGATTCAAGGCAAAGCCCAGAAATTCACATGTAAAATCTGCTCAGGGGAATTCTGGTGCCAGCCAGCTATGAATCACACATTGAGAAAATCCGAGGAAACTGGCATAGTTTATAAATACAATATATACCAAAAGTCTTAGTGTAGTTTTAAGTTTAACAAGTCTAGAAGCATCCCTCTGAAAAACTTTTACAAAATATTTGAAAGCTAATTTTCATTCTTTTATACTTTGTGCATTTAGAGAAAAATATTTTTAAATGTTCAGTTAATATTTTCTATCTTCATTCAGGACACTAAAAATATGAATTCAAAAAATTTTTATTCGAAGCTTACATAATAGTGTAAATGAAGTGAAAATAATTACACTTGCAGATGGGTTCTTTGTAGGTTTACGGTGTTTCTCCTTCTGACATTATTAATGTATAAAGCCATGCTGAAAATTTGGGGATAAACTATACAGAACTTAAATAAATTCAGGTTGGACGGAACTGAGAAGCAAGAGTGCAATCTCCCTCCTGTCTAACCACAGCTGCTCGGTTTTTAGAGGAATCTGTGTGCCTAACTCTCAGTACTTGTATCTGGGTGCTGGGGGCTTCCTTGCTTGGTGCTGTGGAGTTGCAGAAGAATCAAGTGAGAATAACGAGGAGGGGAAGTGATTGGTCTGTTGAAGCAGGGCATTAAGAAAGGATGTGGGCACCTTGTACCCCATAGAACTTTACGGTCTATGAAGGACTTTCACCTACATTATCTCCTTTGACCATCCCATCTACATTGGGATATGTGAGTATCATTGTTCAAATGAGAAAGCTGTGGCCCCGTGGACTATCTGTGATTGGTCAAGGAAATAGAAATTCTAACTAGCTGATGGCTGAGAATGCAAAGCCAAAGTTTTGAAGATCGTCTCTATACCATGTTCCCCACTGACCAGGGGATGGGTGGAGGCAGTGAGGCCTATGAAGGCTCAGAGGATTTGGGTAGGAGCAGATCAGAAGGTGGCCTTAGGGGCAAGCATGGCGAGGCCTGGTGTCTTCCCACGCAAGGCAGATGTTTGCTGCAGAAGCTGCCCTACCTGCAGGCCACTGGGCTGACGTGGCTGCACAGAAACCCTCCCTGCTGCCCACCTCCCTGTCTGGGCTCCTCTCCGGGGAAAACCACAGAGCTGTAAGGGGGACAGTTCATTCAAAGCCTGCCTCTTTCACAGTCAACTCATCATCAGCTCTCCCTCCCCATCATACAGTCGCTTCCTTTGTACGACTAACAGAATAACACAGCAGTCTCCCTCATCTTCACTTTCCTTAGCCAACTGTCATCAGAAAATACTTAGCGGCTAATTCCCAAAATAAACAATTTACGACTTTTAAACACAAGTCATCCTGAGCAGTGATGAAATTGCGTGTCACCCTTCTGTACCCCACCAGCCTCGCTCTTCCTCTCCTGTGACGCATTTGGCCACCAGTTGCCCCTCTGTGCGGTGTATCCGTGCTGTAGACACTGCTCCTGTTAGTCCTTGGTGGCCATCTCAGTCGCCACAATATTGCAGTGCTTGTGTCCAAGTAACCCTTCTTTGCCTAATTAATGACCCTGACGCACAAGTAGAAATTACCACTTAGAGTTTAAATAATTTAAATAAGATGGTATACCTGGCAGGAAGCTTGCCACTTCCTCTACTGTGGCTCCTTGATCTAGAAGTACAGCTGACCTGCTCGCCCCGGACGAGGGAGTCTGCCAAGTCCCGGCGGCCTCCTACCCAGCGCAGGGCAGGCCCTCCGCATGCTTCTGAATGAGTGAACAGATGGACGGCAGAACCAAACTCAGACTCCCCCACCACTCCACAGCCACTTCTCTCATATCCGTGTTTCTAATACTGGTATTATATGATCTGATTTTGATCCCCCCCATCATTGAGGGCAGACAGTTTGGGCTCACCCTTTCTAATGTTCCCTCCATTTCTCCCACATATCAATCCCAAAGATTCTTCTTTTACCTGACCCATTAATTCCTTCTAACTTTAATTATTCCAGGTTTTATGCTCATGATTTCTATCCAAAGCTACTAGAATAACCTGTCTTCCTGACATCTATGTACCCTGCATCAGTCCACCCTGCCTGCTGCCTCCAGATTAATCTTCCTAACTCTCACCTCAACTTTAGTCAAGTTTCCAAAATGTACCAAGCATCACAATGCTCCACATGATGGCCACTCACTACCTCTCTGGCCTTTTCTACCGCATCCTTCTACTTCAACCAAGTTGAAAGCCAAGCATTCTAAACATTCTTTAGATTTACTGCATCTGTACCTACCCGGAAGATGTACATATGAAGACTTAGGAGGGTTTTACTGAACTTAACTGAATCAAAGGAAGTAGAATTATTTGAATCCTTATGCTCAAAAATGAATATGAGCCAGAGGCCACATTTGGCAAGTGTGGGACTGCCCACTCCTTCCTTACTCCTTCTACCACTGGCCCGATGTTTTGTCTAAAGGCCACCCCACCCTCTCTTTTCTCAAGAAATAAAATACACAAATGTCTCCAGAGCAGCAATCATTATCAAGGAAGGGGAGATGACTCAGCGAGAAAAGGCTGCTTATATTTGTGTAGATCACACATACCTCATTCGGAAAAGGGTGTCTGCATCAAAATGCTGCAAAAATTAATCACATGTGCCATCCCCAGTCTATGTTTAGGGGTGTTTATCCATCAAAGGTGCAAAAGCCACACTGCACTCAATTCGCGGGATCTCTCATCTTGAAGACAACAACTGGATATCATTTCATCCTTGGACATCAAAGACCAGGGTTAAATGATCGCGCTTCTCTTTCATTAGAAAGTTTTTTGTATTTTAGA
Source organism: Hystrix cristata (assembly GCA_004026905.1). Lineage (NCBI taxonomy): Eukaryota > Metazoa > Chordata > Mammalia > Rodentia > Hystricidae > Hystrix > Hystrix cristata. The sequence continues at coordinate 163,765 of PVJO010000166.1, forward strand.
CATTCTATCTTTGGTCACTAGGTGGCTCTGAATTTCCACTGGAAAATAAGTCTTTAGAAAATGTTGACAAACATACACATTATTAGTCCCCAAATAATTTAAAAATACTTCTTCCAATCCTTTTTGACCTGAAACTATCAATCAAAGTTTGTCAAACTCACAGAGTCTAAATAGTAGTATATCTGTCCATCTAGTATTTGGGGTACATTTTGTACAGCTTTGTACGAAATTATGGCTTTGTAGGAAATTATCACAGTGGCTACAGTTGCAATTTTTATATGATCCATAATCTCTAGGAAACGCTACTCCAGGTCATATATTATGTATCGTGTATGGTCAAACGATTGTGTCTATCATCTTAAAAGAAGAATTCAAAGTGTTATTAGTAATTTAAATAGTTTTAAACTCTTTCCTAAGTACACACTAGCCACCTCAGGAGAGTCTGAAACAAACCCTGGAATCATTTTTAAGGTCAATGACTTTAAGCAATTGTTAGAGTAAGGATCTTTCACTCAATTTGGAAAGCACCACACACCTTCTGCTGGGAAACGGAATGTAGGGCCCTAAATTCTACTTTAGCTATTAAAAGTGCTGCATGTGAGTCCTTTAAGAATTCAATGTGCTTTCAAATCTTTAATAATTATACTATTACTTCATGAAAAGCTGTTACTATAAGAAGCCAGTCAAAGTCATGTCTAGGTGACTGACAGTAAGGGAGATGGCTGCAGAAACGTGTGGAGAGAGGGCAGCTGTCATGCAAATAATCCAGATAGCTGCCTGCTTGGTTCGAGCTTTCTGGAAGAGATTCAACCTTAAAAGGCACATTCTAATACCAGTTTGTTCAGTCTGTTACGCATCAATCCAGATTCTGTAAATGTTCATTTCACCTCTTAAGAAACTCTGAGATGGTTGGGGAGCACTCTTGTGGTATTTTTACTCCTGGACCCCTTGATGACCCCTTTCCCATTTCTCCAAGTTCATCCCATTTCTCTGACAAAGCTGAAATGTGTGCTGTGCACAAGGCCTGGCTGCGGATCCCTGAGTCTGGATTCTCCTCTGCACGAGGAGGTCATACAAGGAGGTGTCACCAGGCTTGCTCCAGAAAGACGCCCCTCACCACGAGCAAAGCAGTCACTACAGGAGGCCTTAACGGCGTCAGCAACTTGACAGTTGTGTTCCAGGCAAACAACGGGGGTGCTTTTAGTGGGATTCAAGGTAAATCCCAGACAGGGCAATTTTCAAAGGACAGCAGCAAACATCAGACATTCAGTTTCTGATGTACGATTTTTTTTTAACTGATAAAAGGGCATCTATTACTCCCTGCTGCAGCCTCCGCTGCAGCCCCTTTGAATCTGTGCTGCCACTGAAACACATCCTCTGCCACATACTGGGATCCCCCAACCTGCTAGCTATTCTCCTCCATTTCCACTTGAAAACTTCTGCTTGTCCTTCAAATCTGTTGTGAGGTGATGCGAAGACTGAGGCCTCCTTCAGTGAGAGGTGGGGCTGTATAAAACTCAGGAGTGGGAGCAAAAGCTACTTGGTTTGAGGCCCCATCAAGTCACTTACTAGTTCTGAGATCTTTAGCCAAATATTTAATTTCCGTTTCCTTACCCATAAACAAGATAGTATTTAAGCCCCAACCTCACAGAGTCAGGTGAAGCTTAAACAATTTCCTTGAAGAGGAATTAGTACAGCATCTGGTACATCACAAGCCCCACAAGCACTGGTAAAGCACGTTGTGAGCGCTAAATGAGTTCTAATGGAAGGTTCAGTTATTCTTCCGAGAGTGGCCATCCCAAGTCTGAATTAGATGTGACTCCACTCTATTCTCTCCTGGCAAAAACACAATCAGAACAGTCATCACATCTACTACGATTTGGCAAGGTACTTGTGCAGTTCCTGGAATGGACTGTGACGGGATAAAAATAAAGATCAGTAGAGATATCCTACCTCCCTGTCCCAGAGGAGCATTCGGGCACCATCTGCTTAGCCTCCCTGCTCGCCCATGTTCTCTGCTGAGCGAGGGTTTAAATGCCATGTTGGTGGATACTGCAGGAGAGCCGTCGGCAAGCAGCTTGTGCTATGTATCGTGGGAGTGAGAGGATGCGCTGGGAGGCCCAGGGGTGCAGGGCAGACAGGAGGACTAGGAAAAGGGAGCAGAAGACCTCCTCTGTGGTTAGACAGGGAGAGGTGCCCATGAGTCAAGGAATGGGAGAGGAAGGGAAATTAAGTGATTTACCATGTGGGGCATGTGTGGCCCCATTATGCGGTTGGAGAGATACTAGCAAAGATGAGAATTCCTGCTTGACCTAGCTTCATTCACTAGAGAAGATCTCTAGAATTGGCCTGTGCATCTCAGTTTTGTTAGGTTTACAAAGATTCTATGGTAGCGACAGAAGGGACAATGCCTCATTCAGTAAAGAATGGCAGAAGGATGTACTTAGTTCATGGCAGTGGGGAAGCAGTGCAGGGAAACAGTGCCAGAGAGGGAGAGTCCAGGGACCATATTATTGTACCTAAGGTCACGCCTCCATGACCCAACCAAACACGCCTGGATGTATGCTTTACTAGTCCTGTGGGAGTTTCTCAAATAAATCAAGTCCACACAATTAAGGTTAACCATCATACTACCCCAGGGGTCCATTGCGATTTAAGGTTTGGTCCCCAGGGTGGTGCTACTGGGAGGAGATGTCACCTTTGGGAGGTAGGGTCTAGTAGGAGATCCTTGGGCCCCTGGATGTGTGAGGTAGTTCACGCGTGCTCCCTGAAGTTCTCACGAGAGCATTGTTGTTCCCTTCCTCATTCTCTCTGCTTCTGGTGTGAGATGTAAATTAATGTTTGCTTGCACAGCACGTGCTTCCATATTGCTGACTCCCATGTGCCGAGAGTAAGCCCACCAAGACATGGCTGCTGCCTAGCGTATGCTGGGCCATTCGGACTTTCAGCCTCCAAAGTAGGAACTAAATGTACCTCTGTTTTTCACAAGGAGCCCATGTTAGGTACTTCATTACTGTGACTATACAGAAACATTTGTTTTAATTAGAGTCTAGTTTGTTTTAGTTTTAATTCAGCCATTTTACCTAATTTTATCTCAAATAGCCGTGAACCTTGAGCAAAATATTTTGGAGAATGAGACATTTTGGGGCATTAAAATGTCAAACAAAATTTTAAAGTGATACAATTTCTCTCTATCAATCTCTTTCAATTTTCAATCTCTTTCAATATTTATTTACCTATAATAGACTAAGTAATACGTGGAGTAAAAAAAAAATTTTTGGCAGAACTAAAATTAAAGCTAAAAATAAACACATTTAAACTGACATTTCAACCACAACAAAATCCTACAAGTCTGTTGAAAGCATACCAAGTAACACAACTTGCTATAAACTTTATTAAATGTTGCGATTTTCTATAAAGCTTAAATTTTTCTTTTTAGTCTAGAGCAGCTAAGGCAACATGATGCAGAAAATAAAATTATAAAATCATTCCAAATAGCAAAAAGAACAGAGGAGAAACGCAGGACTTGTTATAGTGGGCAGCCTGATTAGTACCTCAACTCTGATAACCATTAACACTAAACTGAAATTGTGAAGAAAGGTGACAAAAATTAGATTTCTAAAAAAAGAACGTTGGGATGTGTTACATACATGTAGCAGCTCACCACGAGGAATATAATCATTATGTGCTGCAAACATGTACTATAAAAAATAATTTTAAAAAGGGAATTAGTCATTGGTAAGTCAGTAAGTGACCAGCGAAGCCTCATCACTTATTAAATTTTAGTTACAAATTACTATAAACAGCAGGTTAAAGTTGACATATTTCTTAAGGTGTCGGCAAAAAATTCTGAAGATGCTGAACAACTGGCAAACAGGAAATGCCACAAAATGATTCTGTAAAAACATAATACACAAATTATACTGGTATAAATTATACACAATTTTAATATAAATTATATAACCATATAAGTTACATTCCAATTTGAAAGGTATCAGTTTTGATAACAGTGATGAAATACACTTTTTTGCATCATAAGTGTATTAAGAAAACTAAACCAAACTACATCTCTTAGAGTGCATCGATTTAGGCATTTTAAAAGTGATTTATGATTACGAAATAAAAACTAGCAAACTCAGAGTCATACAATCCTCAAAATAAAAGTTAAAGTATTTATCCATAGGTCGATAAATACCGATTGAAGTCCTACTGTGTGCTGGCTGTCTTCTAGGAGGGAGGTCTGCGCAGACAGTCCCTGCCTGTGGAGGAGATTAGGCCCGCTCTCAGGACTGCGGGGCGGCCCTGCGGGGGTGGCTATTAATGACGAGGGTCCAGGGATGGTGTTCCTGCAACATCGCTCAGAATGCCGAATGGCCGTAAACTGCACACAGCAAAGCGGTTCGTAATAAATCGTAATTCTCTTTTTTTTAGTTTCAAAAAAAGTTAGTGTGAATTTGCTAAATGTTCATTCAGCAAATTGATTTTTAGAAAGTTCACCCAAAACAGAAAACGGGGAAAACCAAACCTAAACGCCATTCTAATGAAAGAATAGATCCAAGAACTTTCTCACATAAACTGCTTTCATTTCCAATCCTGCCCCAAGGCAGGGAGGCCGTGGACCACACGCTGAGTGAGAAAAGCAAAGCCCCCTCCGGGCTCTTCTGATTAAAAGTAACAGAAAAGCTCACAGCTCTGTGATGCGGACAACCCTCGCAGCAGGTGACTCGGGGCTTTGCCTAAAATGCTGCCATGACACTGGGGCCAACCCAAAGCGACTTTGTGGCAAATAGGCCAGAGCAGAAGTCAGAAGGCGAGTAAGCAGCTCAACACAAACGCCAGGAACCCAGCGCTGTTCTCACCCCACCCTGGCACCCAGGTGGTCAGAGAAGTAACGAATGACCGCAGCTTCCCAGCTACTGTTTTGGAGAAAGTCTCCCGGGGATGTACTTTTCAATAATCACAGTGTTTTGTACAACAAATATTTGTTTTAAAAAGGGGTAATTGTCATTTTGCAGGTCTGACCACAGCAGCATGTAGGTGGAAGCCGTAACTGTCAGTTCATGCAGAGTCTTAAAACTCTGGGAACTGCACCTCTGAGTGCTGCCAACTCAACGGGAAATCCCGAGGCCACTTCCTGTGGCTCTGCCGCAGCCTCCTCCCCCGGGAAGGCTCCCTGCAGCTTCTGACCTACACTACTGCTAGGCAGCCGCACACTAAAAAACTAAAAACTCAGCAGCTTTCACGAGAGGCATAAAGCCCAGCCTGGTCACTTTTCGCTCTCTGACTGGAACAACACCGGTTAGCAACTTCCCATCTGGGAAAAGGAATGACTTCTATTAAGACACAAGATTCAAATCATATTAACGATAGTCTTAAATTGGACTTCCTGAGATTCCACCATCGTCCCAATTTCTATTACTTTCAGAATGAATTTATTTCTCAAGTTAGTTTTACTTCACCAAAAGTGATCTTTTATTGTTGCTGTTAGAATGTATCCAATTTAGGAAAAAACTTGGAATTACTACTTGAATTATTTTGAATTACTGACTAAGAAGGAATGAAGTAAACACCCCATATTACCCTCAATTCTTTTCCATCAAAGAAATAAAAATTTCGGTAAATCCAGGGAGGGTACCAGGATGGAGAGCAGGAAGGAAGGTTGATTTATGCCTGACAGTCTCCTCTTTATTTATCTTATCTGGCTTTCTAATTGTAGTACATTCACCCGCCAGTCACATCACATACGGACGAATGCATCTTAAATAAATATGTGCAATAATAATGTCAGAATCTTTTCTTCCTTATTCTTCTGTTACAACTGGTAAAAAAAAAAACAATAGAAGAATTAAGCAAGGAAACAGAAGACCCTGTGTGTTAATTAATTTTGGTAAAAATAACCCCACATTGAAAAGGTGGGAAGTAATTGATGGAATAATGTAAACAGAGAAACAGGATTTAAAAAAGAAGGGGGGGAGAATGAAAACAAAAAGAGATGACTGTTAGGAGACAGTGAATCTATTTTAAGTCTGCAGGGCTAGGAAGGGATAGGTATTTTTAAATTTAATTGGATGTTTCAAATAACAATTAGATTGTCTACTTGAAAACTTGGGCAGAAGAGAGGAAAAGGAATAGGTTCAATTCTCTAAAGCAGAACAAAATTAAGATTAAAAAGAAAAACTAAAAATGGAGGGAACAGGTGAAACCTGGCATCCTTGAGAAGGTAGTGAAGAGGCTGCAGATTTTAGTGACAGAAACATGTGACTTCAAATTCTGCTATCAGCCATTACTTTTTCTCCCTGAGCCTCAGTTTTCTCATCTGTAAAGTGGGAACCACTAGGGCACACTCCACAGAGAGGTTATGAGAAGCAGAGATAATTTACATGAAGCACTTGGCACACTAAGATCACCCAGGAAATGATGAAAAACCATATTTCAAATCCTAAAAAAGAAATGAAAAATTCTTCCCATCCCTTGCCAAACTGAGCTGAATAGGATTAGACAGCAAATCAAATTTAAATGGTGAAAAAGTCTGAATCATTTGCTAAACACTTGTGTGAAAGATTGGAGGACACAAAGGAAAGACTTATCGAACATAATGTTAGGCTGTAAATGAAAACAACCAGCTAGAGTGCATCTCTACAGTTACAGAAAGGAACGCTAGCCGAGGTCCACTTTGCGTCCTACAATTTACAAGCATTGTCTTACTCTATCTTTATTTCCTGTCTGCAGGCATCAAGGACTATTATCTCTTTACATTTGTTCTAGAAGTCCTCAAGTTTTCTTGGCCATGAACTTGGTTTCATCTCATTTAAACCAGAATCTCTTACACTTTTACCTTTCCCAAAAAGTGTCCAGGAACCATTCTCCTGGCCTTCATGCCAGTGCTACGAGCACATTTCTAACATACCGTTCTACAACCCTGGGCCCAGCCCAACACCAAGTAGAGATGGCCCTACAAATCTGGGCCCACAGATTCTGCAAGTGAGGATTCACTTTACTGCAGAAGGAAGACACTCATTCAGAAAAAAATAACTGCACGTGTAGTGAGCATGTGCAGACTTTTATCCTTTTCTTCACTAAGTAATATGATTTAACAACCGTTTACATAGCCTTTACATTGCGTCGGGTGTTTCAAGTGCCCTAGAGATATTAAATATGGGGAGATACACAGGAGCAACAGGCAAGTGTTACACCACTTTATACACAGGACTGGAGCACTGTGGGAATTTGGTGACTGCTGATAAAAATCCCCCAAGAATACTGAGAAACAACTATACCACTCACTGCCTTTGCTATTACCCTTGTGAGTCTGTTGCTCCTGTTTTTACCATTTCTAACCCGATTCTACTCACAGAAAACTAAAATCAATCTTTCGATGCGACCTGGAAGAGACAGGAATAAGAAAGAACACTGATTTCAAAGTATCCCTTCTCCACAACCATGGAAACAATCTCATTTCCAAGAGTAATCTGCTCATTAGGAAAACAGTTGATAATTCAGTAAAACACAGTAAATACTAATGAAATATTGACTCTGAAATGTAGGCTGTTTCACAAGAAGCACAATAATGTGAACAGTTAGAATAGATTCCTGAGGTCTGTCTTCTAAACTTTTGGAAGTACAGTAATGATTAGCAGCCGGAATTACTAGGCTCTTCTTCATTATTCTCATCATTGTTCTCTCTGATTTTTTAAAAATGATGGACCATGGACCCACTGAATAATCAACCAATCATGATGCTTGAGAATAGTTTCCTATTGTAATCAAATATAACTGATATCTATTAGCACATAAAATTATTACACATCACATGGAAGTTAGCAAGAAATTTTAAGGGATCCAAAAATGATACTAATCTTAACCAGCAACTCAAATTTAATTTTTCCTCCACTCTTATCTGTAATTATCATACTGTTCATGGATCTTTTTTCTCTTATTTTGCTCATCAATTATGGACAACATTCTCTATATAGTCTAGTGACACACTGGATTATCTCTTGGTTAACACTGGGATCTATTACACTATTTTAAAAATGGTCATTTGGCCTTCTGAGCATCTCCAATAAAAGAAGCACTTTCTTGCAGTGGAAACAGCATAATTTGTTCTAGTTAAGTTCTTTTGGTGGTATAAAAGAGCTTTTGAAGGAGTTACAGGATCAAACCTGTAACTCCGGGACTTTGTGTACTGCTGGGTCTAGTTTTTGTGCCAGTGATCCCGGGACTCTGTCCACCTCTGGGCCACTCTTTGTATCCTGGAGTAACTTTCCCCTTCTGAGCAGCAGATGCCTTGTATGCTTGAAGACTATCAAGACTTCCCTTGAATTCCCCTTCTTGGTACCATCACGCTTGCAGACAAAGCGGCTGGATTCTTCTCCCACTGGGTTCCTGTGCACCTAGACTGTCCTCCTGGTCAGGTTCCACTTCAGCCACCACACTGCCATGCACAGCTTCTTCTTGGGCCCTTCGCTCTCCTGTCTCATGGCCTGGGAGTATGTTACCGAGAGATGAAAGTGTAAGGAGGAGAGACGTGAGGTGGGTAGAGAGGAGAAGAATCATGGTGGTCCAGGTACCCGGGACTGCCAGGGGACAAAAGGCAAGGGAGGGCACTAGGGACTCTGCAGGGGGGTGGGAGAGGGTGCAAACCTTGGTTAGTAGGGGGCGTTTTTACACGCCACCTTGCTCCTGAGGTGGGAAAAATGGAGTCCCAAAAATTGAACACAGGAATGGTGGGAAGGCAGAAATCAAAGTAGGCAAGAGCACTCACCAACTTCCCACCCAGCAGACACACATTCCCTGGAAAGTGCACTCCACAGTGCAGACTGAGCCTGTATCCTCTCCATATAGTTTGCTGACTGACCACAGGAATGGACATCAGAGGGAGGGCCTCTTGCCCTAATTTACTCATTTATTCAACTTACTGAACATTTACTGCGCTCCTCACTTGTGCAGGTCATTCTTTTAAACCCTGATGCTACAGCAGCAAAAAAAAAAAAAAAAAAACAGACAAAAATCTGGCCTCATGAACTTTATATCGCAAATTCAGAGAGACACAGTATGGACATAAACAGAAAAATATGCCATATGTTAGCTAGGGATGAGGCAGTGCAGACAAACACAAAACATAAGACAAGGAAGACAGAGAATCTTAGGGGAAGGGGATGTTGTTTGACCAGAGTTGGCAGAGAAGGCCTCACTGTTTGGATGACATTTGAGTGAAGAACTGAAGTGAGCTAATGGCGCTAACCACTCGGTGTCTTGGGGAACAGTGTCCTAAGCAGAGGGCTTCTTAGTCTGCTTTGTGCTGCTATCACAGCACACCATGAATTGTGTAATTAATAATGAACAGAAACTCATTGTTTCAAGGATCTGGAGGTTGAGGAGTCCAAAGTCACAATGCCAGCATCTGGTGAGGGCCTCCTTGCTGCATCCTAACATGGGGGAAGACATGGCATAACAGAAAGCCAAAGAGAGAGAGAAAAGGCAAGAGGGGGTGAAGCCCCCTCTGCTACAAGAAGCCCACTCCCACAGTAATGACCCTGCTTCGTGAGAGCACAGGCCTGGTGACCTACACCCTTTGGAAAGGTCTTACCTCCCAGTAACGTCACAATGTTGACTAAATTTCAACACAAGTTTTAGAAGGACAAAACTCAAACACGGTGGACGAGGAAGTCAGTGAGGCAAAGCATGCTCATCATGTCCCAGGATTGACACAGAAGTCAGTATCTGTATCTGGGTAAGGTGGAGGGCATAATAATACATTAGGGGACCAGAGCATGTACCTTGCAGGAAGATTAGAATTATCCTAATGAGCTGTGTAAAAACACCAAAAACTGGGCACTGCTTCAGACCAATGACGTCAGAATCTCCGGAGGTAGGTTTGGGAGTATAATGTGCACAAGTTTCCTAGGTGAATCAAGTCTGAAGAGCATTAGAAGAGCACAGAGTTTTGGACCTAAGACTGACCAGTGACCAGACCCAGACAGCAACTCCAGAGATGGTTAACTTTTCCTGAGGCAGGGATGCAGCGCTCACCCCATGCAGACACAGGACAGCAAATCAACTCATCGGCATGGGTGAGTTTTCTGTTGAAGTCTTGAAGCTGATTGTTTCTGGTTTGAGAGGTGACATTTCAAAGCTGGATGTCTGATGTTCAAGAGAAGAGGGCTTCTGAACTAGGGCAAAGAGACATCCAGAGGCATAAGAGGCGAAGTGTCATCGTTCTTTGGAATTGCAAAGATTCGGGGCTCAATCCAGTTGCTCACTACCTTCGTAAACTTGGATGACTGGATGATTATTTCCTACCTTTGAGCCTCAGGTCTCTCATCTAGAAGGTGGATAATCGTATGATTTACTTCACCAGGTTATTGGGAGGATGACTTGAGATGGTTTATTTTATGGGCCTAGAACAAAGCCTGGTTTAACAATGTTTGGTAAAAGTTGAGAAATGGTATAAGGCACAATTTAACACATTTTGGATGCTACTACTACTACTGTTATTATTATTATCATTATTATTATTATCATACTCCACAGCTTTTCCAGGGCCCAATTTATCTTCACTTTAGCCTTAGCAAATTGAGCTGTTAACAAAGAAATGTCTGACTCTGGGCAATGGCTGAGCACCACAACTAAGCATTTCTTTTCCAGTTGACTTCTTGGGTTTCCCAGATCCACCAATGGCTAACTTAAATAAATGAATCCTTAATATTCCCCCAACAAGTCTTTATCTCACTTTCGAAGATACTATTTTATATAAGTTTTATACATTTTTCATATTTAAATAAGGAATTCAAATACAACATGTTTTGATACAATATAGATTCAAATTTTCTGAATGGCTAACGCAGTCTTACACAACATTTTAAAATATACATAAGATAATTAAACAGGCAAAAGAGAAAGTGAAAACCTTATTTTCTAAGGTGTCTCAGTGTTCCCTTGGTCATTTGGTAAAGTACTGAAAAATAGCAGTGACTCCTGCAGTCCAACCTGCAGGATTCAGGTTCTTTGGTGAATGACCAAGATCCCTAAACATACTGTCTCTACAACCACAGTTCTATTTTCAAATACACCAAACCTCCTCTTCAAGACTAATAATCTATTAGATTACACATTTTGTATGGGACAGGTTTTTAATGGAAGATACTGATTGTCAGTGTCTGGTTACTTTAGCTCACAAAGCGCTTCATTTTTAAGAGAAAGTTTTAGAATGTCATATTTATTTCTGTAGGAAGGCAGCCTCACGGCTTGGACTTTGTAAGGTCTTTCTTCGACATAAACTGATAGGTACAGAAATCTCTGTGGCAGGAATCTGAAACATCGTCCCTGGTGCTCATAAATACTCCACTGTATTGTCTGAAATGGCTTGTCTCAGTCCTGACTGTGGGCTCAGATTTACTGTACAGTTCATCAACTTCTCAGCATGATGGATAATGAATGTTTCATTTACATCGCTAATTGCCAAGCCGTGGTTCCCGCAACCTTTAACCCGTATGCTTTACCCCATTATCACCATATGTCAATATAATTGCATTTAACATTCCAAGTGATAAACTTTCCTCTATACAGAGAAATATTTTTCACAAAGAAATCATGTGAAGGCTGCTGATAAAATATATGTCTATTATCGGAAACGGCAGAGACTTAATCAGAATAATAGGTAGATTCTCAAGTAAAATCCATCTCTGGTCATTTCATATATGATTTTACATATATGAAAAATAATGGTATTTTTGTAAAGATTTATTTTTGTTAGCCTTTAATTCAACAAAATACATAAAGAGAGATCTCAAAGGTATTGCACTTAAACATTTAGGTCTATGTAACATCTCAGAAAACATTTTTGAAAAACTAGTTACTGATGGCTACAGGATCCAATTACGTTTCCTGTTTATTTGATTTTCATCTAATAAACCTGCAGTGAAGTAATCCCTCCCTCCGCTCCAATGCAGAACTGAATAAATTTATGGAGAGGCATGAAATAATATCAAAAATCCTAAACTGGGAGAAAAGTTGAGAGACCCTTTTGTCGGCCACCTGTTTCCAAGATTCATTTGAAATCAAGAAGCACAATGAAGCTAAAACAAAGACAAATGCTTTTCAGCTTTTCCTTAGGCTTAAGTAGTATTTTCACAAAGACAGCCAGTGGAGTCGGGTTTACGGAGCTGTCTGAGACACGGGCCTCAGAGGATTTGCCCAGGGCCACGCAGGCTGCTCTGCAAAGCTGGAGTGTGTGCCACTTTGATCTCTAGGTCTCCCACCTCAGTGACGATCCAGTACCTCTGTGAATTTTTGCACCTTGTGCCTGGGAATTCACCATGCCTTTTTTTCTCCCTGCTCCCCCTAGCCACTCCATCAACAAATCCTATTTGTCATACCTCAAACCTGCATCTTGAATTTGTCCACGACATCTGCTTTCCCCTCCATCCTACTTAAAGCACCGTCACCTGTCTCGCGAGGCAGCCTCTGTTTTTGCTCTTATCTGCATCCCATCTGTTCTTTGTCACATCCCTGCCCCTCTTACAATCCTCTGTCATCTTCAAAATGAAATCCAAAGTGCTTGTTCTGATGCAGTCTGACCCCCCATGTCCTGCAGCTGTGCCACGCCCCCTCCCACGTGGACTAGGATCCGCTCAGCACCGAACAGATCTTCCTTAATTTTCTTGAATGTACAGATCTATTTTCTACCTCAGGGTCTCTGCGCTGCTGTTCCCATTGCCTGGAGGTCCCTTACCCCTAATCTTTTCCTCACCTAGGACTATGTACCCTAAATTTATAAACTTGGTGTAGGGAGAAAAGGGAAAGGGAATGAAAGGAGAATTCGATGTATTATGTACCTATACCAACTCCCCAGAAAAAATGTACACAGTATGTACTACAAACATGAACTAATTGAAAAAAAAAAAAGAAAAACATTAAAGGCAAAATAATCTCTTTCTCAAGGAGGCTGTGCACAGCTTCCCATTTAACGTAAAGTAGGTTATATTATCACACTTTCTTATAGCAGCATGCGGTAATTGGCTTCCCAACATTCACTGAATTTTGTAAGCAATATGTATTTTGTGGCTGTTTACTGCCCAGCTCCCCCACTAAACCGAAAGCTCCAAGGCAGTAAGAACTAGGTGTATTTGGTTTCTCTTTATCCCTAGTACTCAGCAGGCGGTATACAGCACTGGGGAGTGAATTCAGTCACTGCCTTGCTATTTCACCATTTGGGCGACTGGACTGTAGTTTCCTATAATTATAGAACAAAGGTAACGGAGATTTGGGGTGAAGTTATAGACAGGTACTATAACCAAAGACACAGAAAGTGGTGGGAAAGTCTAAACAAACCTCAAGTCCCTTTGAGAAGTGACATGACTTCCAGAAAAGGACAGAACAAATGTAAGAACACCTTTCACTGGGTTTTTGGTCATTTTGGGGAGGCACTGCAGTGGGTGGCTAAGAGCATGACTTTGGGAGCCAGACTCAGTTTCCATGTATTTATATAACCTTGGGGAAGTTCTTATTTTTTTGTGTCTCATTTTCTTTATCTGAGCAATGAAGGTGATTACCACATCTTCTTTAGAGACCCGTTAGAAGGCTTGAGTGTGTTAATTTTTGTAAAATCCTTTAAAGAATACCTGCTTTGTGTTAAGCTCTATATAAATATTTGTTAACTAGAAATAACATTTAGAAGGAAATCTTGGTTTGGAGATATTTCCTGGAGCAGTACTGTTTTATATCTTAATGAATCACAACACATAGATTTAGCATTTTAGTCAACACCAAATAAGCAAAGAACTAGGCCATTCCAAGTCCCACCTGCACTGTGGCTCTAGCCCAACCTTGATTGCACTTTTTTTCTAAGTAGTCAGTACATCAAACATTACTGTCCATTTCGATGCTGGGGACAAGTTACTTGGTCCACGCCAGAAAGCAGAAAACTTGGCTTTTAACTGTGGGCTTGCTATTACCTAGCTGTGTGCTGCCTACAAACGTTCTGGGTCTTAGATTGTCACTTAAGAGTTAGACAGGGGCTGGAGATTTAGCTCAGTGATTAGAGCGCTCGCCTTGCAAGCAAAAGGCTCTGAGTTCAATCCCTGGTACCACAAAAAAAAAAAAAAAAAAGAGAGAGAGAGAGTTAAACAATCTTTAGGATCTCTTTCATGTCCCTAATTATGTGTTATATTTCTTCGTTTTCTTTTCAAAATGCCCAAAGGACTTTAACAGTAAGTATGACAACTATTGTGGTGAATAAACAAAAAGGCGCAGAGCCACAAGGTAGACAATTTGCACACACAAGCTCTGTATTTGATCATGCGTTTCTTAACTAGAAGTCATGCAACTTGTGTGGTCTGTTGAGGGATTTTTTTTTTTTTTTTTTTTTTTTTTTTTTTTTTTTTTTTTGGTGCTGGGGGTCAAACTCAGGGCCTTGTGCTTGCGAGGCAAACACTCTAACCACTAAGTTAAATCCCCAGCCCCTGTTGAGGGATATTCTGAAGAAGAGCATTTCTGGGCAGCCTGGCGTGCGCCCCCAGTGACTTTACCAGGTAGCTTCAGGGCAGTGGGCATCAACATTCTATGCGCCCAGAGAAGAAACAGAGTGCTTGTGAAACCAGAGCCCTGAAAAATTGTATATAGTTCCCGGGCCAAGCTCAGAGTATGCCGATGTGTGTTGTCACTTCACATAGTGACGTGTGTTTCTGGAAGGAAACAAGCAGGTTAGTGACTTTACCGTTCCAGGACACTCATGATGTAGCTGAGATAACTGTGATTGTTAGAAAGAGCAAGATGGAAACAGTGTCTCAATAATTACACGCTTTTGCATATTTCCAGTCTCTTTAAAGACTCTCTCTCACACATACACAAATGCAAAGGAAGTGCAGAGATAACTACTTTATGAAGCAATATCTTGAGTTCTAACCTAGAAATTCTTGATGACTTAACCTCCTCTGCTTAATTCTATCCTTCCTAGTCACTGACCCCCCGGAAGTCAATACCATTCTCCTTTTCTGGGCCCCTATGTCTCTCTACCTTGGATTTCTTCTCTCAGTTTGGATTCTTTGCCTTGGCTCTGCCTTTTTCCCATTGCATTTGTCCATTTTCACATATCCCTGGGAGCAGCCCCCTGCCACTGTTTTGGGGCATCAACGAGCCCCTTGTCAGGTTCCTGTTCTGAGGGAGAAACATTAGAAAATCAACTGATAAGGCCTGGGAATGCAGCTCAGTGGTAGAGCACTTACTTATCATGCACAGGCCCCAGGAGTGATTCTCAGGAATGGTAAATGCATACATACATACATACATACATACATACATACATACATACATGTGCTCCTTAAATGGGAACTTAGATATTCTTATCGGTATGCATTTGAAAATGATTCAGGATTTGAAATGAAGTCACTAAGTGAGTATTACCAGGGACAGAGAAATGGGCAGAAAAATCTTTCTGGTTTCACAAGACATATAACAAGCCATATGGAATACTGTGTTCCTGGTGAGGTCAACAAGCAGGGGAGAAGAGAACGAGGGTCAGAAGGTTAGAACTCGGGCCTGGCTGCCTACCCTAAGTGTGCATGATCAAGTCATTTCATGTTTCCATTTTCTAACCTCCAGATAAAGCCAAATACTACTAGAATATTACTAGAATAAAGTCGAATATTACTAGAATATTCGATCTCTAAGGTTCCTTCAGGCCAAACGTCCTCTGTATATTTAGCCACATTTGTTTTTCACATTTAGATTCCAGATCTGTACCGTACCCTTCCCACATTGGTAGTATACTGTTTTTTATTTGGTTCAAAGTCTTTTCATGTTGTTACCCAATATTTTGTTGACCGTTTTCCTAAGAGTGCACAGGCCTAGCGTATGGATGAATGGGCAGAATGAGTGTCTGGAGACTAAGGCAATAGTGCATACCATGATGGCACTGGTAAATTATTTGGTAATTGTCATCCTAAGTGCCTTTGTCCATTCTGAAATTCATCTTGTACTTCTGTGTCCATTTTCAAGACCTCAAAATGTCATTGCATTAATATGACCAGGTTAACTTTTTTTTTAACCTGGAGTAACTCAATGTTACATGCAGCTGTAGGAATTTAATTACACAGACAATCTTTGGTCCCAAGATGACTGAGTCTTTATCTTTCCCTTATGTTGGTTCCATTCTAGCATAAAGTTCCGAGGCAGGCTGTGTACCGAGCCTCCCCAGACCTCGCCCCTCTCTCTCTCCAGCCTCACCTGTCATCACCATCACCCTCCTGTGTCCAAGTGAGTCTCTGTGCCTTGTGAATTTCCCGGATGTGCCAGGCATACATTGTTCCCCTGCCTGACAATTCTTCTATATCTCTTCGATCTTAAATGATATAAAATTTGAAATACAGAGGCTACCTGACTTAGGTAGGATAGGGGCATGTATGGGATTCATTACTGCATGAGAAATGCATGCTGAAAGTATAATGTGATTATGAAAATTTAGATAAATACACGGGTGCAAGAGACACAGAGGGAACGTTTCTGGGACACATCCCTGAGCTTATGGTATGAGGCTGAGAACCTTATATGATCCTATATAATATACTACAATTCTCTATATCTGAATTACAACAAACAAGTTTTCTGCAGAAGGGACACAATGTAGATCCCTGATGGTAACCTCTCTCCGCTTCACGATCCGTTCTCTTCAAGATTTTACCAAATCCTACCAGCCACTTATCTCCACTTTGACATATTTCTGTCCCCTTAGATTACTGGGAGAAATAGGATGTTTTTGTGTAAAGAAAGCACTTACGAAGAGCTGCTCGGGACCAGTTGTTACCAGCTATGACTGTGTGTGTGTGTGTGTGTGTGCGTGTGTGTGTGTGTGTGTGTGCGCGCGCGCGCCAAAGAGTGCCTGCCTCTCTTTGGAGACTTATTGCAGACTTAAAAACAAGCATGTTTTCAAATGGTGCTATGAGCTGCCAATGATGTATCACCACCATATCTCATTATTCTTCACTAAATGTGATAATAATGTGATCTGTTAACATAAAAAAGTTTGACTTCACAAAAGCAGCTGGAAATGGACAACCACGATATGCATAAATCTAACTCCTACCATCGGCTACACACTGCTTGACACATATTGTTAGAAGCACCTCGCATTTGCGAGTTCTCTTAAGCAAAATACTTGCATTAGGTCTCAGCTGGGGCTGTGCATCAGGCGGTTTGGGAAATATTCAACTCTCAGCAGCGACCACAATTTGAATTCACTCATCTTTTAGGAGTCATTTACCAGGTCCGGTGAGGACTCAGGCATCTAGGTGCATCCAGAGATAGCTCTGAGCACCCATCTCTCTTTGTTCACTGATGACTCAGTGGCCATGTCTTTGAACGGATGCTCACAAGGGAGAAAATAAGAGAATTCTGACATTGACATCTGAGATTCAAAGGGATATTGGATTTAAGCTCATAATTATCAGAAGGAACCGAGTATAAGAGACTTGGGGCACTCACTGTCCCTAAATCTATGAATCACAGCCCAACACGAGGATCTCAGTCCATCCGAATTGTGTGGATGGAGCCTGTGTTTTGAGCTTAACTTTCCTATTAATAGTACTAGCTCTGGCCATCTCTGGCTCACTTTCTTGACACATTACCTTCTAGTCTTTCTTCCATGTCATTATCTTTTCTCACATCACTTTACTGACCAACCCTCCTCTGCTGTTTTGTCCTCTCCAAAAGAGTATCACTGACTTTCAGGCCTTTTTCCCATCCCTACCACCAACCTGAATATGCAGACCCTAATTTATGCCACCTATTGGCTATGCTGTCATAGAGGGCTGGTGGTAGATATTTGCAACTCAAAACATTCAAAATCAAACTCTTTGTCCTGTTCTCGTCACTTCCTTTCTCATGCTTTTACCACTGATGGCGTCTTGCTTTTCTGCTTCTGTTACTCGTTGCACGAAGCAGCATGCTCCCCAATATTGTTGTGTGAATGAGAAACCCAGCGACTTCTGTGGCACGTGCATGCCAGGGCCACCGCAGCTAGAGGGGGAAAGATGATGCTTCGTGGAAGGGGGGCTCTCTTGGGCCCTTGTGGGTGTCGGGGCCAAGACCTGAGCTGCTTGCCTCTCCCAGCGGCTCCCGCACCTCCCCTCCCTAACAAGAACTCACAGAACTTGCTGCCTCTCAGAATTCTAAGAACTCCTTTCTCTTAACCTGTTGTATCAATTTTTAATATTTTTACAAAAACACTAAAACAAAGTTTTATAACCAAATGATGAGAGAATAACAATAATTACAACACCGTGTATCATTATCTTCAAAGTAGTTACACAGAGTCAAATTTTTAAACTTACTGAATATGTTTTTCTGAATCCTAATTCCAAATTCACTTTTCTTACAGTGTTTTGGCAAACTATGTCAACTTTGATTTTTTGTTACAGTTTTTCTTCATCTTTTAACACCAGTGTCTTTTATTCTCTTTTTTGTTAGGTTACATTGTTACCATACTGCTTTATTATTTTGTTTTCTTTAGCATTGATTTATTCAATTTAGTATCAGTGTATCCTTATTGCTGACCTTAAACATTTTGGTTAGCTGCCACATGGGTTTTTGGCACGTTTCACTTTTCCCTCTAAACAACTTCTGTTCATTTTCTTTTTTAAATTAGAAGAGTCCATCCATACCATACTCTTAAGCCTTTTTCTCAATAACCAAAGGTCTAACCTAATTGCTTTGGCCTAGACTTTGAGCAGCCTGACCGGCTATGACAACAGCTTCCGCAGGATTCCTACAGCTACCAGGCTCCCCTCTCGAGTCCGTCTCTACTGCCCATGGCATCAAACGCCATGGTGCCGAGGCCTGCACAGCCCAGTCTCCTTTCCATTCACCTCTGACCACAGCTTTCCATCCTCCCTGTGCCACAGCAACACTCAGCTTTTTACAACTCCGAGGCCTCCAGCTTGCCCCTTCATGTATGGCCTCCGTCAACATTCTAGAAGATTCTGTCTATGATGTCCGTTCTTCCACCTGGCTCCTCCTCATCTTCACGGTACTGCTCAAAAGTCACTGCTTTCCAAAGCCATTGCCAGCAAATAAAATTCTTTAGGACTTTACCTAATTTTATAATTTTGTAGAGCAGGCTATACGAGCACCCAAACTCACAGAACTCCTTTCCTTGAAAGGTTTTATTCTAGTAAAGATAAGGTGTTTCCCAGGAAATCTTTTCCCTGACTTTGTTGAAGATATGAGTCAAAACACCATCAAGCAGCCATCAAGTTTTAACTCACCACACAGGTACACTCCAGGGAAAAGAAACACATCTCTTACGACAGACACAACTAGCACCAGGAAACCTTTATTTTAAAAAATACTAAAAACAGCTTGTGAATCTGGTTGATAATCATTGTACAAACTGCACCTTCGCCTCATGAACCACTCATTTCCTCTTGGTACAACCTCCCGAAATGTCGCACAGGACAGTGATTACAGGCTTGATTTTGAGCCAGACCTTCTGGGTCGAAAGTCTCCCCTGCTCACTGGTCATGTGCCTCTGGGGGAAACTCAGTCCTTAGCTGACATGGATGACAGCGATGATGACAGTGTATGTGAGGATGGAACAAATAAATACACAGAAAACAGAACAGGCTGGACACAACATAAGCACTTGCAATCTGTGAGGTATTACTGCTATTCCGATTTGACAATGGTGAAAATCCAAGTGAGGCTACATTGGACGACTGGGGATTGCGGGGAGGGTGACTCTCACAATAAGAACAGGGTGAAACTCAGATCTGCAAGTGCAATGGAGCTGTCGATTCTTGGGGAATAATTCACACTCAAACATGCCTGGTCCATCCAGTGAAATGACTCTGTATCTTCGTCTTACAGTTTTGAATTTCAGGGAAGGATATGCTTACGACTTTCAGGATGAGTTCACATAGCTATCCCAACTTCCTTGCTAGGAAGAGCAAGTACAAACTCCTGGGGATTACTCTCTCCCAGGGGGAGGCCCAAAGTGGGCCTGGTGGGAGCTCAAGGCTTCTCACAATCTTCTTCAGTCCCTACTCTCACATACACAGGTGGAGCACATTTGCCTCACAGCTTCAACACAATCCTCTTCCAAGCACATTTCCATCATAAGCCAATTAAAAAATCAAGACATTTCTCCTCCCAAGTAATCCCTTTGCCACTGGTGTTCTATCTTTTACAAAAGCCCTCACATCCATTGTCCCATCAGACCTCATGACCCTTTGATACAACCATAGCGAACACGTTTACTCCCATTTTACAGAAGAGATGGGGCTCAAGTGGTCTTGACTTGATAAGTTCACAGTGACAGTAACTAGCGGAGCCAGGACCTAACCACCAGACTTCAAGCTTCTCACCAAGTGGCCTTCCCACAGGAATCATGTTCTCCTAAAAACAGAGCCTTCCGGTGTGGAAGTTGCCCTTTGCAAATGGAACCTGGTGCCCAGCAGCCACATTCAGAACAGAAAACACTACTGGAATATGCAGTATCCCCAGAAGGTCCTCCCTGGAAGCAAGGTAAAGAACTTTTCAATTGGGTATCACTAAGCATCCCTGTGAGATTTTCCCACAATACTCATGGTTGTGAGACGGTAGTCATGTCCACTGAGAAGACATCTGCTTCATCATTAAGTAACATTCTGCTGCCTGGGCCTCTCTTCTCACATCCTGGAAGTCCTGAATGATTGACAACCAAATATGATTATCTACAAATCTCCAACAAGCATCTTCGTGGTAACTAAAGCATTCCAGGGACTGAGGGGCTAGGCTAGGTCCTTCTGGGAGGAGCTCAAGGCCCTGCTGCTCAGGATGAGGTAACAGGACCCTCGGACAAATGCACAACCCCGTCTTTATCATGAAGAGGGATCAGAAAGCAAAGGCAGCAGGGATAAGGTCACTTCTTAGTTAATGAAGCCCTGGGAAGTTGCAACAGGGATAGGCCTATGAAATGCAGGTGGAAGGAGGAGCTGATGATTAGGAGTCTTCCTTCCAACAGCCTGCTCCTTTCTCACATCCTGGAAGCCCCTGCAGGCTGAATTTGCTCACAGTCCAGGCAAGCATCCAGTTTACTGGAAGGTGGTTTTCGAAAGGCCTGACTACCTTCTGAGATACGTCTCAGCAATTCCCATGCCAAACACAGGATTTGGTTTACTGAAATAATTAATCAATAAATAGATTAATTAATTAGGCCAGCTATAAAACATGGCAGTCTCTACGTACAGTGGCCCCTCATTGGCAGTAGAGAATCTTTATGTCATCTCTGACATCTGTGTTCTCAAATTAAAGAAGCAGGCTGTGATAAAACTCTCTACTTCTCCCTCTCTCTCCAGGTCCTATTTGATGCTGTTGATAATCTCGTACCAACCAGCAACAAACCACTTCTCACCCTGATTGCCAGGAAAGGTGTATTTAATTAAATTAGAGTAAGTGCAGAAAAAGCGAAGAGAAACTGTACAGTGAATCTTATCAAAATAGAGTAGAGAAAGGCTATGTTCCCCCCACTCACTGGATGTAGATGTGTGTTTGCCATAAATTAAGCCTGCTGGGAGACTGATGCTGAGCCTCCCATATGGCAAATATCAGATTGAGACACACAAGAAGTGATTTTTTATTCTTGAATTAATTCTGTTCCGTTTATTTGGAGTGTCATAATATTTAATAAGCATTCAAGAAACATCATGGTTAGAAATCCAAAGAGGCTTCCGAATACAATGGAAGACAGTCAATGATCAAACTTCTTGAAGTCGAGAGCAGCACATTTTATTCCTCTTTGGCCTTTGAGTTTTAAAATGATTCTTTTAGACAAGTACTGCATGCTCTCCCCTGTATTCTGAATCTAAAAACAATCAATCTCACAACATCAGAAATTAGAATAGTGGCTGCCAGAGGCCAGGAGGTGGGAGAAGCGGGGAGCTGCTGGTTGAAGGTTACAGACATTCACCTATAACATGAACAAGTGGTGCAGGTCTAACATGCAACATGATGACTACAGCTTGAAATACTGTTTTGCCATATGTGGTGACACACGCCCATAATCCAAGCACTAGGCAGGCTGAAGCAGGAGGCCTGCTGAAGGTTCAAGGAAAACCTGAATCGTATAGTGAGACCTATCTCAAAAATAAAATAAAACACTGTATTGCACACTTCACATTTGTTAAGGGCGTTGATCTTAGGTGTTCTCACAACACACATATACACACATAAAAGGGGCAACTGTGTGAGGTGATAAATGCACTAATTAAATTGATTGCAATAATAATTCACTATATTTATATATATCAAATCATCACATTGTATATATAATAAATATACACAATGTTATTTGCCAGTTATACCTCAATAAGGATATAAAAAGATTTTGAAATGATTCTTTTCTTCTAATGTTATTGTGAAGTGTACTACATAGCAGGGGTCTGAAGGAGGTTGTCAAAATCTGTTGAAACCATTTAAGGGGCTGTGCATTTGTCTGTCTTAGGCCCAGAGATTCTTATTTCTGACACAAAATGCCTCATTTTGTTCCATTTAATTTTGTTTTAGTTGTGGTTCTAAATGAACAACGCAGAAGAAACATGGAAAACTTGCTGCTCCTTTCTGGTCAAAGGCGTCTGCTGCCTGCTAAGCTGGGGTGGGCTGGGAGACCCTCGCCTGCCAGACGGCAGGGTTATGTTGTGTAAGTGCTGCTTTCCATATCACCTCTCTGCTTCCCCCCAGCTTTCTCTAAATCTCGTCTCCAATACTTAGTACCACTGTGAGAAATCACCGAACCTCTCCAAGCCTTGATTTCTCTCTCTGTAACAGGGGAAGGGGAAAGCTGATCCACAGTCCAGCACCCTCGTGAGACCCAAACAAGTCACATGCGAGAGCCAGAAACAGCTGCTCATTAACTGTTTCCCTCTTTTCCCTTCCACTCCTTTCCCCACTCTCTCCTTCAGTTAACTGATTGTTGTAATTAGTAGAGCTTTTGCAAATGGGAAGGGATATAGAGATGGAGAGAGGGAGAGGGGAGAAGAGTGCGTAAAAAAATAAGATATGTTGTGTACATGTGCCAGCTTCCTGCAATGAATGTCGTCATTATGTGCAGCAAATGTGTGCTATGGTAATAAACATAAGAAACCTTGATCTTTGGAGTCAAGTTTGCATTGACAGCCATTGTTTCTTCCTTTTGTAGTGTGGGCTCTGAATTCTGTTACTCCAAGGTTGGCCAATTTGTCCCACATGACCAGAAAAAGGACAGCCGACCATCCTTCGTGGCCTCTGCATATGTTAATCTGCTGCCTTCTGCCAGAGCCAGTGAGGGAAGGCCTGCTCTGTGTTGTCTCCACTCTCCAGTGCACATGCAAGAAGTGAAAGACAAGTGCACGAGAGAACATTAGCACAATGAACAATTACTATGTACTATACTTGTAATTCCTAATGTTCTACTTCACTTTCTGGTTTTTGTCTCAGCAAAGCCAGATCATGAGTCAACCTTTCCTCATGGCTGAGATGATACAACTGCACAGTAGAGAAAGGACTCACCAGATACACAGTGGATTTGGAAGAAGAGACAAAGAACCAGACCTCCAGACCAGCTTTGAACGCACCTCCCTGAGCCAGAGGAAATGACCCGGAATGGGAAGGAAGGAAGCTTAGATGCTGGTGACATGTTGAGGAAGAGGCTGATGGGACCTGAGAAAGGACAGCAGCTGGAGAGAAGGAGGGAGGGAAGAGGACACAGGAAACACCTCAGCTGGGTTGGGCACTCAGGAACCGCACTGGCCTAGACCCAAGTTCTCAAGGAAAGTCGAGAAAATGGTGGATGCCAGTGTTTCCCATGCCCAGCATGGACCAAGGGCAGAAGCAATGCATGCTGGGATACTGAAGCCGTTGGGACTGGAGTGTCGCAGAGGACAGAGTGGTAGGATGAAGGGTTGAAGAGTGGCTCTCCACATGTCCCAAAGTGGCCTGGTTTGGGCGCAAAGAAACGGGCCTGTCACAGGGCAGACAGCGCCCTCGTCAGCCTTATCCAAACAATGAACAATACTCAGCAAAACTAGTGCATTGTGCTTTTAATATACTTTTTACCCAATACTCGTTACATTTTTATCTAATACCCATACATTTTCCATAGACTTATTAGTTATTTGTTTAGGTCTTTTTTTCTAAGTGAGGGAGTACTGTTTCCCTATAAATTTATAGAGTCTTCCTACATTAACGATACTGTTATTTGATATAAATAGCAAAACTTTTCTGAGCCTTGTTTTTACTTTGGTACCTTAATGTAAGAGCAGTCTCCCCTTCCTAGACACTAGCTACCTACTGAGTGCTAGAAGCTATGTACTAGCTTAGTATTTCATTTTAACCACATCTTTTCTAACTTCCCCCAAAGGAGGTTACTATCTCATTTTACAGACAACAAAACTGAGGCTTAGGTGTATGTAATTTGTCCAAGTTAAAGTGTTAGCGTGAGGAATTGCTGAAATCCAAATCAAAGTGTAACGTCGCATGGGAGTTGGTACATCTTACACATTTGTAATACATAGTCAGGCAATTTGCAGAGGGAGCTTTGTAATCATTGCTTTCTAGTCTAGAAGGGGTTTCAAGGTAGTAGAATAAAAAGACACTATGAAGTAACAGGAGCTAAGTAGGCAAACAGTAAGGTAACTAATGTGACTGATGTTGCACACAGCAAACAATAAGTATGATAGGTATTTGCTCCAGAGGAGGTACATAAACGAAAGTCAGGATAGGTTCTGTAAGAGAAGTAAGCATTAACAAATGTTACCCTGAGAGGGTCACCAATGACTAATAAGAATAAAATCCGTGCAAGCTAAACTGAGGCCCATCACTTATTTAGGCAACATGGCACTAGAGCCACTAGTGCGGCACCCGCTGTCCTGGAGTGGCCCTGACCTGCAGCTGGGTTCCATTCAGACAAGAGGACAACTGTGAAGAGGGCAGGAGCTCTGGGCATCACTTACCCCACTACCACATCAACACTCCGAACCAGCCCAGGGCTGAATCACAGAATGTTTTACACAAAAGATCTGTAGAGCACGTCTACCCTGCTACCCCCACTCCCATAGCCAGGCCCTCTTGACTCTTGGAAGAAAAAGAAAAACCAAGGCTCAGAGGATTTTCATGGTTAGTTAAGGATACCAACTGGCCACTACGAATTTGGGTAGAGAATTCCAGGCTTTTCATCCTTTCTGACAATTCTTTGCTCTGTACAGCATGGGCTATAGAATTCCAGAAAATCTGATATTCCTTGCAGTCTGGCCTTCAAAAGGAATTGACTGAAAAGATATTATGAACTTACCCAGCAAGGGCTTAGGCTACCTCAGATATCTTTTGGGTTTTTCTTTTTTTTTCTTTTTTTTGTGGTACTAAGGATTGAAGCCTGGGCTTTTGCACTGAACTATATTCCTAACCTTTTGCTAAATTTTATTTTATTTAAAAACAAGGTCTTATTAAGTTGCTAAATTGCCCAGGCTGAACTCAAACCTGCGATCCTCTTGTCTCAGCTTCCCACAGTGCTGGGATTACGGGCGTGCATCACCATACTTGGCATTTATTTAGGCAGTGCTGGGGATGGAATCCAGGGCCTGGCATGTGCTAGGCAAGCACTCTACCACTGAGAAATATATCCAGTCTCCTTTGGATTCTCAAGGATGCTTTGCTTTGTCTCAAGTCACACAAGTTATTATTGTTATTTTAATGTTGCTGTTTTAACAATGTCTATTTAATGAAACTAAAGACAATTTATTGAGTCCTTAGTACGTATCAGGAGCTGCTAAGAATTTTACATATGCTGTGTACTCAAAGCAAGTATATCAAATAGGTTTTTAAATTTTGTTTTCAGAGATGAGATATTGGAATTCAGAGAAAATGAACAAATTATGCATATGGCAAATGGCAAAGCCAGGAATTTGGACCCAGACCCTAGGCCTTATTACCCAGGAGGCACTTGGAAGCAGCATGGTGGTGGTATAGAGCTCAACCTTCTAAAGCAGAACGCCTAGAAATAAAGATTATTCTGCCCACACTTAGTAGCTGTGTGACCTCGAGCAGGTTACCTCCCCTCTCTTAGCCTCCGTCACCTGCTATATAAAATGTGAGTACAAAGGGTAACTACCACGCAGAGCAGTCATAAAAATGAAACAGGAAAACCCACGTTAAGTTTTAATGAAAGGGTCCAGAAAATACACAGCATTTGATATGTATTAGCAGGTAGTCCTCAAATTATCACTCTCTTGATCTAGACCTACTAGAAGAAAAAACACCGCCCAATGCTCTTTTGCCTTTTGTGAAGAAGGGCAGGAGAAGTTTTCGGACCCCACAGCTCTAACAAGTCCGATGTGAAAGAAGAGACGGCCTTACTGGGAATGGAGGCACCAGCTGCTGGGTGCTGAGGGCAGCTTTGCCAATCTCAGAACCCATCTTCATAAACTATTACACCACCTAGGACTCGGACACCAACGCACAAGTGTCCAAAGATCGGGTCCACCTTTTTCTGGACACCGCCGCCGTGGACGGCAATGGTCCTCAAAGACACCTGCATGCTGGCTGCCAAAACACCGTGACTTTGTGGCCACCACACTGGAAAGACCCAGGCAAAAGCTGACAAGAACCAAATACAGACACAGATCCCTGGCTTTGAAGACATGAGTTTTATGTTCTGGCCCCTCCAGTGTCATTCTGTGAACTGCATTTTAGCAGGCGTCACTGCATCTCACAACAAGCTTTAAAACGAGCCGCAGCCCAGAGGGCACACCCAACTTGTCTGAATTCGTGATCCGACCTAGTTTTGAGCTGTCTGTAGACTGTGAAAGAAATGGAAGTTCTCCAGAGCTAATGTGGCTGTGTGATCTCACCTGGTGGTTTCTTGTGAGCAAGTCTGAGAAGGAAAGAGTAGGGGCAGGGAGAGGGAAAAGGGCAAATGAAGGAAGGAGAAGTAAATGTAAACATTTTGTTCATTGTAAAACTGTGGAATCTCACTAGCAGCATCTAAATATAATACTTTTAATGAATCGCTTATTGTATTTTCTACATCTGATCATTAGCGCATCCCATTAATTTAAAGTCTCAGGTACACATAAAAGTCACATAAAACTTTGTAGTCAAAATGCCAGAATGCCCTCTTTCCTCCCTGATTGTGTACAAAGTGTCTGGCTTGTGCTTCGTGCTAGTCACGCAATCTGCCTTATGAAATTGTTAGGTAGAAAGACTGCTTAGCGAATGCTAATATTTCTGTATTTCTCCATTATGATGGTTCATTTTCACACGCCAACTCGACTAGGCCACAGGATACCCAGACGTTTGGCCAGGCCGTAGGCTGGGTGCGCCCGCAACCATGTTTGTGGAGGAGACGAACACTCAGTCGGTAGACTGAGTCGAACAGATCCCCCTCCCTGGGGAAGGGTCCCAGGCAATCAGTTAAAGGCCTGAGTAGAACAAAATGGCTGAATGGGAGCGAACTCTCCTGCCTGACTACTGTAGCAAGGGATCTCTGTCCTTTCTAGCCTGGGACTCAAACAGAAATATCAACTCTTCTCAGCTCTGGCAGCTGCCGGCTTTTAGACTGGAATTTATAGTCATCACACTGGTTCTGCTTCTCAAGGGAGCAACGAGTCATACACCAGGTTACAGGGATGGCTTCCAAGATGAAATCATGAAATCTCTCTCTCTCTCACACACACACACACACACACACACACAGAGAGAGAGAGACAGAGACAGAGACAGAGAGAGAGGGAGAGGCAGGTTCAACTCTTGCGAGAGGAACTAGACTGGAAAGAGTTACTCAATATTTTGACGCTTGTACACTGTTAACATTTTCTAACCTTATATATTATTTTTATTTTAAAAATAGCAGTAGGAACTACTGGATCAGAAAGAGTACATTTTAATTAGTTATATTTTCTTCTTTCTGTCACTCTATATAATTGAAAAAAATATACTTTTCTATATCATTGAAAAAATGCCAGTCTATTACATGAAAAGGTGCTTAGGAAAAGAACTAGAAACATACCACATGGCCAGTCACTACAACTTCAGATTAGAGAGAGAGTCAAGACAGGCCAGGTGCATGTTTTGGTTTGGTTTTCAAAAATTTTTCTCGGTAACATGCATATTTTACAATAAGAATATAATTGTATGCTTATTTATCGTTACTTAAGGGACAGAAAACTAGATAATTATTATTTAAATTAGAAGTTAAATTCACTCCTCCTTTTAATAATTCTGCCTTATCATTTACATAGGCAAAATGTAGTTTTGTATGCAAATGTCAAAGGTTATTTTTTTAAACCTGTGTCTCTTTCCCAGACCACCATCCCTGGCAGGTACAGAGGATCATAGGAAGCCTGGTTACCACCAACCTAAAAAGCAGCGATTATTCTGGTGCAGTGTGTCTAGAACGGGAGAGTGGAGGAGAAGGGGCTTGTCTGCCTGGTACTTTAAATAGAAGTGCTGATATAGTCCTGCATGCGCAGGCAGAGTCTGAAGGGGACCAGACACAGGTGCTACCGGAGCCATCCCTCTCCTCCCCAGCAGGAGACCCCACGTATCCGCTTTGTCTCTTACGGTTCTCTTTACACCCTGACTCTTGCTTCCCTGTTTGTTTTTACAGATTTCACCCATACAATAAGTACACAGGGTGAGAGGGGCCCACAGAGTGACTTCCTCCTCTCCCTGTCCTATGACTAAAGCACTACAGAGCTAAATTTTGCAAGCTTTAAAATAACAGCTGCATTTTAAATTTTTCTTAGTTTAAACTGTTGTTTAAAATACAAGAACATAAAATGTACCATTTTAACCATTTTAAGTGTACAGTTCAGCGCTGTTAAGTACATTCAGATTGTTAGGAAGCCAATCTCTGGAACATTTTAAAATGAAATGCAATCCCTATCCAGCGACAGCTCCTGTATCTTCCTTCGCCCAACACTTGGCAACCACCTTCCTTGCTTGTCTCCACGAATTTGACCACTGTGTACCACGTACAAGTAGAACCACACAGTATTTGCATTTTGGCATTGACTTATTTCACTTAGCACAATGTCCACAAAGCTCATCAGAGTGGCAGCATGTGTCAGAATTTCCTTCCTTTTAAGGCTGAATTTAAGGCCTTTCTTTTATATTGACACATCACATTTTGTTTATCCACTCACTGGTTGATAGACACTTCAGTTATTTTTGCCCCTTGGCTATTGTGAATAATGCTGCTGTAAACATGAGTGAACAGTTATGTACCTTAAGGCTAATTTCGAAGAGCTTAGTAGGAAGAAAAAGGCTAAAAGATTATTCATGCAAGCATCCTCAGAGACTAACACCAGGGCAACACTAACAGAAACAGATACAGAAAGTTCAACTCTCACATTCTCTCCTCTGGCGCTGGAGCATCCTCACCCACAGATGTGGGAGGAAAGGGGCCTTATGACAGATGGCCTGCGGAAGTACAAAACCTCTCTTCCCTTGAAGATGACTTTCCCTAGCTCTTATTGCATGCTGGAAATGGGAAGACTCCAAGAACCAAGACCCGGAGAGACTCGGAGGAAAAGGGACCGAGTTACTGTCCTGCCTGCACCTGTCTTTGGGAAAGGACTGCTTGGAGAGTTAGACACAATCCAATCCATGTCACCATGGAAGGGGACTTCACATATAAGACAACAAGACTGAAAGTTTAAGATGAGTGATTTTCAGTGAATGAGACATGAACAATGAGTGTGTTGCCAAATTTTGACCAATGTGAAATTCACATTTGCCACAATTAAGCATAAACTGAGGTTATTACAGAACCTGGATGGAACACTGAACAGGGAGGGCTCTGCGTGTGAGGAGAATAAAATTTCTTCTCAGTTAACGTAGGCGGTTTCATGGGGGAGCATGTATTTATCAGGACGTTGAAGAACTTCACCACATGAGGATACTGAGCCAGGTGGTCAGGGCAGTAAAAGCTCTACTCCAATTAGAAAACAAACAAAAGAATTGTTTGATCCCTCTAGACATCTTTATAGGTACCCTAAAGTCCTGTTTTATTTAGTAGCAATTATGTTAAAATCTATACTGACTTATTTAGCATGGTTTATAATTCACTGATACTCAAATATGACGTACACAAAGAAATTTGTTTTAGAGGGTCAAACAACCGCAAAAGAGTTTGTGAGAACACGGCCCCAGAGCTGTGTTCTTGAAAGGTCCTCTCTGTGACAAATTCTAGTCTGGAATGTACACCAGCAGTGACCAAGAAATCAGGTATTAGAACTCCAGCCCACTGAGGTGGGGTTGATTATTTAGAAAAGAAAAGCCAAATGCAAATGAAGTAATTTTTAATGGTCACGTGTGGATGATAAATAATAATGTCCATACTATTTTATGTTGTTTGTGGGCAGTAAAATAAAATCATTTGAAATTTTAGATATTCAAATTTATTTTCAGTGCTTATTTTTAACCTCTACTTGTCACTGCTGAAGTGCTGTTTCGTGCTTTGGCAATGGATCGCTAATCTCTATACGGAGTTACACGACTTTTCCATCAGCTACTGCTTCAGAAGGGGAAGACCCTGCACCCCGGTCCTCTAGACACAGAATGTGGCTCCACGGTGGGCCCTGTCACTCGGTTTACTGGGACTGCGAGAGGCAAGGGAGAGTCTCATCCATCTGAGTGTCGGACTGTGTGCCCGCGCTGACAAGGAGCGGAAACAAACACTGAATAACACAGGAATAAATTACAAGATCTATTTTACACTTAACATTTTTCAAGAAACACCTCCTGCTGCTTCAGACCATGCCCCATAAACATCTCCAGTAAAGCAGTGATAAAAGCAAGAATAACAACCCCCGGATGATAAATTGGCCAAACTGAGAGAAGTCAAAGTAATGAGTATTTTCCTTAGCAGTCCCGCGCAAAGATTTCACGCACAGGCTCCCCACCTGTCCTTCTCCCTGGAATTGATTATAAAATAGTGATTTCATTGTGTTCAGAAACAAATACTAGTGACATCTATTAAGCAAGGTCTAATATTTATCTAATAAATATGTTAATTGAATGATGTTTCTACACATGATAGTATTGCATTAAAACTACTTGAAAAGAAAACATTGGCTGCACACAATTTAGAAAGTTTTTACTCTGCAAGTAATCTCAAATAAAATTGATTAGCAAGAAGGAATATTAGAAAAATGTATTTATCCCACAGTCTTTGCTTGACATATGGATTAGTTGTAGAAAATTTAGCATAGAGACAAAAATTCAACTTTTCTTAGCAGATCACCAATGAAAAATGCTAATGAAAATGCTAAAAATACTAGTGAAAAATAATAAAAAATTAACCAACGTCTCTAATTTCTCAAAATGATGATTTCTTTAATAAGTTCTATATCTATTGGGCAGGCACCGAAGCTTTTCTTTTGAGATGAATGACTATAGTTTAAAACATCCTATCAAAAACATTTGGAATAATTCCAGAATTGACTTTAAAGAAGAACGTGACCAGTTTTCAAATCTTATCCCACTAGAATTTATTAATCTCCTTTTATCATGGTGAAAAGGTGTAAAGATAAACTCTTAGGGCAGCCTCCTTGTGGGTACAGTAATAGTTTAATCTGATTTTGAACCCATCCTGCCAATTTCTTTCTATGACTGTAAATGTGGCAAGAATAACTCAAGAAGAAAGTAAAGCAGGGACACTCCTCGGTAGCCAAAGCCATCAGGGGTGTGTAGTGATGGCATCCAGAATGCGACCTAGGCATCAATAAAACAACCAGGATGTGGGCTCTTCAATGCGCATAAGCGCTGTATCATTAATCCAGTTTTGGATCGTAGCAGCCTTTTCTTATAAGGTAACAAATTAACCATATGGCCACCTCGTAGATGATAAAACCAAAATGTATTGAACGCTGTGGGGAAAATACACCCACAGGCAGATCTAATATACTGACATTTTGTAATACTAATTGAAGCTGATTGATTTACGTATTCTACATTCTCAACTCTCCAAAATGATGTATTTAATGTTTTATTTTTAAACACAATTAAAAAATAATATATAAATATATACATACTGCAAATGTAATACAGATAACAAATTCATTTAAGCCCATTTATGCACATTAGTAACACACCATGTGGCAGAAAGACTAGGACTACAAGAAGACCCCTTGGCGATTTATTTTGTATTAAATCCCTAATGGCCTTTCCTTATCTTTGCAAAAATATGCACGAAAGTCCAGACTCTGCAGCTATTGAAATGAATGGTTATTTATTTGCTAAACGAGAACCCTATGTTTAATGTTCCTTAGACATAAGGTAGTCTGGAAAAGTCGCATTCCTACAGCTCCATACATCATTTATTTTACATACCCCAACTTCTCACAACAGGCAGCGGGAAAATGTCTCTGAACGGCATTGTAAGTTGCTGAGATTTTTGTATCCAATTCCATTACTGGAAGATTAAATGTTAACATGTTTACTTGCTTCTCTAGCAACCAAAACAAATTTATGGACCATCTTGGTGCCTGACACAGACATGAATACAAAATGGGAGAAAGTTTGCAATCTCAAAAACTAAAATCAAACAATGGATGAATGTCAAAAGTTCAAACTTGCAAATTAACCTCGATTTAATTCCAAAGGAAATTATTTTAAATTTGAAAAAACAAATACTAATAATTACAGAGTTCTAATAGGGTTCTTAATATTTCAAAGAAGAAAACTTCTTTTATCCTCCTTTGCACAGCATACTTAAAAATATATCACACAAAACCTGGTGCGGGACACAATAATTTGTAATATTCATGCAGACAGCAACACAGTTTTGTATCAGATGACTCCCTGTCCAATCACTTCATTGTGGTTCATAAAACCAAAGGCCCCTAGTCCTAGGAAATCCTGAGAAGACGGGAACACAAGAAAGACCACATTGTCTTCTCCCTCCCTTGGTGTTTTCAGCATCTAAATTCTGAAAGTTTCATGTAGTTAAAATCAATAAGGTTTTTAAGGAGAAAGACTTTACAAAGAAGCAAATACCTGGAAGGGAGGACTTTGGAATTGGGTTAGATTTATCTAGATAAGAGCCAGTCCTATTTGGGGGCTCTGGTGGGTTTTAAATGATCACAAATTATTTCTAGCTCCTCCCATCTGAAGGTGGAATATCTCTCCTCGCTGTGTCTGGGTTAGCCCATGACTTGTTTTGACCAATAGAAAATATGGAATGACCTTGTGAGACTTGTGAGCCCCTGGCCCCAAAAATTCATGCTTCTGCCACCTCGGATGGCTTCTGCTCTCATGTGAAGAAGCCCAGGACGAGAGACCATAAGGCGAGGAAGACCAGGAGAATCATGAGAAATGGTAAGTTGTGTTTTTTGAAGTTTGGGTGTAGCTTGTAGCTAATTAGAACAGGTGTTTTTTGTTTTCATTTTTGCCTCTTATTCCAGAACTACTGCAGTGTATTCACAGCCTGCTCACTCAGTCAGGCAGCTGTAGAACACTAACGGCAGCCATTCACCTTTTCTTCTGTAACCCAACTCTGAATGAGGAAAGGACAAGACTTTGGAGTCAGATTCCCTGGGCTGGACTACCACTCTGTGGTTTTAGGTAGTTTTATTTTCCTTCACTGAGTCTCAGTTTAATCACTTGTAAAATGGAGATGATTGCCTACGTCATAAGAAATGCATATGAATTTTAAGAGATAACTATATGAAGTACTTATCTCAGTTCTTGGAACATAACACGTACTCGGTGAATGTCATTTCCCTTCCTGACACTCATTCCCTTCCTGACATTCACAGTATCTGTATATATGCATGTACCCCGAAGCTGGGACCTGAATCAAACCACTCTAAGGTGGTGCTCTCAAAGTGTGGTCTCTGGAATAGTGATATGAGTATCATCACGGAGCTTGTAGAAATATAAATTCTCACACTCCACGTTAGACCTCTTGAGTCAGAGATTCTGGGAATACAGTGGACAGACAGCTTGTGTTTTACCAAGCCTGCGAGGTGATTTGGATGCATGTTCAAGTTTAAAAATCGCTACTCTAGACTAACAGAAATCGTGTTAAAAGCAATAATGCTTTTGTATTTCTTCAGTTGGCACTTGAAAATATTTTAAAATGCACTGCTGGTGAAATCATTTGTGGTCAGAAAACATTTTCCGGATAGACAATTCCAAACTGTGCTTTATGTAACTACTCTTCACATTTATAAAGGGCTCACATTTATGAATGTGCCAGGCACCATTCTAAACATTTCCAGACATTAACCCATTTAGTCCTCAGTATAACTCACTGATCCCATTTTGTGGATGAGACACACTGAGGCCAACTAACTGGATGAGGATCAGAGAGCTGGTACATGTCACAGCCACAATTCCTAGCTCCTGGGTCACTGTTAGAGGTAGTTTAGCTATTTAGCTTATAAATAGGCAGCTAGAAAGGGACAGGTCCTAAGTGGGCATCAGGCTGGTCAGCTAACAGCATGTACACAGGGTGAAGAGCTAAGTCAAACCATAGAGATCATTAAGCTCAGGAGCAACAAAAATAGGCAGTGGCATGACCACTGTGATCGATCCCCTTTCTCCCTTTGGTTTTGTTCTCCCTAATTTCCAGCAAGATTCCTAACTGGCCAAAGAGTGGGTGATTAGTGTGTGGCTACCGTGTGCTGTTTTTCTACAGGCCACATTAGTGTGTGGAGAGTCAGTACCCAAATTCTGTAGACTAAGCCCACCTTGACCTGTGATGGCCAGAGACCCAGCCACCAGGACAGAAAAGACCCCACTCTGGCAGCCTTCTTTGGGCCCCTCCTAACTGTCGGGAGGTTTCTCTCTTATATTTCCAATAAACACTCCTCTTAACTGCTCCTTTTGTCCGTGATTTCATTCTCTGACCTTGTGAGACACCAACACAGCCTGGACAATAACATCCTGATCACACCTTTAACGCCTCATCACATCTCTCTTTGCTGTGTATGAATTTTGCTCTCTGTTCAGCAAGAGTTTGCAATTTGCAAGGTTTCCTGGACTCTGTAGTGATCAGCAATTGCTCATATTTTACAGCATCATATAATAAAGAAGTAATCATACAAACTCAGAAAAATGTCATATATTGAGAAATAGTGTATATTTTTGACTTTAAGACTCAAAAAGCTGAGTGGCAAAACCAGATGAATGCATTAATTTCATGGTTACCAGCAGTAACAAATCCCAGAAACACCCATGATAGGAACAGTGAAAGAGGAGAGGCCACCCTACTTTTCGTGGTACCTGCACAAACTCAGAGAATCCAGAGCTGGAAAATGGGAACAGCCTTATGAAGTTGGTTTTATTCCTAGAGACAGATCCCCTGAACAGTTAGGAGAAATTAACCAGAAGCTTTCCACACTCTGGGGGCTGGGCAGAGGAGAAATGTATTAAAACAGCCGAGCATGCTGATGTCTGGCTGTTACTCTCTCCATTAGAAGGATTACAGTTTCTCGTTTGACTTTGTTTTAAATTTCTAACCTGAAGAAAAAATGTTTGATGCTGATATTGTCTCAGTGATAAACAAGAACTGACTTGGTTTCAAAATGTGAAAAGTCATGGGGCTTATTTTGTGTAACTTCGTGTTTCACACTGTGTCCCATCAGGATACGGTGTGAGACACTGTGCAAAATGGCCTCTTGGGTGCGTCCATGCCCTTCCCACCCCTTTCCAATGCAACGGCTCTGCCTCTGGGGTTCTCCTGTGATCCTAACCTTGATCTACATTTGTGCCTCTTGGCCTATTTTCTAGCTCCTCTGACGATCAGACGCTATTCTCGATACCTTCTCTCCACCCAGCTGTCTCCACCTCCTGAGTACTGTGAAATACCCTCTGGATTCCAGGTTCCCATCCTGTAGCATTTGCTCACTCTGGATCAAGAAGCAAAAACTCAGATCACCCCTTATGTACCAAGTAGGAGGAGGACTCACACCCAAATGCTTTACTCATTAATTGGATTCCATAGTCCCCTCCACCACCACCAATCAGCCAAAGGCACATCCTCGTCTCTGTTGCCACCCTCAGGCTGTCCAGATGTAAGCCCCACCCCTGTTGTTCTATGATGCCTGTTACTCTCCCAGCCACACGCCTCTCAGTCTTTGTGCATCACGAACCAACCCACATGACTGCCCAGAGCTAAGGGGAGAGTGGATCTGAACATCCGGGATTAGGCTATTTCCCCTGTGCTCTTAACGCAGCCTCAGAGACAGCGTTCTCCCTCCTTCTGCCTCGACACAGGTGCCTCCCTGTACCTGGAATATTTATTCTTCATCATCCCACCCAGGACCACCACTCCCCTTTACGACCCTCATTGATATAGCCAGTTTCTACATCTTTCATATTTTCATTTGACTGTCAACTCCTGGGAGGGTTTTCTGAACAGCCTCCCTCTCCCAAACCAGGCTTTATGTTTCCTTTCGTAGCCCCATAGTGCACCTGGTAAAGGTTCGCCAGAGTCAGTTAGCATGGCCAATCACCCCCACATAGGGAGGGCAGAACCCCTCGTCAGAGGATCTGGTCCAGCCGTGGTGAGCCTATGGCACTCGTGCCGCAGCCGGCTGTTTGTTGTTGTTGAAAGCTCTAAAAGATTTGCCATCACTGATATACTTCAGGCAAACAGTAGCTATTCAATGTTTGATGACAAATGACTGTGTTAATGGGCAATTAGGGGGGTGAGTGAAGTGAATGCATGTGTTCTAGCCCTCGTTTTCAACCTGTATCCCAGTACACATCAGCCAGTCTGATGGGCTATTAATGGCATTAGCATAGAGCGGTTGAGTGCTTCATTGTTTGAGCTTTAGTGAGAGTCTTATTGTTTGAGCTCCATGAACAGGTAGGTGCCAAACAACTGTTTCACTTCTGATTTGGTGTAAAAAGAAAGCAGTATCGAAGGCCAGAACTATGCGGAATCACTGGCAGGTATGCCTGGCAATAATGTTTGTGAAGAAAGTGAAAAGTAGATTTAATGGTATTCTAAAATGAATGTTAATCTGAAATATGGAGAGGAGAAGCACAACCACAAATATTTGATGTCATCAATATTTTTCTAAAAGGGTCTTTCAAAGTTCACTTATGAAATGGACATAATAATTGACCTATTTCAAAGGGAGGTCATGGAGAGAATAACAATAAGGTATATACACACTGGATAGATGTATGGTAAACATTCGATAAATGTTGGCTATTATTTATTTTATAAAATTTGAATTATTAAAGGTATTAACCAGCACCATTCCATGAATATGAAAAGCATTAACTTACTCTGTTGAAGGATTAAAAGGAGACAATAACCAAATCCTAATTCTAGCCTAGTACCTGTTTTCTCCTTTCTGCCACAAGGCGGCAGCACTAACCTATAATAGCTGCTTCTCTCCAGCAGCCAGGATGGTCATCTGCCATTCACTGTGGAATTAGGAACAACACAAATAACTATTCTAGAAAGTAACAACCCACAACTATTGCCCTTCCTCATTTCTTGGAGTTGCCACTGCTATTGGTTATAGATTCACAGTTTCAGTGGGGTGTGTGCCAAGCACCAGTCCTAATTTTCCAGCCTTTGTACATGGGAAGGGGCACAGTGACACCGAGGTACCCTATGAGTTCTCTCTGTAAGCGAGTTCTCTGTCCTCAAATATAGAACAATTTTTCTTCTACTTGAGCAGCTGACTTTTCTATGACAAGTTGATACAATGTAGTAATTAACTACTAAAACATCGCACATGATGCGCAGGAGTTTTACAGTCAAACTAATTTAAACCAAGGTCAGGTCTCTAAATCAGCAAAATAACTCTGAAGGCAAGAGACAGTGAATATTAAGCAGAAAAAAGGTAAGCAACAGCTGCTATTAAAAGTAACTCCAGGCAACTAAAACTGGTCTGAGTACATTCCTAAAAATGTAATTAGCCAAATCCCTCCAGAAAATAAACCATCAAAATGACATTAGAGTACACTTAAAAAATGTATTTACAGAGTGAAAGAGCAATCATGCTAGCCTACCAGTGTCCCGAGGGTGTCCCTTCTTACAAGGGGACATGGAGAAGAGAATGAGACGTGGTGCCATTAAGGGGCATCAAATTGTCACAGATACATTTGGGGCAATACTGTGTATTAATTCCCTCAGCAGTGCTAAAGGCAAGAGTGGGTTAACTCAGTAGGTTGTTTCCTGGTTTCTTTCTCATTTTATAGGATGATTAAAATGCCTACCACAAAGGCCTCCTATGACTTCTCAAAATACCAAGGGATCTTCAAGGGCAATGAATGCCAGGCAAGGTGCTGAATTCTGCCAGTTCATGGAGCTTACTTCTCAGAAAGACAGACAGCAATACTGCACTGTTTTCACGAGTAAGGGCCCTAGTCGCCTCCAACCAAAGCCTCCTGATACAACAGAACGCCAGCTTATTACTTTCGAAGATCAAGAAATACACAATTTTTATTTGTATAATACGCAGTGATATATAAAGTCATTCAAAAATGCCTTCTGATTACATATCCATTTCTCCAGAAGGGATGGTGAGATCAAAAAAGCAGGCCCAGAGAAGGTAACAAAAGTACCCAAATCGATTCTCTCATTCTCTCATTTTTATGACATAAAACTTATTAACTTTTGATGACAACTATGTACTCTGAAGTGACTGGAAGGAAGTATGATAATACCCAGCCAGAAGTGGCCACGAAAGGAGGAGTGTTTCTTGAAAAGGACCCGTGGACACATGGAGAAGGAAAAAGTTGTGCAAAATGTACTAAGAAGAGGAAAGATGGGAAGTGATCAGAATGATATGGCAATTCCCTGATGTGGTCCACGGGGTTTCATAAGAACTCATGAGTGTAGCCCAGGATGGAGAAAGCTCAGAAGGAGAGAGAGCAGTCCAGGATACATCACTGGAGAACAAGATCTTCATCTCCAGCTGGAGAAAAGAGACCAAAGATCAGGGAAGAAGAGGCTTCCAAACTGCACACCTGGGTCCCCAGTACCCACCAGGAGTAGTAGAGGCAGCTGCGATGACCCTAAGGATTAATTACTCAGTGCTTGTTAATCCTTAAAACATGACCTCTTATGTCCTGCAGCAGTTGGGCTGGCCTACTCTTAATCTGAGCTCCAATTATTAACTGTTAGAAATATACCATTGGTCGATGTACACGAAACCAGCTAAGTAAACTATGAACCATAAATCAAGGTTCTATATATCTTGGATGCTTCAAAATGTTACAATTTGTTGGGTGTATCTAAAACACATGAACATTTCAACTACAATGTCTCAGGAAGAGATGTACGTCTACTACACACAGGTGACTGGCATTTCCCTAAAGGTTTAGTGACCTTATGCTTGTGCTCAACAAGACGTGAATTTTACACTAGCACTTCCTGTATAGGAAAGACGGTGGCAGACAGGGAACAGAAAAATTCGTGGAAGAAAGTTTGATACTTAGTGACAAAGACATGGATACTAAGAGTAATTTTCCTTTTTTAAGTAGATGGTTTCCAAAAGGGCCACCTTCATTTCCTTACCTCTGTGTATGCGTGTCCTTTCTTACATCGAGAAGTGGAGTCAAACTCCCGGGGCTAGAGCTGATTTGGGAGAGCTAGCAAGAGCTGAAGGTTACATTTTCAGGAAATTGGCAAACTCATTGTTTGAAAATTGAGCACAGCCATTATAAAATTTAAGTTACACAATTTGAACTAATCGGTTCTTAAAGGCTCCTTCTCTTAGTATTATTGCATTTGGGTTTAAGTTTTAATAAAAGAGTTGGGGGGAGGCAAACATGCAGATCATAACATCTGGTTCCTGTGGCAAAATGTTAGCTTAAAAAGGTATGAAGGTCCTGTACTTTGCACCATTTGAGGAAATCATTTCTCCTTACAGAGAAGCATTATTCGATGGAGCAAGTTTTGCGAATCGCTTCAATCTATTTGAAACTGACCAGTAGGCAAGATAGAGTAAAGTTGTCCATGGAAACAAAAAAGTACTTCCAAGTTAAGTTTAGCTAGAGATACAAATTAAGAATTCCGCTACAAAACATTTTTAACCAGGTGGGTTTAGCAGATTTTTCTCTCGTGTCTGTTATGGTTTAGATTTGACATGTCCCACAGAGGCCCATAAGTTGATGACTTGGTCTCCAGTCCGTTGCACTAGGAGGATGTGGTGGAACCTTTAGGGGGTGGGGCTTAGTGGAGGAAGTTGGATCACTGCGGGTGTGCTGCTGAAGGAAATATTGGGAGCCACCCTTTCCTCTATCTCTGTTTCCTGGCTGCTCTGAGGTGACCACTTGCCATGAAGTTCTGTGCTGCCACCAGCCCAGTGGCAATGTGGCAAGCAACCACAGACTGAAGCCTCCGACTGATGCATTGACCAGGGTGTATTTCTAACAGTTAATAAACCTTGAGCCAAAATGTATCTCTCCCTCTTTCAAGTTGATTTATCTCAATTATTTTGTTACAGTTTCAGAAAGCTAACACTGTGTTTTTGACATATTTTTGGCAATCCTCAGAAGGAGCAGCCTATGTACAAATTATAAAGACTCTAAATATTATAAGCTTCAGCTGTTTGCTATGTTTTTTCCAAGACATGATAATATGCTGCTGATATGATAAACCATTGCATATCTAGGAATTTGTGATTCTCTAATTTCAATTACATCACATGGCCAAGAATCAATCATAGTAATAAGAATGCCTGTCACCTTTGCTTGGTCTACATCTCATTTTTTTATCCTACCAATGTCCTCAAAAAGCTATGAATTAGAGCTCTAAGTTAATTTCCAGTTGTAATTCACACTTCACATGCCTCATGCAGACTGTTAAATACACACAATAGAATTTATCTATGTTTGTTACTCACTTTAAATCCTTTAGATTCTTTAGCCGCATATGAACCGAGACTCCTCAACACATCAGCTACTCAAGATTTTGATTTGGAATAACTATGATGCTCAAAGTAATCCTGTTTCATTTTAATAAAAAAAAAACACTCTACCTTCCTGCTTTTTTACTAACTCACTTGCTCTCCACTTGGACATATATTTGAAGAAGACGGGCTGAGGGAATTTTAGAGACAGGCTGAGGAAAACACACAGAGATACAAACTTCTTTCTTTTCTTTGTGGTATGTCCTATCTGATCCTCTTCCCATAATTTGTTTTTCCTATTACTTTTATCTACTTGACTCATCTTGCCAACCCTCCTCATATTGGGGCCAATAATTAGCTTCACTGTGAGCATGTTGAACTTCATGTTTATGGTTCAAGAATTAAACTGATTTTTTAAAAAAAGATGCAAAGATGTGAAGATATAGAAGCAGAAACTTTGACACTGACAGTGGGGGAAAGAAGAAGGCCAACCTAAGATGGTTTAAGGATGTCTAGGCTGTCTGACACCCTGAGTCTGAGACAATGATTGACACCTGATGACTTACTAGTGAATTCCAGAGTGGGTTCAAACACTACAGTAAGTCTTGGCTACCAGAGCCAAGTCCCCACAGGCATTTGGTCCTGGGTGTATCTTAGGCAAATACTTTACCATCTCTAGATTCCAACTGCTTCATCTCTATGGTGAGAAATCACCTTTGGTACCTAAAATTAGTATAGATTTCAGACAGGTTTGTGCAGTCACTCCCCAGTTATAGAGGGTTAATTACGCCCCCGGAGCCCTTAATGACTTCCCCTGTTGTCAGAAAAGAGCTGAAGAGTGATCTTGGGAGTCTGTACTGGCCTGCACTCTGGTATTTGCCGTCTGCAGAGGTCCGAGGTGCAGTGTGTCCAGTCAGCCCTGTGCAGGTGAACGAGTCAGTGTCTGACTTGCTCCAGCAGAATGCGGTCCATGTGTTCTCTCTCACGGGTTTCACACAGCAAGGTGTCTGGTCTGAGGATGGCCAGATGGATGAGAGCACAGCAGAGCAGCCCACAGCCCTAACAGAAAGCAGACCTGAGCAACCAAACAATTTCTTTGGATTCTAGCTCCAAATGGAGACAGAATTTGAGATGAGAATCCCCATTGTTCCTCATCTGCAGGAAAGTGACTTGAAATTTCAAAACGTGGCAGCAATAGGTGAAATATGCTTAGCAGGCAATAAGAGTCATGTAGACAGTCTTGCAAGTTTTATTCTTCTAAATGGTATGGAAAATTTTACCATGGGTTCAAAATTCATATGTTGAAGTCCTAACTGCTAGCATCTTAGAATGTGACTGTATTTGGAAATAAGCCTGGTATAGATGCAATATGTTAAGGTGAAACCATTAGATGGGCCCCAATCCATTAAGGAACAGCAGAGAAGGGCCTCAGTCTGACACTATGCATGTGTGAGCTTGAATGTTTTCCTTCCAAGCAGCCTCCCCATATTCTTAGTGGGTTTAGCCCATGCACGGTTGCCCCTTATGCTGTATCATAAGTCCTAAGAAAACCTCTTCTGGATGGCATGTTCTTGCCCATTTGTGATTTCTGTCTCCAGTAGAGCATGTTGAACTAGTAGTCTAGGAGCTGGTAATGCTAACACACCAGTATCAGGGCTAGTAACCCAGAAGCTGGTAGGTAGCAGAGAACAATGGAGAACTATAGAGAGCAACAGAAGAGCCCCCAAGACCTGCTGGTAGCTGCTGGCTCCCAGCAACAAGTAAGGCCATTACCACTAGATTTGCTGGCTGCTGGCATTTAAAGCCCAGAGCTATTAACACTAAAAGAGCTATACTTTGCCAGTACCTGGTTTCTATCCAAATTGAGCAAGACCCCTCGGCTGATCTGTGACATCCTGGGATCCAGTATGGACATGCTTCCCTTCAGAGGAACCTGAAGAAGAGGATGGGTAATGGTGGTGTTATCGGCAGGCTCAAGAATCAGCTCATGTTTAATTTCCATCCCATGTACAGCTAAGAACTCACACTAGCCAGTGATAGCGTGACTGATATTCCTGTTAAAAGGGGTTAGTCTGGACACAGGGGCATAACTCAGAGGGAATGGCCTGGACATTGTCCTTTCTGAGTAAAGACACTAGTGACTTGCAATTTTTTTGAGAGATGCTTAAAGGAAGTGTAGTAGCATTCAGTGTCAACAAAGGAACTATTAATGTGGTGCGGCCACAAGCAGCCTCAGGTGCGTCAATGGCCTCTCAGTAGAACGGGATGATGTGCCCTTTCCTCTTAACATCGAAACACACTGCTTTACCAGGGAGCAAACCAGGCCCAAGAAGCAGAACCATTACCAGCTCTATATGCACAGGAATAAAGGCTAAGTTTATCCCAGCTACGCAAGTGCTTTGAGACCCATGAACTCTCTTCTGACAGCCGAATCAGCACGCGATGAGGAGGGCACAGAGGATGAGCGCGAGAGTACCCAGCCCAGGGACTCCACGACGTGACATGCATGTCCTCCAAGATGCCTGCTGCGTCTGGACTCACAATGGCCGGGCGGCGTGTGATAGGGGACTGCAGCGTCCTCGGCACTAGCTTCCAGCAGTGCGCCCCGGAAAAGGCGCAGCCCCCCTCACTTTACTCTCACTTCACACACTGAGCAGAGCACTGAAACTGTATTATTAGGATAATTTTCTCTGTTATGGCAGTTCATCTCATAATTAGTATTATATACCCTTGTTTAGGCCACCGCTGTCCTTTGCAAGATATACTACAATAAAAATGAGCGGCAAAGGGTTTGGGAACTTTCTCCTTATTGTATCTCTAGGGCTAGCTAGAGTTCCCCTAGCTGTCCTAGGCAGAGGCTGCCACCTCCCAAACCAGTGGTTTCTTCTGCAGAGCATGCTGTGTACGTGACAAAGAGATTTTAATTTTCTAAATATTTCTGTCCAAGAAAATTAAATTAATTTGGTCATCAGGCGACTAGAGGCCATGTCACATAGAAGTGTGAAATGACAGCAGTGCAGCAGACCACTGAAAATGTAAGGAGTCTGCTTTCCCTTTTCCCTGATGTGCTACAGAACCTCAGGTTGGTCTCTTTTGGTTTTAACAACAACTTCCTAAAGCTGCCCACACCATTTTTGACAACTGGCTAAGTGTTACTACCCATATAGAGGTGGGCACTTTCTGTCTTTCTGATGTCAGCTTCCAGCCATAATTGTCCAAAAGAAACAATCTGGAAGGCAATAAACTAGGTTGTACTGGATGCTCGGGCAGGTGTTTTTAAAATATAAATATAAAATCAAAATAAATATAAAATCAAAATAAATATAAAATCAAAAGGATAAAAATTGGACATCAAAGGAATAAACTGAGGACATGAATATGTATTAACTAAATATTTGTATTTAATAAGCACCTATTATTTTTCCAGTACTGTGCCAAAAAACTGAAGGAAGTCTGACATCAATGATAACATTATTATCCTCATTTAACTCAAAATCCAATCTAACTGGGATTAAATATATGAAACGAAATAAAGGTCAGATATAGCATACACCTAAGTCCTAGGTTGGTCACCTAGGCTAAATGTTGCGGGAGTTCAGAGGGTGGTAATAAAAGGGGAGAACGTTCATGTGTCATCACGAAGTGCCTACGTGGACCGTGACTTGTGGGACAAGCAAGACTTAGAAAATGATACACAGAAGATTTCTTT
Organism: Hystrix cristata; assembly: GCA_004026905.1. Taxonomy (NCBI): domain Eukaryota; kingdom Metazoa; phylum Chordata; class Mammalia; order Rodentia; family Hystricidae; genus Hystrix; species Hystrix cristata. Next base: position 208,306 of record PVJO010000166.1, read on the forward strand.
GAGGCTATATCTAAAGGACAATTACACAACTGTTTCAAAATACACAAAATGAAATTGTAGAGAATCTATCATTATTTTTAAAAGTGAGGTAGGTGGGAATGAAAAAATACACCGAAGTGTGATCAGATGGAAGTGGGGACTGGGTGGTCTGCAAAGAAAACCAAATTCTGCCCTTAACTGTAGGATTTTTCCATCTGACAGACTGGGTAAATGATGTGCATTTTCCTGTTTCAAGGAAGAAATACGATATTACTAAAGAAAGCCATCATTCGACTGATTAGAGTTCGATCTGTGGTGGATCCTTCTCTGCACACACAAATGTCCTTGTCCCCTCCTCCCAGAACACCATACGGCAGCTTCCAGAGTTACTTAACCACCTGATTAATTACTGGACCTCTTATGTAAATTACTGTCAGGGTTAAAATGATAGTTTTATCATTAATTCTTCTTGATAAACACTTACAGTTTAACATATCTGACACAGCTATTTGTACACCACTATAATATAAATGAAGGTATATTAAAGCTATAATAACTCTAATATTAATAGCCTTAAAATAATTTGCTAACTACAGACAGTTCCCTAAGCAATTACAAGATGTGCCGCGTTAATTTAGAAAGGAATTCCAAGCAAGGCATTTAAAACCTAATAAGATGCCATTAAATGAAGTGGGACAGGGGAGGGGGAAGGAAAAAGAAAACCCTAAGGCTTGAACTAGTAGAAATGATTCTTAGAGCTACTGACCCTTGCAAGATCCATGTTTTCCTTGGGTTTCTAGGCACAGACAGATTTCTAATTGAAGGTGATTATCTAGTTACTACATCCCAAATTGCATGTATTTCTTGTATTCATTCACATCCGCACCTAATTATATGAAACATTTATTAATCTGAAAGGCCCTAGAATCATTTGAGTCAGTCTACCAACAATGAAATGAGCTCTGTAAAATACAAGACACTGCATACCTTGACAACAGTCCACCTTCTGGAGATCTGTGAGTTGAAATACGATGTTTCTCAACTGGAAATAAGTTTTACACAGAGATCATTGAACAAAGCTCCTGGCTTTGCTCTTGAGTTTGCCAGAGTGTGAACACCATTACACATGCCTCTTATTCCCCAGAAATGCACACATTTAGGTAGTTACCATCATCACAAAGAAAGAGAATAGCAAAATGCAATTCTAAAAGCCAAAAGACAAGTTCCTGTACAGCAAACAGTGTCTCCACACACTTGATGCAAGAATTAGAGGCATCCACCAGAAGTGGGCAAACAAAAAGGCAAAGAAACGCAGGCTTCTGCAAAGGCACAAAAGCGCCTCTATAAAATGCAGCTCCTATTGGTCGGGTTAATTAAGGTTAACACACCAGTCATTGAAAACCCCCAAAGTAGGCAGAAGATAAATTACCAGGGAAAGACAAAGACAAGCACAGTCTCACTCTGAGTCACCCACTTAACAGATTAGAAGAAGGTGCGCTCTTGATATTTGAGTTGGCACCATTGATTGCCTAAATACTGTGTGTCCAAACAGCTTATGAAGGCCAAAAACAATTTGTTGGTACCGAGGAAATATAGACGTAGACCCAGTCGCCTATCACTGCTACTAAAACAGGTTAAACACAGATAAATGCGAGTGTGTTTTAGGTTTTGTTTGAGATTAACGAAACAGCACTTACCTTAGGAATCCGGGTTCGGCACTTTTCATTAACTTAGCAGAGTGTTTTTATTTAAAATAATAACCTGTACTCCAAGTCAAATATATCACAAAGAAGCAGTCTCAGCAAAAGATTAACACCGACTTATGCAGTCGAGAGAGTTGTGTTCCAGGTGCTCAGACGGCACCTGTGTGAAATCTATCACTGCTGAAAAGGTCCCCCCTTACCTCGAGGTTCATGCTCACAGTGCTGATGGCCACTTTTATTTCTCCGTCGGAGAGTTCCTTCAGATCTTTCAACATTGCTTGCTCGGTGCTTAAACCTGCGAACAGCAGGGAGAAAACTGTGTTATATTTGGGAAATTTTTTTATAACATCAAGGTATTATTTAAAGAAGTTACTATATTAATTACAATATTTTGTCCTGTAATGTCACTTTTGTTCATAATAAATACACACAAACACACACACATACACAGAAAGACAATACCCACTTGTGACAACATCTGCATCAGTTAAGAGCCCAGAAGGAAAGAGAATTCATGGTGTAGAGGAAGGCTCTTTAATGGCAGCACCCTTACAGAGATGTGTGAATAAAGTGGGCTGAATAAAGTAAATAAAAGATGGTGAGGTATCCCGAGACAAAGGAGAGAGCTGAGGTTGGAAAAGAGGGGCTGCCGGAGACTTCTCACCAACAAGGAAGGGAGGCGAGAGAAATGCCACAACCATGTTCCTCTCCTTCCCTCTACCCAACTTTTCGTGGACCACTAACTCCCGCCACTGACCAAACCCAACCGGAAGCAGGAGTCATGGGAGCCCAGAAGGTGAAGTTGTCAGGCCTCTGTCCCTGAAAGTCTACTGAGGAAGTGGAGGAAGGTATGGGTGGAGGGTGGGAAAATGAGGGAAAGCAAGTATAATCATGCAAACTAGCCCAAAATTTGCTTTTAGGGTACATTTAGGGCAGCTCCTGTACTTGTATAATTTCTAGCATAATTTTACTCAAAACATACATATAAATGTGGCCCATAAAACTATCATGATTGACGTGGCAACCTTCATAGTGGGTTCTGGCAATAAGGATTCTTGAATTTCTTAATTGATGGGAGGAATGTGTGAATGATCCAAAACCACGTAGTTGTAGCCAGTTGACCAAAGAGCCTCATGAAGTCTATTACAGCAAATCAGGAAAAGGTCTGGCTCAATATTTAATTCTTACACTACATTATTATGTTTGAATAGACCTCCTGTCTTGGAAGAAGAGTTGCAATAAAGCCTCGTCATCCACATGTAACCTTCCCAGGTGCTTGTTAAGACATCAACATTGACTGCCTACTCTACCAATTTAGAATACTGTCAGTCACAGCACCACAGGGAAACAGACAGGTACTAAACATTTTTCTTTGACTAGATGATCAAAAGACCATCCATTTTCCTACTGCAGCATAAAGTGATTGATAAGGTATATTGTGACGCTAAACATTTGGTATAGTTTTAAAAATGAATGACAAAATGCATACCACTGTGTAGCTATGCAGCCACACACATACATACACACTGCACACAGGTAACTGGAGGTGTGGCAGGCGCTGTCCATGCCCCGCTCACATTTGCTCAGGCTTCCCCATCGCAGGGTGTCCAGCATGATGCATCTTTTCTTGAAACCTTTCTTTGGCCCCCCAGGGTTTACTTTGGGGAATTAGTACCCCTTGGGATTAGGGGGCCCTCACTATGGGCCCCCTACTGGTGAATGTACGACAACAAGTAAAAAAACCTAATTTTCGACATTTGTCAGTTTTTGTGGTGGCATACTCCTCGCATGGCTGATCTCAAGTTACCAGTCTAACCTCAGCTAACTCACGAAATTCCTAAAAATGTAACCAGCGGCTCTTGGAGTCTTGCACACCAGTGCAACCTTCATGTGTGATCACCTGGAAGTGCAACATTACACCCTCCCTGGGTTCTCTAGTGGGATTCAGCTTTGGTTTATCACTGAACTAACTTACTTGATAAAACTTTCCATTCCTATCAGTGTTATCTGGGATCACCTCCCCAATAAACTGCTCACTCCTGGGATATCCCAAAGTAAAAGAGAAAGTTAAGTCATTTAATGTTTGCACCTCAGAGCTAGACAGTCAGGGTGGAAATCCCAGTTTGGCCACTTGCCAGCTGTGTGCATTGCATGTTGGGAAAGCAAAAAAGCCTTTCTGTGCTCAGTGTTCTCCTCTGGAAAATGAGGATCATATAGCACCTGACTCAGGGTTATAAGGATTCAGGAAGATCATCCTTGCAAAATTATACCATCAGAAGCTGTGTAAATTAGGCATCTGATGAACCACAGCTATGTGTCATTATGGAACAGTTGATCCAGGAATTCACTGTTCTGTTAAAGGCTAGGCTTAGAAAACAGTTTCGCCAGCTTAGCCACCTTCCCTCTCACTTCTTCCTAGGATTAATTGATTTACAAAATCCCACTGTGCTTGCCATTGCTTCTGCATAGTCTCAAAGCAGAACTCTGTCAGCACAAGGATGGCCAGGAATGACACATCTGGGGTGTACAAGAGACCCAGGAATTAACCACACATCCAGACCCCAAGGCCTCCGAGGAGAGACCACGGCACAGGCTGGCTGTCTCCAGATGAGCCAACACTATGAGCCTGAAAAATTTTCCACAAGCAATTTTGGGTGAAGAAAGTGAAAGGACACTTGGATTCGCCCTGTCGGACCCGACAACACTCTACACAGACCACCCCCACACAGGGGCACCTAGACAACAGTGGACAGAGTCACTCACCGTGAGCGCTGGACTGTGTCTCCTGTAGGATGCTGATGATGTCCTCTCTCGGAGGCAAGTTAGGAAACTTTTCCTCCAGGACAGACAGAATCTCTTCCTGCTTCTCTGAGATCTTCTCTGGGTCCATAGTCATCCACTTGAAAAGGATGCTGCCTGAAAGGTGGATAAAAATGTCCCTGAACTTTCCAGCCACCTAGGAGACAGTCTGGGAAAATCAACGTTCCCATTCTGCAGATAGCACTCTCTAAACTGTAACCCACCCTAGCATGTTCTATGGCCTAGCGTTCATGGATAAAGGATAACATGGATAGCTTTCCCACACCCCATACAAACACTCAAACAGAGTATGTGTAGGTTTTAAATGATTTCAAAATAAGAATGAGTATAAACTATTTAAAGTTATGCTCTACAAGATTCCTTTTAAGAGATTACAGAGAGTATTTTCTCCATTCATTGTATTACTGATTTTAAATACCCACTTCCTCCTTTTCACAACTAAATGATGTAATTCCACCAGCAACAGCTAAGTAATCTGACCAGGTGGTTAACTTAAAGCCCCTTTCTGACCTTTCAAGGACCATTCACAGTTTTGAAAGAATTTACTGCTATCTAAGTACAAGGATTCACACACTGGCTCTAAATCACAGGTTTAGAATACAAAGTAATTTGTCAATATGATTTTAGGAGGGAAATGCTGAAAAATTAGGTTGGAGAGGTAGATAGAGGTCAGATCATGAAGGACCTTACAGACCATCAGAGTTTCAAGTAGAAGTAACATGCTCAAATTTATGTTTTATAAGACTTACTCTGAATACCATAGAAAGAATAAATTAGAAAAAAAAATTAGGAGGATCAAGGAAGCTATTTTTTGTAAGAACTAAGAAAAAGACAGCTTCACGTGCAGAGAAATGTGTACTGAGCTCAAATGATTATTTAAAGGTGGAGGGTAGTCAACTGAATTTTGAGTACATATTGTGTAGTCTAACAACTTCTGACATCAAATCCAAATTTAAAGATGATTTTTCCACCTATTGTTAAGATCAGGTTTAATCTGATCTTCAAAAAAGATTCTTCATTTGCTTTTGGCTTGGATAGAGTACTTGTACCAGGAAAAGGAAAAAAAGTTACAGGTGGCCTTAACAGCAATAAAGGCTGAAGATAGAGCTGGTAGAGTACCAGCCTAGCATGTACTGGGTCCATTCCTTAATACTGCTAAAAACAGACAAAAAGCCACCACAGGAAGAATAGAGGAACAATATGAAGAGTGTCAGGGAGTTCCCCAAATGACACTCTTAGAAATCAAGATTCTGGAGAGAAGGTGAGTACAGAGAAATGAACAATATTTGGTGTTGCTTTTCTCCTCAAGGCATTTGTTAGTTCAAAAGTCATGAACCAGAGGCTAAGAAAGTCGGCAGAGCTAACGATAATTTCACAGGACTTTGAGAAAAAAAAACTAGAGTCGAGCCCCTCTTCACAGAAGCACTCTTAGTTAAACCTCCAGGTTTCAAGATGGCACACTTGAAGAGCTACACTCTAGGATGAGAGTTGGAAAACTATAGTCTGGAGGTCAAATCTAGATAATTTCCTGTTTTAATAAACAAAGCATTATCAGAACACAGTCACATCAGCTAATTTACATACTGTCCTGAATGTTTTAATGCTATAATCACAGAGCTGAGCAATTACCACAGGGACTGTAGGCCTGCAAAGCCAAAACAGTGTACTATCTGGTCCTCTTCAGAAAAAGTTTGCCAACTCCTGCCCTCAGAGAAGAGTGAAACAGAGACCAATCTTCAGACAAACTATAGATTAAATTAGCAGTAAAGAAATGGAAAGAAAGGAAGAAAATACGAGCTAATTAGAAGACAAAGAGCAAAATGATAAATGTAAATTCAAAAGTAACAGCAATTATAATAAATGTAAAGAGATAAGAGTCTTCAATTAAAAAACAAAATTGTCCAACTGAATTTTAGAAATCATAATATACTGTTTACAAGAGCACACCTTAAATATGAGATTGAAAGGCTGAAAACAAAAGGATAAAAAAGATATAACATGCAAATGCCAACCACAAGAAATAATACACTAATATCAGGCAAAGTAGCCTACAAAACAAGAAAAAATACATGACATTAAGACAAATATTTCTTTATTACTAGAGGGTCAAGCCTCAGGAAAGTATATCAATTCCAAATTTGTATGTATTTATAATACAGCTTCCAAATATTAAAAAAAAAGGACAAAACTGGATGAAGAAAGAGATAAATAGAATGTCACAGTGGGAAAGAAATATAGCATTTTCAACAATTCTTCCAAAGAATAGAAAAAGAGAGAACATTTCCCAACATGTTTTATAAATCCAGGGATTACCTTGATACTAATACCTAGAAGTCAGGGACATTATGCGAAAGAAGAATTACAGGAAAGTCTCTATCTAAACACAGGTGAAAAAAAAAATTTAAACTATTCCCAAGTCAAATTTAATAATATGTAAGAGGACCTTGTTCAGCCACTAAATAGAGATCTCTCAGAAATAGAAGGACAAATTAATACTTAAAGAAGCAGTCAACCCAGATGTGGTGGCACACATTTATGATCCCAGCACTCTGGGAAGCTAAAGCGGGATAGCAAGTTTGAGATCAGCCTTGGCAACTTAGCAACACAGTGAGACCCTCTCTCAAAATAAAATATAAGAAGTGCAAGGAATATAGCTCAGCATGAAGGCCCTGGGTCCAATCCCCAGTACTCTACCTCAGAAAAAAGCAGTCAGTACAATTCACTGTATTAACAGAATAAAGGAGAAAATTCATATCGTCATTTCAACAAACTTCACATAAAAATCCTTCATAAAATCCATGATTTAATCGTTATAAAGTCTTAGCCACGTAGAAAGAGAAGACAACAACTTCCTTAATTTGATGAATGGCACTTATAAAAACCAAATAAAGGCAGCAAAAATCATAGTTAACTGTGAAATACCAAAAGACTTCCACTTCAAATTAGAAATGAGATCAGAGCACCACCTATTACTTTTCCTATTTGACACTATTAATTCCAGCCAAAGAGCAATACGGAAAGCAAAAAAACCCCAAAAAACAAAAACAAAAACAAAACCCCAAAAGGGAACGAAAAATGAAAAAGAGGATGAATTAAAACTTTCCTCACACATGTTTGCGTATACCAAAAAAAAAAAAAATCAAAGAATTGACAAATGAGATTACAATATAAGTAAATTTAGCAAATTTGCTATCTAACACAAAATTGTTTTTATTTCTATAAATAATTGCAAATAATTAAAATCAAACTTAAAAATTAAGTGCAGTAGTGTCAAAATACAAAACGCTTAGGAATACATTTGACAGAAATGTGCTTGGCTTACAGTCAAAGGAAGAATCTATTTTCTTTAACTTGGACATATTATTTTTAAAATATGTAAAATAGTATTCAAAACTAATCTAAATGATCCCCTTTAAACAGTCCCACAGGCTAACCTAGTGAAAAGAGATTTCTGACATCGGCTTACTGCTAAGTTTGAGTTGACAAAAAGGTGCTGACATAGCATCATCAGCTGGAAAAACTAATTCCAAAAGATGCTTACCCGCCACTGAGCTGTTTTTACTGGATGAAAAGCTGTGGCCCAAGTTCATCCCAGAAACTTATGTATATGGCAAATTTTTCTACTTCTTGTTAGAAACCATTTAGTAACTATATACTCAGTTTAATACCAGCATCAGGATATAGAGCAATCAAAGATACTTGTCAGCGCATTCAAATGTATCTCTTCGTGAGTACTAATATAACTTCCAACCAATTCTTCACAACAAAAGAAATACTTAAATCCATAATCTCAGACCTCAGAATATTTCAACTATTCATAGAGTAGCAGGGAGGGGGCAGAATTAACAGGAAGCAACAAAGAAATATAATAAATAGTAACAAACGTTGTATTCCACTAGGAAAAAAAGATCAACCACAATATTTTTTGTTCAAAAGAATGAAAAGGTGAAGGACCTCTCGCCAAAAACAACTGCAGTGTGTCAATACTGAACATGATCTATCAGAGTCAGAAGTTGTTCGGGGAAAACATTTAGCATAGTTAAGACATATTCTTTTTTTTTTTTTTTTTTTTTTTTTGGTGCTGGGGATCGAACTCGGGCCCTGTGCTTCCGAGGCAGGCACTCTAATCACTGAGCTAAATCCCCAGCCCCCAGTTAAGGCATATTCTGCATGATAAATTCTTAAGCAGAAAACAAGGGACTTAAGCCTCTTTTTTGTGTTAGCCAGGACTGATTCCTTGCCATACTGAAACAAAAATGAAAAATTATAGAATGAATAACAGAGGGAGAAAGAAGAAAAGGAGAAAGGAGAAAAGAGGAAATACAATTTAGCTGTTTTTCTGAAAAGTGAGAAAAGCATATTATTCAATTGTTTCCTGTTCTTATAAATGAAAATATCTGCATTTAAGAATAAGGTTTCTTGTTGCATGGCTGAAGAAATAAGTCAGAGGTTGAAGAATCATCTTGGTTTTATATCTAGCAGAAACAATCATTTCTTTTCCATAGCCCAACATCTTCCTAAGCAAAGCAGGTGATGTAATTCCCTCTGGACTTTGTAACCATTTCAGGACAACAATGATTCACTCAAGGCAAGAGAGGGGAAAAAACCTGGCCCTGTTCCTTTCCTATCTGACCTCCTTAAAAGGATCTTTTTGAAGCTGTTAATCCCGGCTACCAAAATAGCAAGCAGCTATTCTTCACAAAGGTCAAATGGAATTACCAACAGAAAGGAGAGTTTGTTTTCTTAAATCCTAAGGTACGGTTTTTCCACTCAGTCCTAAATTAAGAACAATTACTGTTATTTTTTTTCCACTCTTCATCTTGTGGCTGCTGTCAAGCAAACAAACACGAAAAGCCATTTAGGCAAAGTGTGGTCTTGATCAAAGTGTGTCTGGTAATCAATGGCTAAAATCTCATTGCCAGATGGTTCCCGGAAACACACACACACACACACACACACACACACACACACACACACACACACAAAATCCCCAATGTGATGATTCAGCAATTTAATGGTTTTTAAATCTGGCAGCAGTCCTCTAGCATACGTCTCTGGGGAAATAAAAGAACACAGGTTGAGGTCTCTGGTGGGTCTATAATTGTTTGCTTTGGGCACAAATCCAAGATATAACCAAGCAGCAACTTTCAATCACCCTGGCAGTATAACGCAACTTTTCAGTATACTTCGGTTGTTGTATGTTTGGAAATAACAAAAATATTTTAGAATCACATAGGAGGAAGGGAAAAGACTGAGAAGAAGAGAATGAGGTAAAAAAGAAATGAGAAGGAACATAAATACAACAGAAAAAAAAAAGAAGACTTAAAGAGCAAAAACAGATGAAGAAAGAAAGAATCCATATTCCAACTCATTTCCAAAATTCAAGATCATTTATGATCACATCCACTTGAACATTTTCTTTTCCAACAGAGATAATTTCCCACATTAATAGGAAGTAATGATGCATAAATGTTTACTTTTCCCAGGTGGAAGTGGATGTTCATGATTTGCATCCCGACATTTCCAAGTTTGAGGTACAGTAACAATGAGCATTACCCGTGGCAAGGAGCTCGGGTTTAAGAAAGTGCATTCTCTTTCCGGCAGGACACAGACTTGAGTGACTCGGCCGGTGAGAAAAGCTGGTGATTTACGTGCACTGGCAGAACCCAAATTGGCATTTGTCACAGGGATCAGAGGCAGCAGTGACTAAATCCAAGGAACGGCGACGTGTGGCAACTTCTTCCCCTTCACTATGTCTTCAGTAACATTTTGTTGAGTTCGTCAAGGCTTCATTTAGCACACTGAAGACAGTGAAACCCCAGAGCGATGGTGTGGAGCCACCTGCACATGGACTCAGTAAACAGACTAATCTGTAAGCACAGCTAGGACAAAATCAGTAAGAAGTGAACGACCCAGACGGGTAACTCTTTGATTGCTGGATCTCTCAGGAAGTTTGGCACTATCCGCACAGGGGATCTGATTCATGAGGAGTATGCTGTTGGAAAACGCTCCAAAAAGCAGATAGCTTACTGTGGATATTCAAAATGCCTTCTCCGTAAGGTCGGATGAAGGAAAAGACTACTTATTTTGTGGATGGGGGTAAATCTGACAACAGTTAGGCAAGATCAACAGGCTCATTAGAAGGATGAGCTAAAGTGTCCACCATGGTATTTTTATAATTCAATCAGTTAACAGTAACAGCTCTAGAAAGAAAAGAAAAAAGAAAACACTTGGGCCTCTCTTTGTCACCTGTTGAGTCCCACAGAGCCCAGAGGATACAGCAACAGGGAAGATTATCAGAGAAACACAATAGAATATGTCTATGTTGGCAAAGTGATACCGCCTTTTACTGGTGTATAAATGTTCTTTAACAACATTCACAGTAATTGGGTTCTACCTGAGTATTTGAAGAAAATAGCATACCATCACGCCAACACCTTGCTAGACAGACAGGTAGATAGACAGATAGAAACTAAAAAGTTTCCAATTGAATTTAATCTTGAATTAAATCTGTATTTCCTGTATTTAGAGAAAAATTGAATTTAAATAGGTATTTCCCGCAATTAGAGAAAAACGTGAGTATGTATAGAAAAGAAATTTGGAAGAAAAAACAAGGTGATCAGACTGCAGGTGAAGTGGAATAAAGAGTCGTCGCAGATGGAATCTCCACACGCTGACACACGCTGACCAAAGAGCAGGAACTATCTGATCCCTGAGGCTAATCCTGTATAAACTCTTACTGCATGTGAGACAGGGCTGGAGTCGGGGAACTCGGTGACATCGTCAGGTGTCTTCTCAAGAAAACTTACGTGAAGGAAAAACTTTAGACTTGGTTGTGTCTTTTTAAAAGGAAGAACCGGTCTACACGATTGTTTCCGTCACACTACGAGTATTGCTATTAGCCACATTTCTGTGCTTTCACTTACTCCAGGAAGCTCACACCCAAAATTTTAAACAGTGTTATTTTTACACCTCTCATTTTATTCTTACATCTTTAGCTTATTCCTTTCTCTACTACTTTTCTTTTTCTTGGCTTTTTTTCTTTATTATATTGCATGCATATTTATAAGCCATCTCAAATATTCTAGGCAAGAAAGAAGGCATGAAGAATTAAATAAATGTTAGATGGATAGATAGATAGATGGATACTGACCTGTGCACTAGAGAGTAAACTTAGCAGACAAATATTGATCTAATGACAGTGAGAGTAAGTAATTTGTGTAAGAGTCAAACCAGGCAAAATCCGCATGTATTGTTATGGGGTACACATACCAGGGAGGTAAAAGTATAAAGAAAAGCAAAGAAGTATGTACCATAAAAACCAGAATATTGTTGACCAGTAAATAGGGAGTGAGTTAGAAGTGACAGGAAGGGCCACAAAAAGATCTTGCTCCATTTCTTTATCTGGGTAATTGTTAAAGGGGTGTTTTCTTTGTGATGAGGAGTTGAGCTTTATAATTATGTTTGTGGGGAAATAGTTTAATTTTTCCTATGGAAGTTAAAGTATCATCGCACTAACAAAATCAATGCAGTCAGGAAAACAGCGTACACAACCAACCTTACAAAGCTCATCCTGTGGCAGTGTTTATTGCTGGCCCACTATGTGCCAGACAAGACAGTAATGAAGCACACAAGTTCTCTTTTCTCATAAAGCTCACATTCTGTGGTTAGAGAAGAGGAGGCAGAATTTATGGTTAGACAGAAAGAGAGATAGGTAGACATAGGAATAAGCATACCACATAGAGGGAACAGCTTATGTAAATCCTTAAGAATGGAAAGAGGTTGAAGTATCTGAAAAGCTGGAAGGCCCTGTGCCCGGAACACAGTAGGGGAAGAGCGGATGATGTTTGTTGAGTGGGTGGAGGAAAGAAGTCTCTGCAAGTCTGGAAGGGTAGGATGCTTGGATTTGGAATGTAATGGGTTACAAGCAGGGACTGATATAACTTAATTTGCATTTTTAAAAGGTCATATTTCATAGGCAGTGTATTTTATGGAAGAAAAAAAGAACAAAGGATAGGCAGAGATAGTGGCACAAAAGAAGAGACAGAAATGGCAGCTTAGGTTGGGGCACTAGCAGCCATTATAGAAAACATGGATAGAGTCTGTGTGTAGACTCAATAGGACATGCTAATGGGTCAATGTGAAGGAGAAGGAAAAGGAAAGAAGTCCAACCCCTCCACTGTGGCTTGAGTAACTGGGTGGTCTGCAGGGTCTTTACTGAAGTGAGGAAATTGGAATAAAAGCAGGTCTGGAGATTCGGGAACTAAAGGGCCCTAGTAGGGCCCTTTATAGGAGGGTAGAATTAGACACGCATGCAAAGATGTCTCTTGGCTACTGGATATGGATCTGGAATTCTAAAGAGAGTTTGTGTTGGGGACAAGGAATCACAGCCTCTATATACGATTTAAAGACTTGGAAGTAAACAAAGTCACTTGAAGATAATGTATAAATTTTTTTTCAAAGTCTCAGAACAAAGTTCTAGGGCACCACAATATTAGAAATCAGAGGAAAATGAGCTAGAAAGCAAGATGGAGGAAGAGCACATCTAATCTTTTTTGCACATTAAAAAGCACATTTAAAATTAGTTTTCCCCACCATACTGAGCTAGGAGGCATATACTAGGTCTTCTTCAAGGACCAAGGGAATCAATTTCTTAGCCCACCTGAAATTATTTTATAGCACACAGGGTATCTCAGCACTACATGTTTTTGGACAGTAAAAATGAAAAGCAAAGAACAATCAAGTTTATGAGGTACTTAGCCTCAAAGTAAATTCATACCTTTTAGTAGAAAGTTTATGATTAAATAGTCTCTGTCTAATATGATGCTTTTAAAGACTCTTCTAACGTCTCAGTCATAGATTTCTAATCTCATGGACCATAAAAATCACAACACTGATTACCATTAATTAGGGAGTGAGTTGGTAGTGGCAGTAGTGGCAAGAAGGGGCACAAAAAGGTCTTACTCAATTTCTTTATCTGGGTAATTGTTAAAAGTGTGTTTCCTTTGTGATGATTTACTGAGCATTTTCTAAAACAGGTATTTTCTAAAATTCCTTATGGCAAAGGTGGGCATAAAAATTTTGTATTTTTAAAACCTAGAAGAATATATAAATAACTGTTCTAGAAACGCATGTCAAATTAAAGATGACTTAGAATACCCCAAAATACGAAGTAATATCACAGCTATTTATAAAGAGGATACTTTAGAAAGAGAATTTTTCATCTTATAAAAATAAAGACTGCTAGAATTTTATAGAAACATAGAAAAACAAGTCTTTTTAGACTTTGTGTTAACACAGGGTGGCAAAAGTATGAAATCTAAGTTTGAGTTAAATGCATATGTGCTAAAGATTCCAGAACTTCAAAAAATTGCATTACTGTCCCAAAATACCATTACTCTAAACATCTGGGTCATCGTTTTAAAATCAGACTCTTGGATCACCAGGCCTTAGTCCCTTCTAGTCAAAACTATTCAGTGATATTCCATCTTCTTTCCACATGTACATACACATGTACACATACATGTGCACTTTGGCCAAAGGTCTCCAGAACCCTCTTTCCACTGTAATAGGTGCCCTGGTTTTTCTACCTCCTAGGCTTAAGTGAATCAGGCTCTTTCATGACCACAGCCCTACCAGACATGTTCACAGGTTAAGCATCTTCACTCTTTCATCCTCTCATATTCCAGTTTTAAGCAACAAATAAGCAATGTCCACATCTTGTCAGCCTCCCACTGCCACTTCAAAACTTGCTTCATAAGAGATCTCTGATACTAAGAAAAACACAACACTCATTCTCATAACTTTATGCCTTGATGGCTCTGCAAAGTGGTCTACATCCATTCTACCTCCTTAAATCTAACCATCATCATCACACAGCAAAGCCACGTCTTTGCACCAACATAGTATATTTTTATATTCTTTTACTATTTATAAAAAATCATGATGAGGAGCTATTCATTGGCTACTTTTTTCCTACTAAACAACACATGTATTTTAATAATAAACCAAACTCCTTAGTGTGCAAGATATTTAAACAAAATGTTCTCTAGTATTTTCCTGCACCACGCACTCACACTGTCAAGCAACTTTCCTCTTAGCTGCAATTCCCAATTACCTTTATTTTCCTTCTGCTTCATCACAAAGTGAAATGACTGCGCTTGCTTACATTGGTTGAAATCACTACTTCCCAAACAGCATTTTTGCAATAAAAATATTTATGGTAATTTACTGAGGTCATTAGTTCTAAAACTTTTATAGGCACTTCACAACTCTTGGACCTTCTCCCTTCCACATTGTAGTAGAGACAGAAGAAATGAAGGAAAGAGTCCCTGAAGGCATTAAATCAACATACCAGATATTCCTCTTTTCCAAATCCTCTTAGTCTGTTCCTGTTTTTCATTTTCCTTTATTAAATACTTCTGAGAAAAGTCTGTCTTCCAGGTCAAGAATGAATTGTTGGGGGAAAAAAACTTTCTTATAAAACCCAAACAGGGTCTTGCTTGAGAAAATCACTGGACTTTTGCAGTGTAGCACCAAAGGCAGCTGAGAATTTCTAACTGGAGAAGCACTCTTTGAAAGCAGTGGGCTCCGCTGGTGGAGGTGAGAGATTAGTAGAAAGCAGGCATCCCTCAGTGACCGTGAGGCATTAATGAGTTCTAGGAGTCCGAAGGCTACCAAAATATGTGGATGCTCAAGTCCCGTATGAAAGATGGCATCCTATTTATATGAACATCGTGTACACTTCCGGCCATCCCTAGACTATTTACAATACCTACTACAACGCAGCTGTTACATGGTGTTGCTTGGAGAACAATGACAAGAAACAGGTCTGTACCTGTTTACTTACAGAGGCAAAATTTTAAAACCTTCCAATGTAAGGCTGGATAATCCAAGGATGGGGATCCCCTGGATACCGAGGGTCCCCTGAGGGTAACTGGTGAAGGCACTCGCCACCCCAAGTGGCCTGAAGCAGACTGAAGATGGACTGTGTGACAAGACGAAGGTGGAAGGAGGAAACATTTGACTATGAGACACCCGATCCAACATCACTGAAATAAAAAGTGCGTATCTGCCATCCAAAGAGCATGGCTAAGTACCAGGAGATGCCTCAAGGTGGGCCCATGGAGTTGTGGCCCAAGCTGTCGCCCGGAAGAGCCCCCTCCAGAGCAGCGAGCTGCTCTGGCTCCCAGCCGAGGCGGCAGCTCCATTTAACATTCTCGTCTAGTGGAACAGCAAGGCCCTTTGTGCCTGTTTTTAAATGCACATTTTTAATATTCAAAATAATGCTACTCTTTAACAAACTCTTTACTCCCTGCCTCTCTGATGAAGCTTCCTGTGGTCTTTAAGGGATTGTTAAGCCAAGAATGGATCGCAGTCTTTCTGCATGGGTGGGTGGCGAGCCACTCCATTAAGCCTTCCCGGGCTGGCGGAAGCGCCGCCGCTCACCTCGGAGCAGACAAGCCAGCCGCTCGGTGAGGAGCTCGGGGGCCTCCCGGAGAAGCTCCTTCAGCACCAGAGAGGAGGAGGCCTCTCGGGGCTCCGGCTCCGCCTCGTTCTGCTCAGCCGGGCTGATGACTTTGACGACGGCGGATTCCAATGTTTCGTCCTCACTGTAAAGCAAACGGAAGAGAGGCAGAGAGAGAGGCTGCATTTCCTCACTTTGGGGGAATTATTTAGTCTCTGCTCCTGCAAAAATAATAATTTCTTCTCAATAACCAAATATGTGAGTAAACTCGCGTGACTCTGAAGAGTAGAGACCTAGTTCCTTATCTCTTCCCATTTCATTTCAACCAAATACTTCCCCAAGTGTCCTAGAATATCTTTGCACCTTAGCAACTCGATCTCTTTTTTCACGGTTGGGAAATAATGGCTGACACTTCCTGACTCGCCAGTACAGGGCAGACACGATTACATATACTCTGTTTGTGTTGTCACATTTTATACAATGAAATGGCCCTATATGAAATAAATTCTAATAAAATCTCTGATTTACAAATGGGGAAACCAAGGCACAAAACAGTTCAGAAATTTGCTCTATATCACACGACTAGCGAGCAGATGGTTGCATTTAAACTACGGCAACCAAGCTCCAAAATCTTGTATATCCAGAAACTGTGGGGTAGAAAAAAATGCTAGTGAGCTTATTTACATCCACCATAATCCCTTAAATACCAGATAGGACTGGTGTTTATCAAAAGCAGGAAGAAAATTCTGGCTAAAAATGACCTTATTCATTCTGTCAAAAACAAATGAGTGACAATGAAAGAATTAAGGATCTCAATTTATTTCCGAAAAGCATTCTATCTCATAAACAAAGGCAGAGCTCACAACTTCACTTTTGAAACTCAGTATGAACGTTTCCATCTTCACTGGCCACAAAACTCTCAGATTTTGACTGACACGCCCATTCCATACTTTACTCCTTTAGCTTCTTGCACTGTCTTTTCCCATATCTACTTGGATTTGTTGATTTGGAACATTTAGCATACAACTTTAACCAAGCATATGATTATCCTGAAGATGAATGCTACAGTTTGGGTGTAATTTCAGGGTCCCTCAAAGGTCCACATCTGAAAGCTTGGTCCCTAGAGTGGAGGTATTGGTAGGAGCTATGAACAGTTACGAGGTGCAGCCTAAAGCTAGGTGCTTAGGCCATGCGCTCATGTCCTGAAGGGAGAATGAGGGACCCTGATCTCTCAGGCTTGCTGTTCCTGGCTGGAGATCTGGCTGTTTTGCTCCTACACTTGCTGATGGGCCGCCCTCACCACAGCCCAAACTAGTGGGGCCACCTGATCTCAGACTGGGAACTTCAGAACCACGTGCTGAAGTAAATCTCTCTTTAGTTCCTGCATCAGGTATTTCATTGCAGTGACCGAAAGCTGACTAATACAAAGGAAAACTGAAGTGAGTCCAAAACACCTACCAATAACTTCCAGCCACTTGTCAGTTGATTGGTAAATAGCATTCAAAAGGATTTCATTTATTTCAAATAGCGTAGGCATAAAAGCAGCCCCATGTAGACAGATTGGTGGTTAAACTATTTATAATGAAATTAATTGTATGAGTGATGTTATAATGTATTCATACTTAAGTATATTTCCTTTAAAAGGTTCAGTTTAAAAATGATTAAATAAAAATCTTTTTATTTCTTATATACTGAGGTCAGTGTCCACTGGTGAGGTCATCAACAGTTAGCAAATTGGCAAACTAGGTGAAGAGTGAGCATCTCCAACTACAGAGGTGACGCATGGTAGTAGTGGACAGCTTATCCCAAGGACACCTTCGTAAGGTCATTGAAGGCAGAAGATTTGTGTTTTCCCCCTCAATGAGCCTTTAGATTCTTGGCCCAGTTAGCACTCTTAGGTACTTATTGATGGAGGCAGAAGATCCAGGTTTTAATCTGAACTCTTACACCAACTACATGTGGCTAAGTCATTTGTAACACTGGGTTTCAGGTTTCTTGTCCATAAAATAAGGAGTTTGAACTGCATCAGCTTTCATAAATTGATTCTAAAATGCTATGAGTGTGCAAACCAATGACCAAAGTATTTTCATGGTCTAGCTCTACATGTATTTCCACTTCACTACTGAGATTTCTTTCTTAAGAAACTTCAGTTTTATCTAGTGTTTGAGTTCCATTTGCATTTCCTATTTTCAGCATGAATCTATACCATTATTGTGTTGCTATATGAAAATGTTTTAAATGGTTTAAAACTATAATTTTGGTTAATTTTACAAAAAGCTTTCCACATAAGAATGTTATATAAGAATGTTATATTTTAAATGCAACAGTAAAAACAGAACTGACACAGCACACATTTTGTTACAAAAGAAGAAAATAAATTCCCTTTATTCTGAACATTCTCTGTTTTTCATACATTTCTCTAAACTGCAACAATCCTGAGCAAGGTGACCATTGCTCACAAGACCCTTCATAAAAAAATCAAACCTCCAAAGCTTCACAGTGAGTCTTACCTTGCCAGGACATTGCTACCAACAAGTGTTATGGATAACTTCCCTTCATCATTTAGCTGATGCAGATTAATTTCATCTCGGAATATGTGGAAGGATTCAGATATATTCAGCTCTTCTAAAATAAACCTGGTCTCAGTAAAGTAGTTGAATTCAGTTCTTGGAATATTCAGCACTGGTAAACAGAGAACCCCAGGTGGGCTGACCTACCAAGAGAAAAGTGGACAGAGTCACTCGAAAGAGCAGGAGGGAACATATAACAACTTACCTTTCCTGCTGCCTGAGGGTAACTGGTAAAGGGAAAGCAAGTCCTTTGGCTGCACTAAACCATTCATCACCAGATTTTCCAGAAACCAGTTAGAGAATTGTCCACTGGGAAGTGGCCCCCCATGTTCTAACCTCCTAAAACTTCTCATGCCTTACTTAAAGTATTTTATGTCTCACTTCAACCCCTCCACAACAAAACAAAACAGTTCACAACAGCAATGAAACAACGACAAAACCAGCAAAGTGGTTTTTCTTTTGCCTGTAATACTAATACTGAATCTCAATTGCATTCCTCTTCACAAACCTACTGTAGCCAAATCTTCCACTTACTAAGACAATCTAGATCGCAAGATATTATCTGTGATGTTGAATTGTTACAATTAAGTTTTGAAAATACAAAACACGATGTAGGACACTGAAAACTCATTTAGGAGCTAACAGATGGTGATCTCCACTGATTTCATGTACTATTTTAAAAACCTTATGTTCAAGAACCTCCTAGAAAAAAATTTGCAATAAGTTGGGGGAAACAGGAGATGGGTAGGAAGTAGAGGATTCCAAATTCACAATAATAAGCTTATTTTTCTATAGGAATTTTTAAAAATAAAAGTGCTTTTAAAAATTACTATGAGCAGCTAGCAATAAACTCCAAAATAACTATGATTGAAAGAATGCAGGATTTGGTAACGTTGAATTTTTGCATAGACTAAATGGTCTTTATTCTCATTTCGTCACCAACTCTGCCACAAGCATGGTGCTCAACACAGGTTAACATCTCTGTCACCTGTCTCCCTTGGTGGCACTAAGAAGTCAGGCCTTTTGGACCGTTTTGCTCAGTTATGTTTCCAGTGCCTCAGACAGTCTGGCAGGTAGTAAACATGTAATAATTCTTGAATGAAATGAATGAATCAGCCATTGCTATAGAATACGAATCACAGAGCCGCTTCCACAGCACAGTTTCTCTCTCACCTATAATATTACTGCTACTGAATCATGGTTGCATAATAATCATTAACAATGTACAGATGGCAAGTTACTTTTCCTAATTCAGCGAGAGCTCTCTCTAACTCCTGACAATGACTTGGAGAGTGGAATCAGCACAGACGTTGGGAGCGTGTGGCCTGAGCCTGTGTACGAAGGACCTGTTCTGAAGTTGGAGTCAGAGGGACTAAATTCTAGCCCCAGTCTCTGCCATGTGACTTGGAGGAAGCCGTTTTTCTCTCAATTTTCCCTATCTGTAGAATGGGACTTATCTATGAAAGTAAGAAGGATTTAAATTGGGTCATATATGCAACCCTGTAAAGCTCTGTACTTATGCCATATGTCAACACCCTGAGAGGGAGAAACCAGGTTCTCAAGAAAAATTTAAATGGGGTGCAGACCACTTGTAGAGAGCAGAGCCCAGTGAAATGAGGAACCAAAGACAACAAAGTTCCCAGTAAGTGACTCCTCGGTCGTTCCACATTTGTTTCCATGGTTAGTGACAAGGCTTCAAAGAAAGAGAGGAGGATTCATGTGTCTGTTTTTATCTATTGCACCTCTCACAATTACTTCCCTCACCTCTTTTGTTGTGTATCATTATACTCATTCAAGACACAGTTGGTGGTGGTGATAGTATTATTACATAATTTTGTTCAAATTCTAGGCCAGTATTAGTCTAAAAATCGATCTCATTCAATCAACTTTATGATCTCTGGACAAACAAACAAACAAAAAAAATTAGGAGTCAAAAACCCAGTTAAGAATAATGCTTAATATGCATGTCTGGACACAGGCACATTTATCTCCTCATACCAATTAATCTCTCTTGTAAAGTTCAACAGGTTTAAAGATAAATTTGATATAAAGCCCACATATAGAGATCAGAATATTTTACCCATCATTTTCGTCAGCTGCTGCCCTGAAGCAGTTCTTGCCACCCACAGCTCATTCTGGAAGACTGGCTTTCATATGAATTTAAATGGCTCTAGATCAGCTAAGCATACTGTCAGGGGCCAAGGATGAAAAAAAAATTGGAATAAAACAAACCAGACTCTGGAAAATTTAAAATTGTATGAAAGTTTTGAAAATAGCACCTTAAGATTCTTAACATACACTTTTAGATTTTTAAGGCAGTAAAGCCTATTATCATGGGCTGATGGATTTTATGGAATGAAAATTTATAAACAATTTGTTGAAGGTCTTTTATACTTGTATAAGTGCATCTGTGCTTCATAGAGTAGAAAACTTTCCCTCAAGGAAGACTATCACTAAGTGAAAACAATCTTGGTGTCAGGGCTAAAAGGCAAAATTGAACAAGTATTTGTAGAATGTAGATTTGACATGTAATGCCGCTGTCTTTGAAAATTTCAGATGTTATACTCTGTATTTCATGTAATGTTCATACTCGTCATTCTGTGCATATTTTTCTATCCCAAAGGTAAATCTATCCAACAGGATGATGAATGTAAAGAAGAAATTAGACCTTAATTTTGTTAGTTCACTCAATTCTTAAAAACTTAATTAACTATTATAAACAGTTTAAATTTCTTATTTTAAAACATTTACTTTATTGCAACAAGGTTTTATGAAATGAATCAGTAAGGAATAACTACAACATCACAACATATATGTAGTGAGTGCTTAATAAATATTTGTGGATTAATGGATCATAGTGCTTTATTCTCTGCCATATGAGAAATTAAGTTGATAGCTATTTTTTCCTAGCAAATGTTCTTTCTTAAAAGTCACATAATCCAAGTACAGAAGATGTAGACATTGCCCCCTCACCTTGTCTAGAAAGTAGGCATATGTAAAGGCAGAAATGAGAGCGTCCAAGTCACAGGATTTAGGTCCAATAACCACATGGACCTTCTCCAAGCGTTTGCTTCGATTCTGAAACAAATTAAAATAAAACATCATAACTCAGCTGGCAATAGATCAATAGAGAGCAAATTTTTCAACCTTTTTCAAATATGTCTTATCTGTATACATATACAATGGAAGAAAATCAATTTATCATGAAGTTTTACATGAGAACATAAAAACTGTACATTTCACATCTTAAGATGTTCTTTCAAATCAGTAAGTTATCAGGAAGAAGAAATGAGGTTTTATTAAAATTATCTACAACTTAACTTCATTTGACCTGCATCTCTGAGTCATAAATTTTTTTTAATAAAATATCATGTTGTTCTAAGGAGCAGTTGTGCTGAATTATACTGTCATTTCCTTATATAAGACATCATTATTAATTTAAGAAACAATGTGTCTTTTCTCATGTATGCCTGGCATGCTGTGAAATCAAATAAACACAAAATTTGCAAAGGATTTATTTATTTTCATGTCACATTTTGGGTGGCAGGATATAATCTCTCTGCATTATACTCTATTATTTAGTAAATGAAACTCATAATACTTTCTTGCTCAGAAAAAGGGATATGATTAGTGTCATAGCTCTAAAAATACAAACTGTAGTAACTGCTCTTAAAAAGTATATGTAGTCACCTCTTTGAAAGTGAACACATGCTGTTTTTCTGGTTAAACTCAATACGTTACTTAAAGTTCCTTCGTAAGAGGCTAACATCCTTCATAATACGCCGGAGACGACATACATGGTTCTTTCCTCATTTTCCATCATTTGCTTTAACCTTTCTTTCTAGGACAGACTAGAAAGCCAACTTCATTGGAATTCTGCTCCAACAGCTATGTAAAAGGTTAGACTGGCCATGAAGGTTTTAATTAAAAAAGACTCCTTTATGTGTGGGACAAAGATAAAGTATTGTTCTAGGTATTGCCTACTAGGTAGTTTACAAATGAATCTAAGTATTTGTCAATAGTTGTAAGAAATGCTGGTATCAGCCACAAGTTGTTAAAAACTAGATTTTGGCCCCAGAAACAAATGGATTCGACTTGGATGGAGGCTGTGTTAAAGACAAAGACAAAGACAAAGACCACAGGATCAGTGTTGCAGATCAGTCATCCAATATGCAAACTGCCAAACTCAACTACACCTACATTTTTAAACTATTAGGACACTGATCTTCAGAAAATCAACATGATGTAGCAACTTTAAAGTTTGCTATAAACCCTCTAGAGCTAATTCTAATCCCCTTCCTCCCAGTACCCCCAGTTTAGCTTCCATTCCTTCCTCTCCTAGCCTCTTTCTCTAACCTGAGAAACGTAGGGCTGGTTCACTTGCCTGAGCATTCTTTGCAGGTTCTAGTCTAGGCCTGCCTCTCAGTCTCAAGACAGTCGAATATTCTAGAAGCACCTAAAGAAATTTAGGTAAATGGAATTTACTCCATTACAACACAAATGAATGCATTAGGAAATCATATTACTGTAAACTCTGTTATTCTGAGAAACTCGAAGGTCTGAGTAGACATTACCTCATTTCTCCTCCCCAATCTTATGAGAATGACAGTAAGAAGAGCAACAGCACTTTTTATAGGTCAGAGGAGTCTGTGATAGTGCTGGGATTGTTTCCAGAACCCACAGCCCAGAGCTGAGATCCTAGGCCCCTCTGCCCTACCCTACCCATCCACACTGCCATGATGACTTCAGAGCAGGCATGGGGACCAAAGAAGAGAGAATGCTAAATATGCACCATAAACACAGCAAGACTTTAGACATTTTGTCACATCAAAACTACCCACCTATTTGCCTTCTTGTCTGGGCTTTATCATTTCCAGGATACCTCTGTGTTCAAACCCCAACTTACACAAAAGGAAACGTGGAGAACAGAGCAAGACCTGGGTGTCATTTCCAAGCCCAGCTCCAATTATTACTTAAAAAAGAAAGGAGCTAAATGAAGATGGTGAACCCAAAGCATGCTAGTCAGTCTCACAACTCCTGACTCTGATGTATTCCTCCACCTTTAAAAAGAAAAGGTATATATCCTCCGGTAGGGTCAGAGCCTAGCGGACGCCAGCGTGAAGCTCTTGAGTTCTTCTTGGCGCCACGTGGCTCTCTTTACACAATCTCTCCTTTCTCTCCGACTGCCCTGCTTCCCATATATCAGATTCTTTCCTAGTCATGGCCTCTTTCAATGCCATTCACCCACATCTGCCATCCTAAACAGATGTCACATTCCCCAAGCTGCAACACTCTGTTCCTTTACCACCCGCATCCATCAGAATATGCCACCCTAGTGCCCAGACTCTCAGAAACCTGCTTCTCAACTGGCAAGTCCAACAAGTAATATGTGCCCATGCACATGCCTGGAGTAATGCACCACCCACCAAGGCAACGTGTTTCCATTTCCAAGAGCCCTTCCTGAAATCACGCCACAATCCAAAACAGCAACTGGAAACTTCACACTAGCTGAGAATGCTGGACTAGACAGAAGAGGTGTCACAACCAGAAGGTACATCTGTTGCCTGTTTGAGAGCCTGAAAACTGATGAGTTTGATCTCAAAATATCCCAGATGCTTCTAAGTGCCTGATTCCCACCAATAAGCACTGATACGATCGAACTGGGGTAGCAGAAGGCGAATGTCAAGTTGTCTGTGCTCACACTGATTCCTGCCTCCTGAGGGGACAAAATGAGAGACCAGTCGCCTAGACTTGCCCTGTAGATGAGCTCAGGAATGCGCAGGATTTGACTCTTCAAACTGAGGTTGAACACCCAGGTGTTCAGGGTTTGTGCTCAATCTTTCCACCACAAATGGCCAAGGCGGTGGGCACAGAGCAAGCACAGGGCTCACCTGGGGTAGAGGAGTCTAAGGAATTTCAGGGGTCTGGGCCAAGAAATAGGTGCAGCAAGGGCCCACCTGTGGTGGCAGCAGTACGACTGCCTTTCCAAACCCAGAAGAGATGCCTGCCCCCAGTGACACCCGGCACCTGTCCCAGCGGGTCTCCTGCCCAGAGACTATCGGTCTTCATATTTCTGCCCCTTCATACAGTCCAAATTGGGTTTTGGATTACTGACTACAAATTATGCTCACATAAAAGCGACACATGCACAATTTTCTCCATTTAATTCATTTTCATGGTATCCAGCCAATAGAAACCTGTGTGTGCCAGCTGCTGATCTAGGCCCCGATGCAACAGTGAATCGAGTGGACAAAACTCCCGGCCCTCTGACACTTGGAACGTACTGCACGGCATCCAATGAAACAAATAATCAGATAATGATAAGCAGGAAATAAGAAATCTCGAAGGGGGAGTAAGAGTGCTGGGGTGAGTCTCACCGAGAAAATGATTTTTGAATGAAGACTTAAAGTTAGTAAGTAAAACTGAAGGAAACCTCAGGCCGAGAGAATAGAAAAGTGCAAACGCTGTAAGGCGAGAATACATCCAGCCTGTTCAACAAATAATCACTGCCTAGTACACACGTTTTCTAAATGTGATTTATTAAAAATTCAGCAATGAGTGGATCTGGTAAGTAAATCTCCATTCCCTAGTATCAACACAAGCATGACAAGCATTAAGGAATTCCAAGAACCAGAAGGAAGGCTAATGTCTGAATACAGTGCACATAACAAAACACGCATAGGCAGAGGGACTAGGTACTGTGCTGCTTTACCATCTACATACACATCCCAATAGATTGTCCTCATAACCAATATATAAAAGAAAATATATCGAACATACCAGTACTCAAGATCACAATTTTAATAGGCTTTCAAAGTATAATCTTACGGACTGATAAAATGAGACTTCTCATTGAAGTTAACTTCCTGTCTTTTTAAAAAGCCAATAAAATGCCTACACACTCGAATTCAACTGTCCATTAAAGGAATCTGGACTTGTTAGACAGAAACACTTTCTTTTTATTTATTTTTTTTTTTTTTCCTTGTGCCGGGGATCAAACTCAGGGCTTTGCGCTGGCTAGGCAAGCACTCTAACCACTGAGCTAAATCCCCAGCCCCTGACAGAGCATTTTCAAAGCTACCCACAGGAAACAGAAAGTGTAATCAGAAAGTGTCCTTCTAGGGCTCGGCAATAAACTTAGATCAGCTTTTTCATACTTTCACCCTCTCAGAAACAAAGTTGCTCCTTCCTGTAACTTTTTTTCTTCAGTTTTTATTTTTTATTAGTACATATTTGCAGTACCTAACCATCACATTCCATAGGAGGCATTGGTACATGTACATAACACATCTCAGGTCTTTTGTCATCCCTTTCCCTTCCCTCCTTACCCCTCCCTCCTCCTCTTAGTCCCCTTCCCATTTGAAAAGAATCTGTCTCCCTACTGCATCTTGTCTATCTTTTATTTTGCTCATTGTTTATATTTTAGGTTTTTCAAATAAGAGAAAGTATGTGATATTTAAACCTGTGTGTCTGCTTTATTTCACTTAACATTATGGTCTCAAGGTGCATCTGTTTTCCTACAAATGACTCAAGTTTATCCTTCCTTGTGGAGGATACTGCTCCATGGTGTGTAAATACCACATTTTCTTTATCCATTCATCTGCTGATGAACACACAGGCTTTCCTTCCTCAATCCAGCCTCCCCACCTTCCTTTTCTTAAAAGTCCTATGAACATTTTTTTCAAATATAATTAATTAGATTTTGTTTAAAAAAAATTTAGATAAAACCCACAGAAGTTGGTGAAATCCTTTTCCTTACCTATGAAAACAAGACACACGTCTTCTTAATTTCTCCTCCTGCATCAACAATTTAAATAAGGGAAAAAGAAGTCTCTCGGGTTTATAGGATGTTACCTCCAAGGAAAGCAAAGCTTAGAAAAGAAAGAATGGTGTTGAGGTGACGCATTCCCTAATTATTGGACTTGCTCCGTCCAAGTCGATGGGTAGTGCTCGTTCCAGAAGGCTGTCTGTAGAGTCCACAGGGAAGGACCCAGCTCCTCCAGGGGACCTCTGTAGCCGTGCTCACCAGGATTCTGGGTTAAAAGACTACAGGATGGCAGGTCTGCTGCTCACGGCCCTGTTGGTCCTCGAGTCACACCAGTCACAGTCCCCAGGAAAGCCAGGGTAGGAGGAGAAGCATACAGCACTGTAGTCAAATGAGCAACAAGGACCCAAGAGAGCTGTGGCGATGCCCAGAACAAACTGGTCCACGGAGGGGAGGAAAACGTCTCTACTTGCTCCATGCAAGTGGATGAAGTCTGGTAAGTCTCACTGTTAACAAACACAGCACCTCTCTTGATACTGGCTCCTAGCTGAAGATAATTTTGAGGACTCTTGACCTCCTGAATTTCTAACCTTATCACTACCTGGAGAAAGTTTGGGACCCAGAGCGAGAGAATAGTGTTGGGAACATAGAATACTGCACCAAGTGACAGTTCAAAAACTAAAAAAAGAAATGTGTCTCACTTCACTGAGGTCCCCTCAACACAGAGATTTCCCTCACCAATTGAAATCTTCGTATTTTCTTCTCTATTCCTTATTTTTATTTTTCTGATAAGAAAAATGTGCTATTGTAAGTCAGATGTGACAAAAATTAATAAAGCAAAAATAGCGCTGTTAACATTTTATTTTTATTATGCCACATTTTAAAATGTATGCATATAAATTAACACATATACTTTACAAAAATAGGATGCTTCTATTCCCATCGTTTTTAATAGTTTGATGGTGACAATTTTGAGTTTAAACTCTGTGTGTGTGTGTGTGTGTGTGTGTGTGTGTATAGAAATAACATAAGTGCCTTAAAAATAATCCATGATATTGCCAAATAGGGTGTTAGTTACACCTGGCTTACTTACTTCCTGACCCAGACTCATTCTAACAGCTAACAAACAGTAAGAAGAGACCGTGAGGAAGCAATTAATGTGTTCTGTGCGATGTACGTCAGGTTGCATAGGAAAGCAAAAGCATTTAGAATCTACAAATTTGAGACACAGGCATTTATATTTGATTTTCTCATAAATGTCATAATTTAATTGGTGACCTAGTGGATGAATATAAACAAACAAATTAGGAAAAGACAAAAGGCTTTCAGTGAAAGACTGAAAAGGACAAGGAGGTCATTTCAATGCCTCATTTCCTAATAAAACTGAAACTTAGTCAATTCAGATGAATTGAATGCTGCCTACGGCCTCTCCCCTCATCTCTGTTAAACCACCACTCTTGAGACCAATGCTAAAACCTCCAACTGAATATTTAAGCATTATCACATTTATAGGTAAGATATGATTTTAATGTTGTTTGGTTTGTACTTAATATGACTGCTTAAGATAAGTGATTTAGATTTTTTTTTCATTTGGGCACAAAAAAATTGCCTTCAAATTTTTCTGCATATCCTTTAGATTGTATACCCTACCCTCATGGATGAACAAACTATTAAAATATTATTAATATACAAAACTTCGATAATGTCAGTAAGATACTACTTTGTCCTCTGGCCTTGGGCATCAGTGGAACAATTAGTTCAGTAGGTTACAATAAGTACACCCTAAGCACGCATTATTTAATATGGCATTAAAGAGCAAGGCACATTCTCTGCTTTATTTCCCCAATCTACCAGCTCTGCAGTATTGCAGTAATACATTCCATACAGACCTGCAGAACAACCTGGTCTCCCAGCTCCTGGCTGGAACGGGTCTATTCTTCCACTTTGTTAAAATAATGAAAAACAAAAACCCAAAGGACTAATTCTGAGATGTTGAGTACATTGTTATTAAATGTTTTTAAACAAAGTGAAATCTTGTTAGAACAAGAGCATCAAAGAGAATGAAAAAAGTAACACAGTGGAAGATATTGTTGGTGTAACACTTGTACCATCTTTTCATGAAAAGGACAATATTTCTAACATGCAAAAAGTTTCTATATACTGATTTATAAAAAGACAACCCAAAGAAATAACAGGTAAAGGATATGAACAGGTAATCAAAGAAGAAATGAACCTATGAAAAGATATTCAACCTCATTAATACCCATGGAAATGCAAGTAAGACAACAGTAAAACAGAATATTCCATACTACAATTCTCACGTACAGCCTGGCTGGCGAACTGTAACAGGCACTTTCCCATTGCTGAGACATAATCCCCAACTCCCACAGCTTACAGGAGAGGTTTATCTTGGCCACGATTTCAGAGGGTTCAGTCTATAGTCTGTTGGTTCCAAAACAGAAACATCATGGTGGAAGAACACAGAGGATGGCAACTGCTCAACCCACGGCAGCCAGGAAGCAGAAAGAGAAGGGAGGAGCCGGGAAAGGACTGCACCTTGCCAGGCCACACCCCCAGTGACCACCTCTAGCCTGGCCCCGCTTCCTAACAGCACATCAAGCTATCATCTCAATGGATTAACCCACTGATGATACACTGCCCCTACGATCCAATCACCTTCCAAAAGCGCCGCTGTAAACACATGAGACATTTGGAGGACATTTTAGATCTAAATTATAATAGAAAACATCACTTCAGAGAGAACTCATGAGAAGTAGCTATGGTGGTACACTCCTATAATCCTGCCTACTCTGGAGGCTGAGGCAGGAAGATTGCAAGTTTGAGGTCCTGATTCAAAATGAAAACTAAAAAGGGCTGGAGATGTTGCTCAATGCAAAGGCTCTTGGTTCAATCCCCAATACTGGAAAAAAAAAAAAAGACCCATAAAATCTCCTAAGGCCCATGTGGTCCCTGTGACCTGTAGAATCTGCCTGCAACTGGTTTTTGAAAGGAATTTGCTGTAGACCATCACTGGTAAACCTATGGCATGTGTACCTCGGCGGATTGTTTATATTATTAAAAGCTCCACAAGGTTCATCATCACTGCTCTAGACCAACTACTATAGTTTCAGAGAGTTGCTAATGTTACAATATTTACCTCTACTAAATATTATACTACACTAATACTTCAAGTATACTACACTGTATTTGAAGAAGCCTTAGGATTCATCCAGTTGAAATCCTTCAATGGTTTCCAGAGTGAGGTAGTTGGTGTACCTCGGCATGAAGGAAGAAACAACACAGATCCCCATTTATCTTGTCCTTGTAATCCCAGCACTTGGGAGGCTAAGGCGGAAGGACTGCAAGTTTGAGGCCAACCTAAGCTACATAGCATACTTCAAGGCCGACCTGGACCACACAGCAGTCTCATAAAAATAACAAAAATAACTTTTAAAAAATATGTTTTATAATGTGTCTTATATACTAGTATAGTAATACATGAATAAAATTCAGAAATAAATAAATGTATTGAAAGAATGCACCCAAAACAGTTCACAAAAGAACTTTACACCATGAGGTAGGCATGTATCATGATGCTGTGTGTGTGTGAGTGTGTGTGTGAGTGTGTGTGTGTGTGCATAAGGAGAGAAAGACAGAAAGTCTCCACTACCAAACGAGAGCGAGATAATTACCTGCAACCTGTAACAAAATATGGGATTTTTTGTGCTATTAGCAATGATACTATTATTCATAAGAAAATGACAAAGGGTTGATATAAAAGCTGAAAACTTTCTTCTGCCCCATTATCACACAGTTCACTCACAAAGTTCGACTTGAGTGTCTGCTGTATTCAGAGCGCTGCCTTGGGAAGTCTCGCAGACACAAGTTCAAGGTGAGACAGGGCACTCAAGAAGGTGTCCATCTGTTGGAGCTGGATCTCTGAGGTTGAAGCTGACCCTAAATGATTTTATAAAGTCATGGTTTTTAATGATTATTTCCTCCTGTACTTTCTTCTTTCCTCTCAAGATTTAAAATACTTGGCTTCTCCATCTCTGGCATGTCTAATTTATCCATTGTCTTGAAATTATAGCAGTTGCAATAATTTTTAAATGTCCCAAGCAGCATAAAAAGGTACACACTAAAACTCTATCACAGCATGAATTGGTGCTAGGATGTGTATGGGTCCCGGAATGTAGATTCATAACCCGCCCCCAGAAGTGTTATTTAGCATGTCCCTCTAGCCCTGGGCAACTGATGAATGTCCAATATATAGTAATTCTAAAATTCGAGATTAAATGGTTTCAAGACAAAAAAAAAAGGTAACTACTGTATTAGTAATCAGAGGCACTAGAGCTTATACGTACAAACAATGATTGTTTTTTTTATAAGCAATGATTTTACAGTGGTTTCCAAGGAATTTGAGCTCCATATGTGGCTTCCAATGAGAGCACACAATTAAACAATGTCTCTTTTAGTTGGAAAAATGTGGGAAATATGTAGGAAAGATCAAATAACCCTCTATTGTGATAAAATAAATAGAATAAGATTTATATAAGTGCTTTCATCAAAGATTGTTAAGTATTCAAATTTGGATCTTTTCACAAAATGTTGGTAATTTTTTAAGCTAGAAGATGAGCATGTGGCATTCTCTTTGGCCCTTTCTGCTGGTGTTATGTTTGAAAGCTTAAATAATAAAAAATAACTCAGAAAGAGTTGGACGTGGGGGTGTATGCCCATAATTCCAGCACTTGGGAGGCTGAGGTGGGGGTATCACAGAGAGTTTGAGGCCAGCCCGGGCTACATAGCAAGGTGCTGTCTAAAAAACAAAATACAAAAGCAAAGAAAAATCTCAGACATTGGGACAAAAACTCAAGGAGGTTTACGAGAAAGAAAATGAAAAGAGATGATAGAAAGAAATAGAGAAAGGAAAGGGGTGGGAAGGAGGGAAGGAATTCCTTTTTGCTGGAACCATGACAAGCTCAGGTTCTCAAGGGCACTCTTAACAACTGGCCACATCATGTCTTTGGTTTCAATTTGCAGAAGTGAATCAGCACTTAGGATTGTGCCGGGAAAAATACTCAACACAATATTTGTTGAGAGAATGAATCGAAGCACTAAGAGGACACAGAATCTGAGTCCATGGGCAGTTGCTGCCACAGCTGGGGATTAGGGTACGAAGATGGTCTCTCTCTCTCTCCCTGTGTGCTGTTCTTCTCCGTCTACCACTCTGTCCTCTCCCACTGCCAACGTCCCGCGCAGTTTGAGACGTTTGCTTTCTTTTTCTGTCTTACAGGAGGAGGGAGAGGGGGACATCAGCATAGAACAACAAAATCAAAACATCTCAGACCACACCTGGCCCTGGCATGATCCAAACAGAATCCTCTAAGATATAAATGAAGAAAGAAAATGTCCTCAGCGGACCTAGAATAAATTTAAGGCTACATCACCGCTACTTCCAAGGGCTGATTCGGTATCGGAATAATGAGTGGAGGAAAATAAAGAATTTTCTTATGTGCTTTGGCTTTTTTCTCTCTCTTAATCTTGATGGCCTAATGTTATTCCAGTGCTTTTCTGTATACATACCGAAGTGTTTATCCTGGTGGCAAGCGAAGTCAGAATCCATTAATATCAACTGAGAAATAGCCACAGATTCTGATTTCCTTCTCGAGTCCCTAGAGCACTCAGACGGGCTTCCTGCTTTTCTCTTTCCCATCTATATGAAGAAGAAATGTGCCTTATATGCACGGTGTTGGGGATGGGAGTTTCTTTACAGACTCATTAATACATTGAGGGAACAACGTAACGCGGCTCACTACATACATGACCTGCGCTAGGTGTCTGCACAGGACTTTTATAGGAACTTTTATCAACAACAGACAGTAGAAGATGCTAGGCAACAAATCCATGATTCCCCTTGGACTTCAATTGACCTCTTTTCCCTCCTCCCACAGATGAACTTCCAAGCTCCTCTGTGGAGCATTCTGAGAAAGAAGCTGCCCGTCAGTGAGCAGACACACGTGGCTAGGGTGTTCCGGCCTGTCCACATGTACTCCCAGGGCTCGTGCAGCTCTGTGCTATTGTGTCCACTGCTTCCAGTGACTCCTGGAACAAAGTGCACAGGCAAGTGCTATGGTTTGCTTTCTAAGTGTGCCCAAAGGTCCGTGTGGCAGAGGCTTGGTCCCCACGGTGGCACTATTGCAAGGTGGTGGAACTTTTAGTAAGTGGGGCCTCGCGAGGAGTTTCCGGCCATCACGTTGTGCCCATGAAGGAGACGCTGGGACCCCAGACCCTACCTTCTTCTTCCTCGCTTTCATGCCCTGGCCGTGAGGTGAGTGGTGTTGTTCTGCCCCACACTCCCTGCCCTGCTGGGCCGCCACACACCCCAAAGCAACGGTGCCAACCAACCATGGACTAAAACTCCAAAAACTGAACCAAAATCAAGTTAATTATCTCAGGTATCTGTTAGGGTCACAAAACTGACCGACTTAGGGAGTGAATGCATTAGGGAATTCTGTAAGACAGAAGCCCACCCATGCTTACCGACACACTTACACAGTCATGTACACAACCCTGGGTGGAGCACCTGACAGCATGGTCCTCAGGACCACGGACTTCCGCCCAGGGAGGGGCAACGCCCAACCCGGCTGGCCTCAGAGACCAATTCCAGCTGGGTACGCTGGAGCCCGCCAGTAAGCCAGCCACTTGGGAGTCTAAGGCAGGAGGATTGAGATTTTGAGGCCAGCCTGGGTAACTCAGTACAACTCTAACTCAAACTAAAAAATAAAAAGGGCTGGGTTGTAGGTCAGTGGTAGAGTGCCTGTGGATCTAATCCTCAGTACTGCAAAAACAAAAACAAAAACAAACCTACTTCTTTCTCAAATTTACTCTCAAAATTAATATGTTAACATAAACAGCCCTACTATTTTGCTGTTATTTTCTCTCAAGTTGGTATGAGTTGAAGAAATTTGTCTTCTTTTCTAGATTAAAATATTTTCCTTTTCATTGGAAAATGTGACATGGATACTTTAATTTTCCTTTAATGTATCTTTGAGCAAAAAAAAAAAAAAAAAGACAAGAAAAACAATTAAAAGGTCTTCTGCACCAAGTTCCAGAACCCTCTTTTGTGAGCCAGGGTTAAGATCTGGCTCTCCCATCACGTCACCCCTGCCCAGGCAGCCGCTCTATGGCACAGGTTGCTCCAGTTACTGTAATTATTTCTGCTCCTTTGGATTAGAAGGGCTGGAGCTAATTAGTCAGGGCTTCTCCCTCCATGAACAAGCCAAGATGCATTCAGAAGGCTTCTCCCAGAAGCCTTGCTTTTCTGCAATCAGCGTTTTGTTGTCATATGAAGATCTATTGCTCTAATACTCACGAGTGTAAATGTCTGTATTGAGAACAGACATCAGGCCAGTGACACCACACACCTGGCATGTCTGAAGCCCACACACACATGACAGTAATGAACAGAGAGGCGGCCAGAAGCCCGCAGAGGAGAAGATGGTTTCCAGTGTGGAGCACTGAAGTAGGTTCACAGGGAGACGTGCGAGGAATCTGAGGAGCAATTACTGCACTTGGCAAAGATGACAGTTTTTAATGATGCTATTATTTATTACACTGTGTGTTTTTCAGTGACAGAATTCTCACCTTCTGGGTGACCTCTAATGCTCTCTCTCTCCCGCTCTCTCTCTCTCTCTTTGCAAAACAGAAAAGTCTTTTTAAAATTAAACAGTACCTGGAACACAGTAGCTAGATATTCAAAATTCAGTAAGTTTTATTCAAATTCACAGTTTGAGACATAGAACAGAGTAATAGGCTAGAGCTATATACGAGAATATAGAAATCTATGTATAAATTCTGCTTTATTCCGCTGATATTTTAGAAGCATAAACATGAGCACCATATTCTGGTAACAGCAGCCTTTCCCAATGATAAGTTTTAAGACTTCCAAGCATCGTATCCATCCATGTTGGTATAATATGATTTTATGAATCTAAGTAAAAAAAAAAAAAAGAAAAGAAAGAAAGAAAGAAAGAAAGAAAGAAAGAAAGAAAGAAAGAAAAAACAGCTATTTTTCAGCCACCCAAATATTTTCCATTTGTCTGCTCTCTTCCATTGAGAATTGCCACGGGTGTCCAAATGGAGGTCCTCCATTGGAAGATTTTTAGTATTAACAATTTGAGTTTTATATTTTTAATGTTAGGGGGAATAATCATCTGACTAGATTATGGAAAAAACCTTTAATACCAAAATATTCGAGCAAGTTTTTCCACCTTGGTGTTCTAAATAAATCAATTACTGAAAAAGTAGGCTGTTTTATTAGAGGGAGATTTTGCTATTTTATTTTTTTATTGGACTTTTGATAAATCACACCTAAATATTCAAAACTGAGAATGATTGTTAAATGTTATGGGAACGTTAATAATACATAGTAAAATGCCTCACATCACCAAAATCTTTCTGTGTGATAAGCATCAACAAAGTAGATAAGAATAGCTTCTCACATTTTTTTTTAACATCTTATAAAATAAATCTTTGTACCTTTGGGCTAGTGACTTGTTCAATAATGAATTATGTAAAACTCTTAAGTGATGACTCAAAATTTCCCTACCAATTTATTTTCCTTAAAATAGGGCTCTTTCTAAGTGATTTCCTTAACAACACCCACAATTTGATATATTGATTTCTTAATACTATGTTGTCAGCTCCGAAAATTTTAGAGGTCTAGAACAATCAGTAATCTAATACTTCTACCCTACCACCAATGCAAACCCAGACTAGGGCAGAGATGTAAAATATTTTCCATTACCCTCAATACTTGTCCAATACTGTCCAATGCTTGTCCAATATTTGTCCAATACTGCCCAATACTTGTACATTACTCTCAAAAAGCAATTGGATAAGCAACTCCATGGTCTAAGGACCCAAACGAGTAATAACATTTTAGCAGTGATCTTCAACTGATGTAAGATGGTGTTGCTATCATCACCAATAGATCAAAGTGCTGCTCTGTGCTCCCCTCTTAGGTCATTTGTGCTGGTTTCTTTTTCAGAAGGCTGTAGCAACTAAGATCCCGTAGATCATATTAATATAAATTTTCATGAAAAGAAAAATAGAAAGCAAGACTTCTCAATTTTTTGGAAGGTGGCTTTTTAATTCATTCATAATTTAATTCAGTCTTCAGAGTCTCAAAGTAGAAAGAAGGAAGAATACGCTTTTTAAAAAGGGGAGAAATCCCTAATAGGTTGGCTTCTAGATATGGTAGCAGGAGAAGGCGTTAGTTTGGGACCAGCAGGTATGGAAGGTCTCTTTCCCACTATTTAGTTGGCAAGGCCCAGCTAAGAGAAGAGAGTAAGCCAAGTGGCAACAACCAGTGAATAGCAAAGAGTATTTCCACTGTTCCACAACTCCAGGGCCACAATTCACAAAGAATGGGGTGAGGTCATTTTGTGGACCTTAGTCAAATATGTGGAGCCTTTATACAAAAGGGAAGCCTGTCTACAGGGCAAGGAACACTGAGTCGATCTTCTGCTAGGTGAAGGGCCTATAAGGGATTCTTTTCTAACACCTTCAGAGGGAGCACAACCTGGGCAGCACC
The DNA here is from genome assembly GCA_004026905.1 of Hystrix cristata. Classification (NCBI taxonomy): domain Eukaryota; kingdom Metazoa; phylum Chordata; class Mammalia; order Rodentia; family Hystricidae; genus Hystrix; species Hystrix cristata. Next base: position 244,205 of record PVJO010000166.1, read on the forward strand.
ATGATTTTAGACTCTCAGCCTCCAGAATTGTGAAACAATTCAATCCTATTGTTTAAACCACTCGGGTTTTGGCAGTTTGTTACAGCAGCCCTAAGAAATTAAAACACTAAGACATACATCCACTAAGTGTTCCTTGTGCAATATTTTCCCCTTTTATATGTTTAAAATTTTCCAAAATAAAAAGGATCTCAAAAGAAGCCTGGCACATAGTTCCAGAAATATTAATAATTCTGCTGCACTCGGCCACAGTCCTCCCCAAGGAAACCACACAAGAATCAAAGCACCTCTAATAGCCAAAAATACCACCGATCCCTCCTTTCACTAGAGTCTAATTTCACATCTGTAATCCCTTTTCAAGGAATTGCTGGTAAATCTCTCAAACAAGGCGCCAGAGGGTTCTATTATGCCTCCTGGCTCTTTCAAACTCCCAGTGGTACATCTTCCTCTCCCGCATAATTGAAGGCAGGCTCCCAGAGCCTTAGAAACCCACACATGGAGCCAGGAGGGGAAGGAGGAGGATCTTGCAGCTCAAACCCACAACGAAAGCTTTTGTGAATTAGTTTTCTGCCCAAATATGAATGAGCTACTGGATTTACCATATCGATGGCATTTAACACCCGGCAGGCAGGTTAAGAAAAAGTACACCATAAAGTGCATTAAATAACCTCATAATCACATTTAAAGGCTAAGTGAACCGAGGCCACCACAAGTCCTAAAGCACATGATAACAAAAGCAGTCAGGACTTTCCATACCATATGCTCGTAAATGTTATTCTGCAGGGAACCAATTAAAACTATGGAATACTTAGAACACAAACATATGGAACAGAACAGAGCAACTTATCTTGTCACCACAGTGCTTGCTCAGTACATCTATTAGGGAGACATAATACTGAAATATTAGTACAAATAAATGTTATCTTAATTATAAATACCAAATGGCAATACGAGCACTTAAAACATCTGCTTTGATGGTGGCATTATTTAGTTTTAAATGGAAGAAGATCCTACTGTCTCCAAAGAGTTATGAAATAAGAGTCATACTAAATATCAAAAATATAATTATTACAACAAATATTTGATCAGGCTATGTCTTGGTTTTCTCACCTGTTACACCAGGAAAAATAACAATACAAATATTTAATGAATTTCATAGAGCTTCTGGTGAAACCACTTAAAAAGTGCACAAGAAAACACATTGAGAAACATAATGCCCTGAATCACGGTCAGGTGCAAATGTTTCTGTTGGAAAGAAGACATGCAGATCATCTAATACTTAAAATTAACATTTAAAGATCCCAGACACAAGAACTCTAATAAGATGGTTCAAACAGAGTAAGAATAATGCAAGGCTCAAGTGATGCCCCAAATTCAGAGCATGCACACAACACACAAGAAGGGAGGATGGAAAAGTGTGCAAATCCTTGCAGGTGAAGAAGTCTATGAACTCTCCCCAGATGAGATCAGAAAGACAGATCAGCACAGTACCATGGCACCTGGGGACCACATTAACTAATACCAATTAGCACCAGGATATCAGCAGCAGATTTGAACACTAGTCTGCGTGAACGCAGCCTACTTTCTTGTCAATGACCACTCTGCCGTTGTCTGTTTGAAGACATCTATACTTCTCAGGATTTTTCTTAGGCTTTTCTCTCCTACATACCCGTCATGTTCTCCAGGTGCACTTTTCATTCCCCAAGTCTTGGCACTGGTGGGTCCCTCTCCCCCTGGTCTATACAGTGAACTGGGACCTTTCTTTCAAAATTCTACTCACTCTTCACTTTTTCTGTATACCTTTCCTGACTTCTCTGCCATCAGATCTTTGGCACTCTGCAACAGTGGAGATTTCTGAATTGTAAATAGAAGCCATCATATCTATTTGCATAGCTGGTTAACAATTTGAGGGCAGGATTAGTGTTGGGGTCATCTGTGTGAGTGCAAAGCCTTGCATTATTCTGTGCACATTGCAAATAACTAGTACTAAATAAGTGTTAACACATGAATGAAACCAAAACATTGGTCCGGGATCTCACCCAACATCCAAGCCCTATCCTATCCATCTTTCTTTCCTATCTCTGTCCTTCTGATATGTATCTCAAACATGGGAGAATATCAAACCCACAGGATGAGGCAGGCAGCACAAGGAACAACTATTAAAAACACACAGCACTGGCTCTATTCCACTACATCTGGTAAACTAGATCTAAAGTTGGGCCTAAGTGTGTGGGTTAGGAGCAAGCTCCCCAGGTTTTTGCAATGTACATCAAAATTTAAGAATCCTGCCTGTACGGCTTATTAATAAAAATTCCTATTTCCTACAAATTAGAAGAAATTGTTTCCGCATGTCTACTTTGAAAAATCTGTTTGCACAGAAATAATTTAATCTAACAGAGAAATGATTTTAGATTTTAAGGGAAAAAGCAAATTGAAGGGATAAATAGAATTTAAAATATAAATGACTACTCAGAACTCCAAATCTCTGGATCTAACAGAGGTGAATTACAGAGAACCATCAAAGATGTTTGCATAAGTGCACAGAACAGCACACTCTGCTTGGGAATACAGTGTGGTCCTCCAGTAAGACTGGGAAAAGGGCTCCTCCTACCTACATCACTCGCCCTCTTGGGGGTCAGGTTCCCTAGGATTTTTCAGGGCTTTCCCACAGCAGGCAATGGATGATCCTGATTCCACAGAGACCCCGATGTAGACAAGTGGATTTCTGAATTACCTTTGTTTCCTTTGATTTAGTCCCTTTCTTGTGCTACTCAGGTTCCTCCTTGCACACACAGATATATCTTTTATACCTGGTGGAGGCAGTGGGCAGGAGTGAGGTCTGACACCATCCCACCATTCTTAGTGGAACTGATAAAGAGATCATCAGTGCGTGCCAATCACTGTAACTCTGTTTCGATATCATTGTTACACATCTTACACACTAGTTTTAAAATAACCATTGGAACTTAGAACCGATTAAAACCCAAGAGGAAATTTCATATATAATTACCCCAGTGTCTGCCATCTCTAGAATTGCAGCGACTCTAGAGAAGCACTAATCAAACTGTGCTACAGGAAATATTTTTAGGCATGGAATTTAATATGGCTTGACACATTTGAAAGAGAGTTGTACTTTATGTGTCTCCTCAGGATGCTGGAAGACACATAAAGCTTTCTGGTAAAGAGGCAGGAGACAGAGTACTGAGCCGCACTCTACTAACTAGCTGTGAGACCACCATGCAGACACTCATGTCTTCTCAGCTTCCCCCTCTTCATCTCTGAAGTCATGAGGGTGTATCAGATGCTCGCCAAGGTCTCTCTTGGGGTTAATGCTCTAGGAAAAGCCTACAAAAGAATATGGGTATAGAAAAGAGATCCCAGGAAGAATTGCATTTTAAAGAAAAACCCATGCAACTTGTATTTAAAAAAATCAAATGAATGGCTTCCTAAGGGTAGAATTCCAGGCATTACTGCACTTGACTTTGAAGTGACCTTCTAGAATTCTTTTAATTATAGCATCCAATAGGATCTCTCTAGGCTGCTGTCTCCCGAGGTTCATATGATTAATGTTTAAGAAATATTGAGACTTTAGAGTGTGGCAACCAAGTATGGGTGAATGAACAACCTGCCAGTGGAAGAAAGAAAAATTTCAGTGGATTATAAATAATGCACAGTTAAAGGTTTTTAGAGAGACAGGTGACTGTTATCTTTTATAATGTCACTTCCAGCCACTAGAGTTTGAAAAAAAAAATTCTCTAGTGGATATACTTGCCCAAGACAGAAAATAAAAATCTACTTAGGTATAGTGTAAGGTACACAGTGACCCTTAGTGGGCGAGACATAGAATCTGGCTGAGTAGGAAGTGAGGATGTAGCAGTGGGTGGTTATTGGCAGCTTCTGGGGCTGATCAAGCTGTTTAGCAAGGCCAAGTTAGAGATCAATGGGCATGTCAGCAAATGTCACAGATCCTGCTGATTTCTGAGAAAATGTGCTCTGCAAGGAAAAGGTCAGCACTGTGGTCAATCAGATGGTCCTTGAGGCCACTAGAGCGTCAAAGTATTGATGGCTCTGAGTGAAAGAAGGCACACTGGCTTCAAGGACAGGGCAACCAGCTAGAGAACCAGGAGATCTCTTTCAGATGGTTACAGAGGAGAAGATGGGGGCTGGCAGGGGAACAGTCCACTCTTAAATACACTGCAGGGTGGGAGACTCGTAGGTGGGGATTCTTTGGAACAGGGAGAGGGTTATATACAAGTAGGTGATTCACAATATTCTTATAAAGAAGCAATTTCCCGTTTGGGTTCATTTTTCTCATTCACGGTGAAGTTAATTCTCTAGCTATAAAAAGAAAAGTTATTTAAGGAGGACCACAAATGACCTAGTATACAAAGAGTTCCTGAATCCCCAGAGTAGAGTTCTGCTATTTTGTAAATCCCACTTTAGAAAAATTATGAGGAGCACAAGAAGGATTTCTGATGAGGGATAAGGCTAGTAAGAGGTCTGCTTCATAACATAGCAGAAGTCAGAAGGGCCAGCAGGCACACGAGGAAGAGAGAAAACACCAGAGGCAGACTTGTTTCATCACAGCCATGCTCCCGGTCACTGATTCTGTCCAGTGAGAGCAGGAACTTGATGGCTACTAGGAGAACTAACCCTGTTGGTGAGAAAGGCATCAGAGCCTTTTACCGCTTACAGACCTCAACTCTGAACACTGCCACAGTGGCGACCAATTTCAACCCGAGCTCTAAAGAGGACAAACAATCATCAGACCACAGTGTGGTCTTCATGGATTTCCTTCCTTTGTGACCTTGTGAAAACCAGAAACAGGCAAGGTATTCATTGCTATGAGTTTAACTGATTAGTTTTGTGACAGATACCATTCAAATTACAGCATTTTTCAGCTTTCTTTTAAAATTATAAAAAGTCTGAATATACTACTCGTCTGATTAACCCTCACCAAATATCAACCTAAATTGCATGGAATTACTACTGACTTACAGTATGTATTTTATGATACAGAAATGCAAACAGACTGCTCTTTCTGTCCTTTGTATCACTAAGACATTGTACCAACACACAATATGAAGAATTATGAAGTGAAACACTTTTTAAATTTTCCACCTGGGTGAGCTAATGGTATCTGGCATTGTCGTAATTCCTTAGAATATACTAAGCAGATCCATGGCTTTTACTTTAACTGACCCTCTCAACCATACTGAAAAGTAAAGCAGGGAGGCTGTATACAGGCAATTGCTCCCCAGAGTGTGTTCCAGTGAACAGTATTTCAGTAAAAAATTTGGAAAACATTATGTTTAACAATATCTAAACACATTCTGTTATCACACGGCCTCTCCAATGCTTCTTGTTAATTCACTACAACTCTGTGTGTGCATGTGCGTGTGTGTGTGTGTGTGTGTGTGGCACGTACATGAGAGAGAGAATAAAAGAAAGGAGATAGTCCTCAAACTTATTTATTCATAAAACCCCCTTTCCACTGCACAACTTAGGGAATACATGTCAGGGCTGTCTGTGCAGCATGTTTTGTTAAAACATGATAGATTTCTACTTCAAAATTTTAGCTATACTGTACTCAAAAACATCTGACAAATGTTTACTAAACATCAGTGTGTCAGACACTATTCTAGAAGGTGTTGAATGAAAACTCCTGCTTTTATGTAGCTTATATTTTAATAGAGAAAAAAATAAAAATTTTAAATGTGTAATATGTCAAATAGGAATAAATGTTAAGAAAAAGATAGCAAGGAGGAATAACATTATGTGCACATGCACGCACATGTTTATGACTGTGTAGGGGAAAGGGGCAATATTTTAGCAACGTGGCCAAAGAAGGTCCTTGAGGGACAGTCAGGCCCCGAAGGAAGCAGGGAGGGAATTATTGCAAATCTTCAGACGGGCATCCTGAGCAAGGTACACGAAAGATCCCCAAGGTGGGTGAATGAGAGAGAAGGACCAGAAATATGATTAAAATAAGACCCATTTTTTATTTCCACTGTAGTGATTACTCGGTATGGTCAGAAAGAGGCTATGCACCTTTTAAGTATACAGCATTCATAAGTCTGGTCCTTCCCTGTAAGACTCCATGGACCTGTCACTTGTGATTCCCAAAACCTGAGGCTCCCTGAGAGTTCACGAAACCAAAGCTATTTTCATGAAAATCAGAAGGCATCGTTTGCCCTTTTTGCCATGTAGACATTTACCCCAGTGATGGATTCTCACTGCATAGACATGTGCACAAAGCCGCAGTGGGCGAGCCTGAGGGAGCCACCGCAAGAATCAGAACAGTTGTAGCGCTGACGTCACTGCCGGCTTCACAGTCACAACCTCCAGGACCCAGGTTGCCCGTTCACCTGCCAGCCTCCTGGACAAGACAGCCAAAGATGCTATCTTAACGAACCTCAAGTGTGCGTGCTTTTGCTGCTGTGTCATAAAACGCACGCAGCGTTTCTTGTGCATCTTGAAGCCCAAGACTTGTCTAGAAAGAAAGAGCAATTGTGAATTATTTGACTTGAGAGCTGAAAGAGATGCTGCTCACTTTTTTTTATTTTGGAAAACTCAGTTATTTTTAAGAAAATGTACTATTTTCTTAATCAAAATAATATAATCAATTTATGTTATTTTAATGAATTAACAAATATGTAATGTTTTCCCATCTAATATCTAACATGGCAAATACTGATAAATAGAAAAATACATGAATAGAAGTTTTGGTCATCTTGATTAACTTTTAGGAGTGTGAAAGGGTCCTGAGACCAAAACGTTAGAGAAGCACAATAGTATTAAGTAGCAAAAATACCATACATGAACTTGTAAATGAGTGTATATATATATATATATATATATATATATATATACTTTTTAAATTGAAGTGAAATCCACATAACATAAAATTAGCCATTTTAAAGTGGGCTTTAGTATGTTTGCAATGTTGAGCAGCCACTACTGTACCCAGCTCTAAAACATTTCTATCCCACTAAAAAACACCTAGTACACATCAATTAGTTACCCCTACTGCCCTGGGAAACCAACGATCTGCAATCTGTGCCTGTGAAATTACCAATTCTGAGAACTCCATGCGGATGGAGTCCTATAATATGGGATCTTTTGTGACTTCTCCTTTCCCTTGGCATAAGGTTTTTAAGATTCAGCCGCACTGTAGCACATATCTTATTTCTTATTTATTTATTTTCTTATTAATTTCTTTTCACTCCATATATATTTAATTTATGCGTCTTCTCTATTCTTAAGGGTCACCGACAAGAAAATCTCTGTAATTGAAAGTGAATACACAAGTATGGAGACAATGTAGCATTTGTAGCATAATGTAGCATATCTAGCAGAGCATATACAGTGTACTACAGATTTCAGCAGTGTAAAAGTTATCCCTGTTTACAGGGTGAATCCACAAAAAATTATAAAGCAATTCTTCCAAATATTGAGGTAAATATGAACATGATGTATGATGGTCATAATCACTATTCTCGTGATCAAGTATATAAAGTCCTATGTTGTGATGGATAGGAAATGTTTTTCACTTTGTAACATTTCCTAATAAGATAAGCGTTCGCTCACGTAGGTGATTTTTATTTTTATTTTTTATTTACCTGGTGACTTACACGAAATGAGTAGCTTGGTAGAGTGGAGCGAAAATCATTTCAAGGCAGGAGGCTTGTGTTAGAGCCCAGATCTGCTCCCTATTAAGTGTTATACTTTCAGCAACTCACTTCCTCAATCTTCTCACTCAGAGGGAGGGAGATGCCTCTCCAAGCTTTTATATACATACACAGCTCCACTTACCAGAAACTATTCATATATCTTCATCACTGTTTTTGCTCTATCCACATATCATTTCTATTTTTTTACTTAGATATACTTTTATATATAAACAAATTTACTTCAAAAATTATTATTACTACTAAATATAGAAAATCAATGCCATTTATAAAGAATAAAAGTTAACGAACCACTTCAAGTCATCCAAGGATCCATGTTGTCACCTTTATTTCCCACAGTATGAACATCCGCCATCCAGATAATACCGCCCAGGCCCAAGTTATCGTTGCATAAACTGATAAACTGAGGCCTTGATTGCCTCTAGAAGTTAGGGTTCATTACACTTTCTCTTTCCCTTGGAAAAGCTGATAGGAATGTTTACAGTTTGGGGTACCACACTATCCACATAGTGCTTGGCAGGGTTTTCAGACAGAGATAGGTGACTTCCATAGCTTGGAGTTTGTTCTGAACATAAGAACCCAAGTGAATTCAAAAAGTATAAAATTCTGCAATTATAATACGGCTCCTGAGTATATCAAACAATGGCGCCACATTTCATTTTTTGTTATTTCTTGAACTCTAATTATAATGAAAGGGATTCAAGATACAAGAAGGCACTTGACCCTGACCCTCCCTTTCCTGGGTGAAATAACTCCTCGGAAATGCACAGTCTTCTGTACATACAATGGAGACTGTGCCAAAATGCTTACAAAAGTAGACTTTTCAATGCGATGCTACAGCTCCTCCCATCAAGAGGAGACACTTATTTTTTCGTCTCTTAAATCCAAGCTGGCTTCATGTCTTGCTTTGGCTAATAGACAGAAGAGCTCATTGAGTGGCTAAGAAAACAAAAAGAGATAAGATATGAGAGGTAAATTAGCACAGCGCCTGGCATGAAGTACGTCCTGGGTAAAAGGTAGCAATTGCCACTGACAGTGTGCCTGTGATAAACAGCATGCATTAGGAGTGTCACTTCCTCTTCCGGGGACTTTGGTCTCCATACTTTCCCAATGCTCCTCATCCCTCCCCCGATTGCCTGCTTCTATCTGGGCCCAGACATTGCCAGTGGACAGTATGTCTAGTGGAAAGGCCTACACAAAGCACACTTGAGTAACATTTCCTGAGAAAGTGGGAAGTAACTGTTCAGTCTTGGGTTCACCGCAATCCAAAGAATTCCAGGTCCACCCTAGAGTTTAGGATATTTACATCATAAACTGGTGGGAACCTAAAATAGTTAATTTTACATCCACACTTAAAGAACTACAAAAACAGCCACAACATATTCAAACCACTGGCTAAGGACTACATATGTGTTATCCCATTTAACCTTCACAGTAACCCACTGAACTACAAAATAGATTATATATTATCTCATTTTACAGATTAGAAAAACTAAGGCTTGGAAATATTATTCCTGATTGACTATGTAGAAGATGCAATAAAGGAAATAAATAAGAACAGATACTTGTTCCTCAACTTTCTACCAACAAAGATCCTTTTAAGTTTCTCTTTCCTCTAAGGACTCCACGTCTTGGAAGTTCTTATTTACCATTTAACAGCAATATTAGTTTTGAAATATTAAAATGGATCCCTGCCTTGGGGATCCCAAAATACTAGAACCTCAGCATAGAACAGTTGAACTAACCCTAGCTACTTATTCTGCAACTGAAAGACAATTCCAGAAAAGGTGAGTGGCTTGCAAAGATCCCACTTCTTCCACTTAGAAGAGAGCACACTAAAATCGCTGTCTCACTATCCCTGAAGCCATGGCTTTTTCCACTACAAAATTTGGCCTCTGGTGCACAGTGCTAGTCACAGGAACAATTTGGAGCCAAATAACCAGTAGGAAAAGATGGAACTAGGGAAACAGAATTATTGAGGGAGGTTGTCCTGTCTCCGTGGCAGCTGTTTTGTGGGTGTCACACTTTTCGGTTTGGTGGTTACCCACCCCAAGGGGAGCGTTAAGTAGGTCCTCATCCTGACACCATGTGGAGGGACAAAAATCAAATGAATTTTTGATAGATGACAACCAAAGTAGATTTAAAATACGTGCAAAAATCATGCACATGTTATTGGAATATGAGGTTTCATATGGGAATGTGATAGTGTACTGGAAGGAACATCTAGCTATGCCATTATTTTTTTTTAATTTGAGGTTTGCTTTACAAGGTAACATAATACCTTCCAGCTTGGTGGAAGGTATAAGGTTGGAGAAGAGAAAGAAAAACTTCATGCAGTCCAGGAGTCAAGATGAGTTTGAGAGTCAGTTAAGACCTTGCCCAGGGAAAATTAGGGCCCAAGCTCTGTCCTCCCATTCCTAGAAGTCTACTAGTCCGGACTCCCTGGGGCCTACCAGGATCACTGACAGGAAGTAATGGAGGGGGAGGGAAATAGTTATTAATGCTCATGGAATATGTACTTCTTATGTAACAAAGAGTGGACTACGATTTAGAAGAGATAAATGGATTTGATCTTCACAGCAACACTCCCAGATAAAGAGCTGACTGCATCAAGAAGCACCAAAGCTTCATGGGTATGGAGAAGGACTTGGGAGTTAGACTGCTGGGGTTCGGGACCTGACTCTGCTCCTTCCCGCCTGTGTGAGCACAGCAAGTTACTCACTTTTCTACCTCAGTTTCTCCATGTTCAAAATGAGAACAGCAGTACCTACTAAATAGTTACTGCGAAAATAAAATTATTTAGTAAATATTTAAACAATTTATATAATACTCTTGAACATGGCCAGGATGGACAAGTATTACATAATTACATTTATGAATGACCCAAGGGCCAAAGAAGATAAGGAATGTGCCTGATTTTATACAAATGAGACATAACTGAACTTGACGTTCTGATTTCCCAGTCCTTGCTCTTTTCCTTTTATTCTAAGGCTGACAGGCTCAAGGTTGTAAGATGTGAAACAGGGCAGCTCTCCAGATCAGAAGCCTCATTATGTCCCTTAGTACACTCCCCTTGTCGCACTAATCTGTATATGTGGACTCACTTGACCAAAATCTGTCCTGAAGAGCCAGTTCACTGACTTCCAGACAGTTTTGCCCTTGTTTTGAATCTCTCAGCAAACCATGCAACTTTCCTTGCTAATGTCCCCACTCACACAAGCCCAGAATGCACTGCAGTCAGCTAACAAACCAGGAACTTTATGTAACAACATTTAAAAGACTTTCACTCGGCACAGTGACCAAAAGGAGGGAGCATACAACCTAGAGATGAATCTATCTAAGAGAAACTGTGACTGATTTTATTGAGAGTCTGGGAGTTGAAACCTCTACTCTATTAATTTTTGTCTATTTATAAGTAAACCTGAAACTCAGGAATGTAAGTCTGATGCTCTATTGGCTCTAAAATCGGTGGCTTTGAAATCCTCAATATGTTTTTTATCAGTTCAGACATTGAAATGCTAGAAATCCTCCTCATCATCAAAGCACACATTCAAATATTTTTGTTGCGTAGCAAACATAGATCCAAGAGTTTTACATATACTACCTAACTTAGTCTTCGAAATTTCCTACATGGGGGTTTTATTGTTATTCCCAATTTATATGAAGACACTAAGGCACAGAGTATTTTGGGTGTTCTTGTTCCATAAATGCTTCCTTGCTGATCCAAAGGAATGAACCCCATGTCCCAAATCCCAAACTTCAGGTGTTAATGTAGCCTGAAGTCGTCCCAAATGTGTCCATGGAAACAACCCAGACCCAAACTTCCTCCGAAGGCATAAGAGGTAACTAATTAGCTAACCAAGGTTTCATTGACTCAATATTAACAAATGTCCAAAAAGCTCATGATTTATAATCAATGTTCTTGTTTGCTGACAGCTACCCATTGATATGATCATTAATACAATATAAGTGTGATTCTATCTGCTGTCCATCCAATATGGTGAATTCTAGTTTTAGAATAGATTCCAGTTTTAGAGCAGATTGCAGTATGAGTACATTTATAAGCAATGGAGTTGAGAAAATCTCTCTCTTCTTTACTTTTAATTCTAAACAGTATCCTACAGTTATTCTTGCTTCCATTGTCCTAAAGGGGGCAGAAAATAAAATAACAAAACCCCAGAAGATCTCCGATACTCTAGATGAGAGCACACGGTGTAGGATCTCCTGGCCTGACCGTCCGGTCACCTTCACTCTACTCCCATCTCGCTACGAGTTCATAAATATGTACTACATGTCATAAATAGACCTGAGATCACAGTGAATTCTGGGACATGGACGCATGCTGAGACCCCCCCTAAGATGACTCAGCACCCTGTCAGTCATCCGTATAAAACACACCTAGAGATCCAGGAGGAGGCGCCTATGCGGAAGGGTGTGGCCTTTAAATTCTGAAAGTCTGACTAATCTGTGCTTTTTGTCATTCTGTTCTGGTCGCTACTTTTGTGTGCCGCGCCCTGTGTGCAGGGCTTTTCTGTCACCCCAGCACCCTTTTCTGACTGTGCCTTACCTTTCATTGGCATAGACCTGCCCTGAACACAATGTCCTGTGATCTACAGTAAACGTAGCTGCTTGCTACTTGCTACTGGGAGTAGACTTGGCAGTTCTTTCCTCGTTGTACATAAGAGCCTGGATTATATTGGCCCCCACCACGGCAAAGGTATTATTCCTACTTAATAATTTTCTTCCCTGTAAACGGATAATAATGCATCCTCGTGTAATGCAGGCTACTTTCAGTACCTGCCTACGGCACAGTGTTCTAACCACTCACTTCTAATGGGCTCGGCACGTGACTTGCTTTGGCCAATGAAGCTAAGTGGGAGTGGCTCGTTCTGGTGCTGAGCGGAAGTTTACAAGCCACAGCTACATCCTGTCAACTCTCCCCAGACACAGGAGGCACTTGGAGCCGTGCCTGACTTCGGCAACACCCAATGGCACCAGGAAACACGTCTTTGTCACTGAAAGTCACTACCTAGGGCATTCCCACCAACACAGCACAACCTGGTGAAAGCTGATGGATAAACAGCCATACCGGAAAGGATCATCTGCTGGCGCCCTGCAGGAGGCCCCCTGGGCCACCCTGAGCTCTGCACTAGGCTAAGAGAAACAGAATTTTGTCTTAAAGGCAAAGGGACAGGAAAGGGCGAAGGGCCTGTAGGAAATGACGTGTGAACAAAGAACACAGCAGAGAGACAGAGGGTCTAAACGAAAGCCATCAACAAAGGAGGAAGAGCATGGATAATAAAAGGACGCCACAAACAGCACGGTGTCACACGTAAACATCAGCACCAAGGATGGGCAGCGTGGGGGCAGAGAGATGGAGAGCAAATGAGCATCATGATGACAAAGCAGTGTCCAAATATGACATCACATAAAGAGAAGAAAGTTTTTAAATAATTTAGAGGGAGAGAAACTCAGCAGTGTCGAGGGAAAGTGTAAACAGTTTTGTTTTAGCAGAGAGCAAAGCACTGCTTTCAGACATTTTGTTTCCTGTAGCAGGTTCTCAGGAAACAGCCACTACTGTGCTTTCTCTCGGGATCCTTCAAAGAGCCCAGGCTGGGGCCTGTATTGCCTAGTAGGCTGCCTGTCCCATCTCTGCACCTTCCTCTCCCTAGCCCACCCCACTGCCATGCCGGTGGTCCTCTCCACTGCTGCCGGCTCTGCAAAGCCACAGGCCTTGCTTCTTCTCTGAGCACGAAGAAGGGCTGCAGAATATGAGAGCATGTACCAGCACTAGGCCTGCCTCACATGGAATTAGAACGGATGGTTGTCTGTGTGATGTGACTACGGGACCTTTCGTCCTCCTAACCGAATATTCTTGTCTCACCTGAAATAGGATTTCAGCTACAGATTTAATCCTGCAGCTTTGATTTTCACAACCTAGAAGGCATGTGCCGCTGCCCCCCCCCACCCCGCCCCAGGCAGCTCCCCACAGGGTGACTGCAAGGAGCCAACACCTCCTTGTGTGCTTTCTCCAGGTGCTTTCTCCCAGCTGTGCAACCTTCAGATTCTCACGCATCCTTTAAAGGGAGCATGAGCGGCAGCCCCTGCGCCCAGCAAGCCCATGCTCTGGACCCTCACTGTTGGAATTGTGGTCCAGGGACCACCAGCATCATCTGAAAGCTTGTTAGAAGCACTGGCACCAAAGCTGGGACTCTGCACTGAATGGAAATCTGTGCTTCACCAACATTCCTGGGTGACTCCCCCGTACACGGACATTTCAGCGGCCTCCCAGAATGACTGTTGATACTAAAGTAAATGCATCATGTCCTTGTGGTGTGTTGCATAGAAATATGAGCTAAGACTACCAGGCACAGCATTCATTACTTGTATGCAAGCTACGTGGCCTCTCTGAGACTCAGTTTCTCTCTCTGTAAACTGGGCATAACACCACCTGTTCCAGAGGGTGGCAATCAAGGTCAAATGAAATCACAAATGTGGCTGCGGAGGAAATCTTGAGAGATACTAACTCCCTTGCTTGCTGCCCAGGAAAGGGTTTCACCAAAGGGTGGAGAGCAGGGATAAGGAGGATACTGATGTATTTGAGGTAAACAGGGCAGAAGAGAAAATTCAGCAAGAGATACTGTACTGGGCATGGTGAGACACTAGTTTAATTTGATTACTCCTGTTTGGCCCTCAATGCTTTATACTCTTTCTCTTTAAAATCCAAAGGGTATTTAGCAAAGAACTGAAGGGCTAGGAATTTCAACACATAAGGATTTACTTCCAGAACCTCCCACCCCACAGCAAGCTAATTATTTAGCAGATGTGCATGATTTAACAACTGCATGGCTAAGTCTCTTGGAGTCTGTGATTTCCACTCCCATCAACACTTAGGAGAGAAGAGTTTCCCAAGTATATGTTTCTTGGAATATATTAAAGCTCCTCAACCCAACGTCTTGTAAAGGAATTACCATACTGTATACAAATCACCCTGCGAGGTGACAGAGTTGTCTGAAAGAAAATCATGTTAGTCTGACAGGACCACTACAAACCTAAAATTTGCACTAATACAGAATGTTAAGCCCAGAATAACCTTGAATTCTACCTCCCTAAAGTTTCTTTTGATGATGTTTGAATGTTTCTCCTTTGTTCACCAATATGAACTAATCGGGCTCTTGAGAAAAATTAAGGGACTGAGTGAGTAGCTCAGTGGTACAGTGTGTGCTTAACATGTGTGAGTCCCTGAGTTCAGTCCCCAGCACGAAAGAAAGAAATAGGAAGGAAGGAAGGAAGGAAGGGAGGGAGGGAGGGAGGGAAGGGAGGGAGAAGGGAAGGAAAAAAGAAAAGGAGAGAGGAAGGGAAGGTAGGAAAGAAGGGAGAGAAGGAAAGAAGGAGGAAAAAGGGGAGGAGGGGGAAAGAGGAGAAGAGAGGCATCTGGAAGACACAGGCAACCTGGGACCTCTCTCCACAGGCCAACATGTCTGATGTATCTTCTTTGCACATCTTGAGTTAACAATCCCGTGGCCTCTGTCATGCCATGGCTATAAAGTTGCTCAGGAAGTACACATATTTCTTATGAACTTTGAAGGAGAAAAATTCACCTTAAATGGCATTAAACTGCACTGAAATAAAATTACTTCCTATTGCATCAATATGGGATGTGTTTAGGTTTTGGTCAGTAATGATATGATCTGAATAAAGAAATCATTTGAAAAGGGAGCTAGACTAGACAAAGAAAGGGAGAGAAATCGACAGAGTCACAGAGTCGTGCAGCAGGGAAAGAGCTCAAGTTAGAGGCATTTAAACTTCTCTCCTCACGTAAAACTCTTGGCTGGATCAACACAGCAGCACCCATGTTGCCCCATGACAGGTCTGTCAGGTGGGGTCCCACGCACTCTCCAGGGACCCCGCCCTTCAGTGGCCTCTTCTCGTCACAGGTGACACATGGTCTCCAGAGCGGTGCAGCTCAGCATGTTTCCACCACGTCACATTCATTAATCTCCCACCCTCCCAGAACTGTACATCCAAAGCACTGGCACCAAAGCTTGCAAACTGTACATCCAAGTCCATCCCAGGAAACTCTAAAGTGCAACAGGCTTGTGTTTCTGTGTTGCGGAAAATTCAGCCTCCGGAGGCATGGATTTTACACTGTTGGATGGTCTACTGGAAAAGTTTGCTTACTTTTATAGTTTTACTCTGGCATTTTCTTTTATGCAGAGAATCCAAACTAGCAAACTTCCAATGAAAACTTCAATCTCTTCCTTCAAAGTATGGATCTTTTTTTTTCCCACAGATGCTTAGGAATCAGAAGACACAGATTCTATGCCCAGATCTCCTGATAACCTACCTGACCACGTGTCCTAGGACAAAGCTGGATTTCAGCTCTCTAAACTTGTTCTAATGCTGTCCAACATGACCCCGACCCGAGGTTGATCAAATGAGATCATATGTGTGAAAGCAATTATGACATGCACCACTGTGCTCTGAATCACCACCATCGAGAGTCATTCTGCAGACGACCAAGCCTCCTAGATTAAATGGCACACACCTGCACATATCCTTCGCATACCCTCCTGTTTTCTTCACATTATCTCTAGATTACTTACAATACCTACATACTGCAAAAGCTAGGTAAATAGTTGTTCTGCTATACGGAATAATGACCAGGAAAGTGCCACACATGTTCAGAAAAGGTGCAAATTTTTTCAAATTTTTTTGATCCAAGGTTGGTTGAAGGCAGAACCCCATGAATACAGAGTGTCAGCTGTTAATGGCAACAGCGTGCCCAAGAGCCCAGTGACTAAAACTGGCCAAGTGAAGATGGGATGTTGCAAGACGGCAGCTGAAGGAAGCGCCATTTGACTCTGATAGGTACAGAGGGCTGACTGTACAATAGCAGCTAGCTCGGTTATTCCAGGAGGCTCCATCTTTTTGAAATAGTTGAGTGAGGAAGTGAAAAGAACAAAAGGAGATGACCTTCCTAGTCCGATGCTGCCTCACGGTCTCAAGTAACAAGATTGTAACAGCCGCAGCACAGTTTGTATTATCATTGTCTTAATTCAGCAGCTAGGCAACTCCAGATCGGCTGCTCAGACCTCTGACTTATAAAGTTAGCATATTAATCTTCCTAATATGTTGTACAGCCTCTTAACTTCATCAGTAGCACAGACTGAGGTTCCCAGAAACCCGAAGTCTGTGTTTGACTCTGTCACACACACCGTGGGACCAGTTAACCCTTCCAAACCTCTCAGAGTGTTGGCACTTGGAGAGTGTCGTGCAGAAGCCAATTTGGAAAGATTTATCAAAAAGCTTAAGAACGTTGAAACCTTTTGGCCCAATAATTACATATGTGAAAGGCTACTTTAAGAACATAATTCTAAAAAACAATAAAATGTTTCATGTACAAAGACGTTTGTTATAATTGACAATAGCAATAAAATGGAAGGACAAGGAAAAGCTTTAGCCATAGTTTATCTTCTTTATTAAAACTGCATTCTATTTAAGATATTGATTGTGAATATTATACAAGAATATAGAAAATAACAAATAATGTTAAGTAAAATGAAAATCAATGTGCTAAAATGCGTAAATATCTTATTTTAACTCCTGTACACAGAAGAAAGACTAAGAAAACTACCCGTCAAAATATTATCGACAATCATATTTCTATGAAAATAAATAATTCTTATTTCAGGTCTTATTTTTTTTCTGTTTAGGAGTGATTTTTCAGCTTTCTTCTATTTTCCAAATTTGCAAAATGCTTATTTATCATTTTATAAGGAAACTAAACCAGCTATGGAATACAAAGAACTTGAGACAAAATCTAAAGTCATCTGTGTCAATGTTAAATATCTATAATTGTCTGATAGTTTCAAACACAAAGATCTGTAATTCTAGAATCGTTAAATTAACTGTTACACAGCAAGAAATCATTAATAAAAGATGATGGCCATAGAATATTGTAGTTAAAGGTGGTATCCTGATGGTGGAGTAATGGGTCAGGGTGTGCCCAGTGGAGCACATGGCAGCCAGAGCAGCTGAATATCCGAGATGAAAAAATCCAACAGAGAGATCAATAGGAACGTGTGACCAGTATTTCCTCTGACATCCACCAAAGTACCCTACATAAATGGTAGTAGATGAAACTCTTTCTCTAGGAATTGGTCTTACAGAGATGTCGCGCTTGGTCAGAAGGTTATTTTCGGCATGAAATAATTCCACAGAAGTGAGAAATACATTTATCCCTGTAAGGCTCACAGTGACCTAATGGAAGAGTAATATATTTTTCAAAATGTTTTAAAAGCCAGTTCTGGGATGGCATTTTGATCTGCATCCACCACAGGGAGTTTACATCTGGACTTTTCTGGAAACAAGATCCAAGAATAATGGCATTTCAGGCCACAGTCCAGGGGTGTTCGCCAAATGCCGTGCACATGATAAATTACAGAGCCACAAAAGTTTATTTGCTTCATGTATGGCTTTATTTTGGGGGTCTTAGAGGGTATAATCACATTAAATAATCAAAAAACTATTCAGCTAGAAAATAAAACATTTTTGTCTTATTTGCCTTTTTCTGTAATGTGTTCATTTCCTAAGACCTTGCTTGCAATTTGACTATGATCAAAAGACAGAAAAAAAAAGTATTCCAAAAGATCTTGGTAAACACTCAAAAGATAA
Organism: Hystrix cristata; assembly: GCA_004026905.1. Lineage (NCBI taxonomy): Eukaryota > Metazoa > Chordata > Mammalia > Rodentia > Hystricidae > Hystrix > Hystrix cristata. Next base: position 262,570 of record PVJO010000166.1, read on the forward strand.
AACAATGCTTGAATCAAAGATAAGCTTGTAATAATCCACAAGGACCAGTTGAAAGACCAACTTCTCTTCCCTGAATGAATCAGCCCTCCAAAAGGAAGTGGTGCTGGAAATCTCTTTTGATTGTAGCAAATGAAGGACGAAAGAACCCCACCTCGTATTCCAGTCAAGAGATGTCACACAACAACCAAACCCGCTCGCTCAGAGCCAGAGACAGAAAGAAGCGCAAAGAACCAAGAACAGCAGGTAGAGGGCCCGCCCCTGCTCCACCCCAGAGAGAAGCCCAGGGACGCTGCCTTCCTGGGGGAGCCCCGAGCACATGTCGCATCCTCTCAGACATACTCTGGCGGGGAGCAGTTGATCTGTCCACCTGCTGTGACATGTGTCTTTCCAGAGCCAGCTGCTAGTGTGGTCAGAAGCACTGCCCACTTGCTGTAGGAAATACGCACTGAGGATGCAGAAAGGAGTAAAGTTCTACCTCTACACTCAGGATGAACTTCTGCTTCCACCCTTCTTAGGAAAACAAGAAGTCCTGCATGTACATTTCTCTTTTTGCACACTTCTTTTTTTAGCTGATAGGACTTTTTTTTTCCCAGAAAAAACAACTGGACCTTGTTGACTTAACAGGCTTCCTTTAAAAAGAAGTAGCCAGTCATCCCCAAAGTCCTGGTTTTTCAATTAAGGAAAAGAGTGATTCTTAAGAGTGAGAATTTTTCCATTAAACCTTTATAAATGATTGAGAGGCCAACAGCAGTCTGCCTGCCTCCCATCTGAGAATTTTCTTGGGAACCTTATTTTTCATGTTTATGGTCATTACTGCAGTTATTCTGGAGCCCAGAACCAAAGTTCCTGACTCAGGATGGGAGTAATGAACAGGCTGCTCACATGTTGCACATGCCGAGAGCCTTCCTCATGCCTCCCCCAGCACACCCCTCTCTGTCCTGATGCACGAGCATTTATTACAAACCGTGATGTTTCACATACCTGGCTTCACGCAGGAACAAGCCTCTGCCAGCCAACCAAAGCTTACCCTCTATGCCACCATTTCTTTTCTTCTTTATTCTATTTTAACTATCTGGATGGAAAATTTTTCTGAAGTCTCTCACATAACGCGTGTTTCCTCCTAAGCAAGACACTACATTTAAATGATCTTTCCTCCTTGGTTATTCTGAATTGTTACCATGAACATCAGGTATGCGCTTAACCTCGACAACACTCTGTCCTCTCATGCTGTGTAGATATTTAGAAGTATTTACCGCACCCTGAGTGTCATGACGCTTACTGGGGCCTACGTCCACTTCCAGGTCCTGTTTAATTTGGGCCTTATTTGTAAAATTCTCTCATCCTAAATTATCAGCAGTTTCACCACTGCCATCTATTTCTAAGAAAAAGTGAGTTTGTGAGTATTGAGGTAAAGTACATATCAAATAATAACTCCAATGATGGTGACTCACACTCGTGTGTCTTTGCCACGTTCCTGGTATTGCCCTGAATAATTCTCAGGTAATAATCTCACAAAAAGCCTTTGAGATTGAGGTTAAGGGAGCTGTCTATGAGAAATGTAAGGATAGATTTTCAATAATTAATCTCAGCTGCCCAAAGGAGGGTTGTTTTGCCTAACTCCCCATGCTGAGATGACACAGGGGTTGGCTGACCCTGCTGGAGATGTGAGCTCAGACACAGGAATTGCTAAACTGTAACTCCTCCCATCCCGAGGTCTGGGTTTTCCTTTCCACTTTCCAGACCTCCCTCTGAGTCCTTTTCTCCCTCTCTCATCTCCTATTTCCCTTCCAATTCAGCTGGCACTTTTCTTCTTTTCACTCTTCCCCTTTCCTTCACTCGTGAGCTAAATCCTGGACCCCGGAGAGCTGGCTTCTGATCTTAGCTCTTCTCTTCTCAGCCACGTCCCCAGGCATGAGTGCAGCCCGCCTTCCAGTCGACCTCAGTGGATCGAAGTAATGCTGAAGGTCCCCAGCGGGAGTGTGCATCAGTTAAGAAAAGGGCCAACAACCCTGACACTGAAATTTTTTTTTCCATTTAAACTCCTTTTAAAATACATTCTCATTATTCAAAAATCATCAAATACCCATAATATTTCTAGTTACCCTAAAAGCTATTCACACACCCTATTGTCCAAATAAATGACTGGTCATTTCTTTTTCTTTCGAATAGTCATACACAGAGAAAAGTCTCACAACTTATTCAACAGCCTATGCCATATTCTTCTCATAACATCTTCTCTCAATATTGGTCGATTACTCAATTGCCTGAGGAATTTTAAAATAAAACAGGCAACTAGGAGAAATGAACCCCTCCTCAAGTGAAAGGGAAACTGAAAGATGTATATGCAGTCTCAACTTACAACACTCTCCTCCCAATAAACCTGTCAAGTTGTTCGCTTTTAGTTTAAAGAGAATTAAATGTTCTGAGAAATCTGGAAAGAGGCACTGACAGAAACCGGGAGAGGGTCCTGTCAGGAAAAATGAAGCCTGCACGTTGTCTACACTTGGGTTCAGGTTGCGTGCGTAGGTGGGGGTGGGTGACTTCCGGTGGACATTAAATCCAAGTAAGCAAGATCTCCGCGTAGGCGCAATTTGTTGTGCTCCGTGTAAGTAACTGCTATAACCACGGTTGATGCTGGCCAGTGTAAGTAACTTATATAACCAAGGTCGTTATTGGCTCATGGCCACTACTGTGCACTCTGGGATAGATGTAGACTGCCTGAGGGCTGGCAGGAGACTAAGCGGTCGAAGACAGCTGTGAGAACAGCAAGCCTGAGGAGGCCACACCTGAGGACGAAGATTGCTAATCCTGAGGACAAAGATGGCTAACCCAGGCCACCGGCTGCCTGGATCTCAGGCGAACTTTGCCAGTCTGAACTGGTGACAAGATGGTGGTCTGGGAACAAGCTCTGGCTCTTCTCTTTATTGGTCTGACTCTTGGGCAAACTTTTTACCTCCCTGTGCCTCAGTTTCCTAAACTGCAAAAGGAGACTAATTCCTGTGTCACAAGACTATTATGAGGGTCAAATGAAAAAAAGTACCTTTTAGAGCTAAGACACACACACTGAGCAGACTCCGGCTGAACTAAAGGGAGCTAAGTATCACCCCTGCTCCTGTGAAGTGCGTGTGGGGCTGCTCGCTCTCTCACCCGTGGGCGGCTCTTTCCTGTTTCTAGCACTGTGGATGCGGACCCTGTCCCTAGCTCAGTCTGGTACACCTGCAGCAGCCATTGCAGGGAGCATTATCAGGGTTCTAACGCTACCGACAAGAAAACCAATACCGCTCTTATCAGTCACGATGAATACTGCATTTCAAGGGTAAGAAGTGAGAAGGGGGCGAAAAGCTGCCCAAGGCCCTTCCAGATCCAGAGCTCCTGAAACCCTCCTGGGGTCTGAACAGGAAAGGCAGCCTCTGCCATGGGCGGGCTGTCCCCTGGTTTCAGTTTACAGGGCTTGGACATAGGACTGTGGGGTTACTGCTGCTCTGGGGGAGGTCACCGGTCGTCAAGGATGGGACCACAGACAAGCTTTTGATAGTGTAAGCATATACTTCTGGCTAATTGTTTTGAAATCTCTACATGATAGTCTCAGTTCTTAAAAAAGCTAATTCTCAAATGTCAGTAGATGAGCTCGGTACTAGACAAGACTTGCTGCCAAAATATATTCAAGGTCATATACATTATTACTAAATGATTTTATGTATTCTTGCCAGTGGCCAAAAGGATAAACCAAGCTGCTAAACTAAGAAAGACTTATTTCAGAAGTACTAAGCTAAGGAAATTAAGCACCAACACAGCTTCGAGCTTGAAGGCAGTCAAAACAATGAATATCCAAGACATAAAACCAAAAATATGTCATTTTTCTGAATATCATTTCAGAAAGACTCTCACATTGCAGGCTATTAAGAGCCCCTGGGGAAGTCTGGCCACCCCCCTGAGAGTCAGATGATGTGGAGGATCATGATCTCGCTCACTCTACCACAAGCTGCCCCAGTGGTCAAACAAATCTGACTCGCATTTGTAGGAAAATGGATGCACCTGGAGACATTAATGTTAAGTGAATAAATCAGACAAAAAAAGGTTAAATATCACATGGTTTCTCTCATAGGAGAAACCCAAAGTATAAATAAAGAGAAAAATAAAAGATAGATAATAGGCAACAAGGGGAGAAGATCTTCTACAAATGGGGAGACCAAGAGAAAGAAGATAGGAGAGGTGAATGAGAGGTAAAAAGAAAAAAAAAAGAGAGAAGTAAAAAGAATTAAGATGTGTTATGTACATGTACACGTACCAACTCCCCACAATGAATGTAATCCTTATGCTGCAAATGTGTACTAATAAAGATTTTAAAAAATAGTTTGAAAAGTCTGACTCAGAACCTTGCATGAGTTTATCCCATGTGGGAGGTCTGCAGTGACAGGGTTTGACAGAAAGTCTGGAATCCCTTCATTCTTCAAGGACTCGGAAGGGCTTTGCAGCCAATTGCTCTCATGATACAACCACTGTGCAGACACAGCCGGAGAACAGGCTGGGCCAGTTGGGTGTAATAGTTGGGATTGGGGCCACCCAACATTTGAACCACATGGAAAGACCTACAGCTCTCACAGATCCACCGTTTGCTGATCCACCAAATGTGGTTTTGCAGAGACTTCGTGCCTGCCTTCTTCCATTCCTGCTTCGATTCAACCAATATTTACAGATTCCAAGCAGTCATGGGTAACAGCCAGCCTTCTTACCTTCTTAAGACATCCTGGGCTAAGTACATGCCACTTGGAAAGCAGTGCCCCTTGCTCCTCGACCTGTGTGCTTGTTGCCTTCTACCAAACCAGCCTGGTGTCTTTTAAGCTGCCACCAGTCCTGCTTTCGATTCAGACCTCCAAGAGTCTGACTATCTGGTCGTTCATTTTTATTGGGCCACTACATCCTGCCATGCTGTATGCAGGACTCTTGCTTTATGGCTTCAATTATTCTAAACACATTTGATGAGCATCAGACATCCATCAGACCTTGCTGATATGATAAACAAAACCATACAGACAGCCTGGTCCCTACTCTCATCAAATTGGCATTAATCAAACATTATGCCAACAGGGATATAATGGCAAACTAATATTAAATTAGCTAAAAACTTTATTTAAAGACTTCACTTAGACTCGGGTAGTAGTTAGGGCTAGGTAGGAAGTGCTCACTCAGTAGGCCCTCCTGTCTTCACTTTGTTTAAAGAGATATGAATTATTTAAGCCAATGGGAGCAGGAGGAGAAGCCAGAAGACGGTGAATAGCAGGATCAGGCTAACAGTGTCGTCCATTCTCCTAAGAGCAGTGGACAGTGATCATGAGGTTTTAGGAAGGGTGAGAAAGGAGGGAAAGATCCTGTCAGCACTGAGTGCCCCCTGGCAGCAGCGCAAGAGGGACTTGCCACTTGCAGGAGACCTGCGTGCTGCCCACTGTGGTCGCCCAGTAACTCAGTGATGCCTGGTGTGCAGAGGGCGAAGAAAAGCATGAAGAAGAAAGTTTCCAGTTGGAGAAACTGGATGAATGACAATGTAAAGTGAGGACCTACAGAAGAGACCGGCCTGGGGGCTGGCAGGAAGACCGGCCATTGTTCCAAGCTGTGGAAAGGGCTGTGGACGTGTCACTGTGGCCGTGGACGTGTCATTGTGGCTTTGTACACCCGCAGAATAAGCACCATTTTCCAGTCAGGGTCTATTAACAGCTTAATATTTCTAATCCTGGCTTTGTGGGTCTGACTTTTCAGGGCAGTCTAGAGGCCCTCATAAGTGCATCCAGGAAGATTTCCCTTCCCTGGAGACCAAAGCCCGAAGCCGGAGTGCTCAGAAAGAAATGGATTTGGGATGAGGCCAGAGATTTGGGGGACGCTATTTTGGCACCTCTGGCAGGGCAGCCATGTATGACTGTGCAGGTTGTGTTCTGCACAAACCTAGAGCGTGTCCTTTATATTAAAGTCCATGTGAATGCTGCTTCCTAAGTAAAAAAGCCCTGCTCCTCCACAGTTTCCTTGCCAAAAGGACTAAACTCAGTGGCTCTCCCCCTTATCCCAAGGTTCAAAAGAAGTCAGGGACCAATGCCGCATCACCCCCTTTAGTAACCTTCCTCCAAACCCAGCTATTACTTCCGCATTTTTTCTCTATCGAGGTAGCACTCCAGAGAAGGGTAGATGCAAGAGAAGAATAAAGCCTCTAGCATCAAAATGAATCCAGATTTGTACACCGAACCCAACATGGTGTCATCATCTTCTCCAATAAATGCTACATAGAGACAAACAGGTTATATCAAAGCTGTCACCTTTTTTCTTACTTGACAATAAATATTCCCCAAATCACAAACTAAAGAATGTCCCTGCTCATTTGATCATATGTCCTCACAGACCCAAGCTGCTATCTGGATAGCAGTGAGCACTTCTTTTCCTTGGAGACAGACCAGCCCACTCTGAGATCTCTCTGCACTGAAAAAGTTTGGTTCTTTTGCAAAGGCCTAGGGCTGGGCCGATCCTCAGCTGTTATTCTGGATGCTGCAGCAGTGAGAACTGGAGCAGACTTCCAGACTAATGCAGTCATGGGCTCACTCCTCGTCTGCCCCTTCTGGTGACACAGTACTTGCCAAAGTCCTTGGGATTCCTGAGTTTCCTGCTGGGACACACTGGCAAGCACTGACTCATAAGCACTTTCCCTGGTCTCCGGTGGGGCCACGCAGATCTCCTGCTCTCTGATCAGAATGAGCTCAGCTCCTCAAAAGAAACGCCACTATGACTGATCCTTCTCACCATGGCTCTTTAAAAGATCCCTTTAAGAGATCCTCTTTATTGACATTCCCTTTCTTCTGACAGAGAAAGTCAGGAAGAATATATTTCTCCACTTTCCAATCAAGATGATTATTCTGAGATGTGCCGCGGTGGTTTTCTTTCTTTCCTGTTAAACTGCATATCCTATATCCACTCTGATGCAGTTGTTCATTCAGTTATGAATGTGCTTTCTTGTCCTTACGCCACATACCACAGAGTATAAGCTGACATTCAAGTCATCCAGAATATTTCTCCTATAGAAGCCCAAGTACTGACTAATACCCACTGCAGACCAGAGCCTTTCGTCCACAGCTGTTGCTGCTAAGTGGCAGACACGTCCCTTGGACTGCAGTGGTGACTCTCTCCTCACTTTCTCTTTGAAAACAGCATTCCTGGGGCATCGATGTGCCCTTATCCTTCTGGTGGCAGCTGACAGCTCCCTCCAAGGCTGGCCCATGACCTACATCTGAGGGTATGTGAGCTGCAGCGATCCCCACCCATTAGCAGCTGTTTGAATTACATAGCTGGTGGTGTCTGGACGAGAGGGGAGGTTCCAGACCCAGCCTACCCAGTGTGGGGACCCTGGCACTGGCACTTTTTTAGGTATCTTATAGATAAATCTATGCGCTTTTAACAGAAAACTGCTTATTCATAATCCCTAAATTCTAATTCTAGTTCTAACAAGGGTTAAGTGTGAAAATTCAGCCCAATAAATTTCTTCTCTTAAAATGTTTTCCAAAGAACTAGCAAAAATTTTTCAAATCCTACCACTCTACTATGAACAAACCTCTCACAAATGAATAATTATTAACTTTTTTCTACAAAGAAAACGTTGTCCTCTCTAGTAAAATGCTATTGACTACTGTGTTTGAATATTTCATGTAAAGTAAAAATTTTATTACCTAAAATATTTATCAGGAAAAATGCATGACTAAAAGTGACCAAAACACCTTTGCAGTAGCTGATGTCTAGCCAGAAACCTGCTCCAAGAAAAGAGAAAATTAACCATAACTGTTCCCCTAGCTAACACAGAAAATTGGTAACAGAATTTCAAACAACTGCTTCTTTTTCCTCTCTTTTTGTTTTTTTAATGATGTAGAGCAATTGCTCGTCTAATGAAGGGACTCGGTAAATAAATTACACATTACTTTCAACTGATTACCCTGAAATAGAGAAATTTTCAGCCCAGCAATTGCTCTTCAGAAACAAGGCAAACCTCTTTCTCACATCAGACCCAAGAATCTAAATATTTCTTGTTAAAACTTCGGTATAATTAATGTGATGGGAGTAGACCACAGGTGGAGTCCAAAATTCTGCATTTATTCTTGATCACCACTCATTTTCACCAACGCGTGCACACACACAAAGAACCAAAATTGACATAAAGTTTTGAACACTTCTTACTCATTGCTGAGTACAGAACAGAATGAACACTTAAGTCATGAGAGATACAAAATAGTTACCGAGTTTCTACAATAAATATTTTTGTTCCTGAAATCTAGTAAAACTATAAGGAGGTCGATAAATGCAGAGATGATCATAAAATTTCTCAATTCTGAATCTCCACAAACATTCAGCTCTCTGGGAAGCTTATGGTAGGAAGCAAAGTACTTACACAGCATTAATTAACTCTAATGGTCCTTTTAAAGATACTTCCAGTTAGGTCACTGTAAGGATCCCGCTTCCGGCTACACTCTGAATGGAGGTTTGGGCAGCTTCCGGCCCTGCCATCCTGAGCTACCTTTGTAATACACGGGCAAATTAGTTACCGTCCTAATCCCATAAATATCCTGCCTTGAAATTAAGATGTCACCTTGAAGCAACCTTTATGTTTTGGCTTCTCTGAAAGTTTGACAGGTTAAAGGCATCATAAATAATACATTTCCTTTTATGCCAGCCCCATAAAAAGCACTTGCACTGTTCATTAAAGATGTTGCTTGTAACTGGGCAAAGACTTTTTTTTAAGGGCCAAAAAAACATTTCCCTTACATCTATTACTGCTATCCTGCAGAGTCAAAGAAGTTCGTAATTAGGAAACCGCTAGAGTCTGTTGTTCTGGAACGTGTAGCAACTATCAACATACAACTACAGTTCACTGTCCAAACAGTAAAACATACTGGGCCAACATGCTGCTCTCCTCCCAGGAGAACCAGGGCATGGCGAATCCTACATCACCAGCAACAGTTGGGCCTCTCCCCCTTCTGCTCTGCCCCAATTTACAGATGTGAAAAAATATTAGAGACACAATACACACTAGAATATACTCAACTCTTGCCCTGGAGCAAACTAAATTTGGGGGTTGTTTGGACAAACTGAACATTTGCACACATCCACCTTAGTCAACACTCTGACTTCCTCACTGAGGTTTTCGCTGCCTCCAAAATACCCTTGGCAATTTTTTTGTTTTTCACTTACAGATCCTACATCCATAGAAAGCTGGACTGTGTTCTTCAAAAAGGACCACGCCCATCCGTTCGTTCCCTATCCTTCAGGAGCAAACTGCAATTTGGGCCGAATTCCTCTCTCAAATGTCAGACGGAAGGGACTAAAGCTGGACACATGCGACCCAGCTTGGGCCAGCCCTCTACCAGCCCCGCTCCGCACTTGGGTTGTGGGTGGAGGACTATGGAGACAGACTGCGTGGAGGGCCGGAGCTCGGGAGACTGTTTCCTGGGGACAGCCCGCACACTCTAACAACTAAGCGCCAAAGTTGTTTCTTTCTCCTCTGTTGCAACACCCGTTCTTCCTCTTTCCATCAAGGCGCGCACGCGAGCACACACACGCACAAACACACACGCGTGCACAACCTTGCTCTGTCAACTTACCAGTTTAGACTTGGCGCGTTGCAAAAATTCTTCCATGTCTTTGCGGTGGGTCTGGGCCAGAGTTAGGAGTGGGGTTGGGGAGGAAGATCGCGGCCCCGGACCGCAGCAGGATCGCCGCAAAGTGGCCCAGCGCAGAGACCGCCGCTCCCTACCGCCGCTCGGAGGCGGCTGACGCGGTGGCTGCGCCCTCGGCTGTTTCGTCCCGGGGTCCCCGCCCCACTCCTCGACCCGCCGCCAGCGCTGGGCTGCGCGTCTGTCCTAATAAGGAAAGTGGGTGTGCCGCTCGGGCGCGCCAGGGCTCGCCCCGCACGCCGGTCGCCCGAGCGCCTGGGGACCGGGTGCGGGGCGGGGTGCTGGGGGATGGCGAGGGGCGCCTCGGCCAATCGCGGGCCCCGCTGCGGCCTCCTGACGTGGCGCGCCGAAAGATGCTGCAACCATGGACAGCGCCCAGAAGTGCCAGCCAAGTGCAAGGGGCTACTGCAGAGGGAGGTTCTGCCGCAGGCACCGCCGCTCTCTGCGAGGGAAGGTGGGAAGGGAGAGACGGGCCCCAGGAGAGGCCCCCGCCCTGGCCAGCGCCTCCCTGGCTGGCTGGCACGGTCCAGAGAGCCTCAGCGGTCACCTAATGAGCTGATCTGCTGGCCTGGCTGGGGATGCACTCAGCTAGATTGGAGCGGGGAGGGGTACTGCTGAGCTAAAAGCAGTACGACCTTGATAGCTAATCATCAGAAGAGCAGGCAGGGAGATTGTACTAGGCAGCATCTTTCCTTCCTACCCTCAAAACATACCCATCCAGCAAAGGACATCCGCAGTCTACTCCAAATGGACGGCCCTGGGGCTAAAGCGTCAGCTGCACCCTTCTGCAGTCCTCATCCACTCTCCAATGTGTATGCTCCTCCGGGAAAGCTAAGGCGACAGAAGCTTGCTGCTCAAAGTGTGCTCCGCAGACCAGCAACATCATATCACCAAGCTTATTAGCAATACATAATCTCTGTCCCCCTCCCCTACACTACTACATAAGTGTCTGGGTTTCTACAAGATTCCTCAATGATGTTGATAAACATGAACGTTTAAGACGCACTGCAAAAAAAAAAAAAAAAGCACTTAAACTTGCAGCTATGGACCTATTTTAAACCATGGAGCTTTGTCCCTGGTATGCCTTCACTAGTCTTCCCAAGTCCCCAGACTCCTTCCTAGAATTGGGTCTTTGCATATCTGCCTGTCGTGTTGGAAGCTGCTCGCCCTCTCCTTAGCCCTCAGTCTTCAACTAACTTATGCTCCGGCTGTCAGTCAGCATCAAGAAGTGTTCTCAAGCCTGGCTGTACATTCAAATCACATCATCAAAACCTGATGCTTTACATACTGATTCCCAGGCTTTGCCCCGGTGCAATTAGGTCAGCATCTCTGAGTGAGAGACTGCAGCATCAGTCTCACATAAAACTGACCCAGGAGCAGCCCAGATATGAGGCTCTAGTTCTCAGTGAAATTTAGCATGTATCTGGATCACTTAACAAAAATATAAGACTTGAAAAAACAAACAAACAAACAAACAAAAATGGGTTTCTGTGCTTTGTCACCAGCATTTCAGGCTTCATAGGTCTGGCTTCAAGGGCTTGTGAATGTTAATATCTAACCATCTCCCAAGGTTTGAGGGTGCTGCAGACCCTGGCACCACAATTTCAGAATCAGTGGCTTAGAAGTTCTTTCCCCGGAAGGTGTTCCCTGACACACTCCTCCCTTCCCACCTGCAGACTGAACCAGCTGTCCCATCCACGTTTTCTCATGGCCACTTATATTTTCTGCTCTGCCATAATTGCCCAATAGCTTGCCTGTGTCCTCCACCACACTACAAGCTTTGTGAGAACAGGGACCTTGCCTGTCTCATACATTTATGCACCCCTAAAAGGGGATATATGTTCACATCATCTACAGATCTTCAGTGAATGCATGTAAATGAATAAGTGCAAATATGGAGGTTCTTCGCCTTCTGTTTGACTCTGTTTCTATATATCATTGTCCTTCTATGTTGTATATCTACCTGCCTCATAATCTGATTTTTTTTTTATTCAGGAAACTAAAGAAATCAGCAGAGTCTACAAATCTTGTTAGAGGAGAGTGATAGGAATATTAAGCCCCAGTTTAAATTCCAGTGATGAGCTATGTAGAAGCTGCAGATCTTATCTGCTTTCTTTGCTGACTTGGGTCATTTAAAAGCATCCAGGTAAAACAAGTGTTTTGTCAGCCTTTAAATCAGTAAAGGTGCAAAATGATCCAACTAACGTTACTGAGAGAAGCTCCCAAGCATTCCTGGCCTATGACTTCATTGGGGAATTTAATGGCAATCGCATACTGTTGTTCTATTCCTCTGTTTTTTATTATAAACATTCTGGGTATTACACATCCATTGAATTTAAATTTTTTTGCTGATGATCTCAAATTTCAACATCTCCCCTATTTTTTTCTCCACCAATGATATTCTTTCAAAAGTTTACCAACAGGTACTTCCTCCAGGAAGCATTTCTGATCTGCATATCTATTTCAGTTTCTTGGGGCTCTTGTAAATAATTCCCATAAACTCAGTGGCTTAAAACTATACAAGTTATCATTCTATAGTTCTGTTGGTCACAAGTTCTGTTGGAACAAGGAAGCTGTTCACGTTCCTTGACTTGTGGCCCCTTCTTCCATTTTCAAAGCCAGTGACATTGCATTTCTCTATTCTCTCAACTTTTTTCTTCTACTTTTTAAGGGCCCTTGAAAATACATCAAGCATCTTTGGATAATCTGTGATAACCTCCCCACTTTATGGTCACTTGATTATCAACCTTAATTCTACTTGCAAGTTTAATTCCCCTTTTCTATGTAGCATAACATATTCATAGGTCCTGAAGACTGGGTTGTAGATATCTTTGGGAAGCCATTATTCTGCATACCGTGCCGCAAGTTATTTGATGGCTGTCACATTTTCATCCTCTGTTTTTTGTAATTTGGTAGCAGTCATGAACTCTGGACAGGATAGTGTCAACCATGGCTGCACAGTAGAATCACCTGGAGCACTCTGGAAAACACTTATGTTCCAAGCTCCATTTCCAGAAATTCTAAACTGAGAAGGGCCCGAGCAACCAAGTAATTCTCTGTGTAGTCAGAATTGGGGTCCAATACTCATGTTGCATAAATTTGCATTTCCCTATCACTTGGGTGCAAAACCCAAAGTCCCCTTCATTTTTTCCACTACTTTTACTACTTGTGAGCAAATTGTCCCCAGTCTTTACCCTTTTAAAATGCTTCTTCCCATTTTATTTCTACTTTAAACATTATTACCACAATTCAAGCACTTACATCTGAATTCAGTGGTCACACTTTCTATCTAGATTTTTTACATTGTCTGCAGAAAAATCTATTTCCTATGCTCTTTTTACTCTCCTGTATCTTGATTCCTGGACTCCTCATTTAAGACCAGTATCTGGGCTTCCTTTTTGTAAGCAATTAACACTCTTGAGTAGATAAGGAGAATAGCTGCCATAGGTTGAATGTTTGCATTCCCCAGTTCGTGTGTTACAACTCCAACCCTCAATGTGGCATTAGGAGGTGGAGTTTTGTGAGTAATTAAGCTCGATAAGGTCATGAGAGTAGAGTCCCCATGACAGAGTTAGAAGGCTTACAAGGAGAGGGAGGAGCTGGGGACTTATCTCAGTGGTTAGAGTGCTTGCCTAGCAAGCACAAGGCCCTGAGTGTGATCCCCCAAAAAGAGGGATACCAGATCTCTGGCTCTCCTCACTGTCATGTGAAGACACAGCAAGAAGACACCTATCTGCGAGTGAGGAAGAGAACCTCCACCAGGAACCAAACTGAGCAGCACGCTGGCCTTGGACTTCAGCCTCCAGAACAGTGAGAAATATATTTCTGTTGTATCCCTCTTTGTTTAGCCACTCATTCTCAAATTGGGGTCTCACAGGACAGTCACTATAATAAAAAGAGATAAATGCAGCAATCGACAAATATAGCGGATATGATGGTGCTGAATAAATATGCTGTGGTAGCTAAAATCTGTACAGTAAGTCTCCAACTTACAGACATCCGAGTTGCAAACTTGTGCAGACAGAAAGGGACTTCTCATTAGGAACACTTCTAGATGCAATCAAATCCCAGATGTAGCTCACGTGTCTGCCAAACATTGTACCAGTTGTGCTGTTGTGTGCTTACTGTGCAGTATGACAGAGTACAGTAGTATAGCACAGTCGGGGACTTACTGTATTTTTGTGTGGGTTTGGTTTTTTCATGCTTTACATTGTATACTTGTGTCAAACGTGTCTAAGACTCGCTTTGTCAGACTTACAAACAAATCTGACTTACAAATATTCTACCAGAATGGAATGGAATTTGTTTGTAAATGGAGGATTTAACTGTATATTCATCTTTACTCAGTGTGCTAGATTAACATGACTACAAACACTTTGACATTTCTCTCTAGGAGAGGCAGGGTCTGTACTCCCTCTCCTTGAATCTATATGAAATACAAGAGAAGTGACATCATGATCAGGCTTGAGTGACTGGGTGACTGGAAGCTTCTCCTCTTAGCTTTCGGAGTGCACACTCTTGGAACACAGCCGTCATGGTAGGAGGAAGCTCAAGCAGTCACGAGGAGCCGCCCACATGGACAGGAGCTGAGGACCCTGGCTAACAGCCAAGTTGCCAGTTATGCGGGTGAATTATCTTAGAAATAGAGTCTCAGGGTTCATTCAAGCCACCCCAGTTAATACCACATGGAATGGAGTTATGGTGTCCCTGCTGAGCTCTGCCCAAATTCTCGACTCACAAAATCGTGGAATATATTTAAATAATTTTGTTATAAGTCTTTAAATTTATGAGTAATTTGTTGTGTATATATATCTCCAGAAGAGCTGGCCATTTACAGGCTGAGAAGCTCAGGGCATGTTTTGCTTCCTGAGCTCCCGTATCTTCATCTATGAAATAGGAATAATCTTCCCTCTTATAATTGTTAGAAGGGCACAGAGCAATAACATACGTGAAGTGCCCAGGTCCTGCTCAATAACTGCTATTCTTGTCATTGCTGAGCATCTGTCAGCAATGAAACTTCACACCTCAGCTTCGAGTCTCAATGAAGTAAGTCTCCATGAACTTCATACATGAAGAGGCCTGTCTTGGACAAAAGCAACGCAGATGTTTCTCAGCAATAACACATCTGCCTGTGCTGCTCACTGGTGAATTTTAAATTCTTTACAATTTGTGTCTTTTACATTCACAGATTACCACTCCACACTTGCCTGGGGCTCTGGGCATTTCTTTTTACAGGCTCTCCATCCGATCGCGGGGGCTCTGCCCTTCAAGAGGAGCTTGCCGTTGTTGGTGCCACCTCGGAGAGTCGGAAGCTTCCTGTACCGCCCCCAGCTCCCTGGCGTCATGCCGGCATGAGATCGGAAAGCCTGGAAATGAGACCTGGCCGGTGCTGGGGCAGACAACTGACTTTTCTGATCAGCAGCCTCTCTTCCGTGAGATGAAGGAAATAATTTGTACCCTAGTTTCTTTACAGAATTGTTATTTTAAAAACCAAACGCTAGCAGCCTTACCTATATTGGAAAATATTAGCAATGGAAAGGAGAATAATAAGAAAATCTTTTAACTAAAATTTAAAAAAAAAAAGTAATTCTCCTATGTCATCCTTTTGAAAATGGAACACGATTGGCTGGCAGCCACTGAGTCACCACGTGGGCAAGTTTCCAAACCATCGACCTCACTGCCCAGCCTCCCCTCTGACAGGTAGGGTCTCTTGGGTGCTGACATGTTCACAGCTTTTAGAATTATTTCTCATGACAAAGATGTTCAAGAAACTACATCTCCCACTTGAACTAGATTTCAAAGCATTTCATGCTTGTTTCAAGGATGAGAGACAGAAACAGAAGTGCTGTGTGTTAACTAGTGCCTCTCATGAAGCTTTCAGCAACTTAAATGCCTGCTTTTCACCCTGTAGATGGTCAAATATTACCCATTTTGGCAAATAATATTAAAAGGAATTTCTGTTTTTTACATGTACTTATTAAGGATATAGAAACCTGTTAAGGTTGGTCTTGTAAGACATTTTTAAAAAAGGAATTCATATGCCCATTATCCTCTCTCAGTTTCCTTTAAGAAAGAAATAAGGGGAGTTATTGGCATTCTCAGCAAGTAGCAGAGCTCTGATCACTGGAGAGAATCCCTTCAGAGTCCAGGGTCCAGGCTTTGAGCAGGGCACATAAAACTTGCATCATTTCTGGGAACCACAGACAATTTGTAGAGCAATGAATTTAAATTGAAAGAACAGCAGAGGGGAGGAGAGGTCTGACCCTATGAGTCATGAGGATAAGTAAGCAGTGACTACCACTTTCAGATCTGCAGCCTGTCAAAAAGGACGAGGGGATAGCCTTAAAGTCACCCCCTTGCCCTCAAACTGGATATGAAACCTGGGAGTGTTGAGTTTTTGCAAACTCTCTTCCTGCAGAGAAGTATTTCAATTCTCTTCAAAACAATACTGCACATTTCACAATTACAGAGTGCCATGGCTTGGATATGCTTTGTCTGTGTCCCCCAAAATTTCCATGTTGTAACATTGGTCTCCAGTATTAGGTACTGGAAGATGGCATACAATATCCAATATTAAGAGTAGATGACACTTTTGAGACATAGGCCCTCGTGGGAGCCAGTTAGATCATTTGGGACATCTGTCTCAGAAATTAGTCACAGAATGATTTAGTTCTTGTGAGATTAAGTTCCTATAAAACAGCAAGATTTGCCTTCTGCACATGCTCCTACCACTGTGCTGCCAGGTGCCAGGAGACTCTGCCATGAGACTTCTACCATAGCTGAGCAGAAACCAGTACCATGATTTTGGACATCCCAAACTATGTGATAAATAAGCTTTTAAACATAAGTACCAGCTTCAGGTATTTTCCTATAGCAACAGAACACAGAGTAAAACACAGTATAAATTTTAACTTATAGTTCAAGCATGTATTTCCATTAGGAAATTATTTGCCAAGAAGAGTGGAATATTAATAATTTCCAAGCCTTGAGAGTCTACTAGCATGATTTCTTATCCTTTAAACAGTCCTTTCAGGTACAAAACAAAAGAGACTACAAATGGCCCTATTTTAGCAGTAAAGCAGCTGAGGCGTCAAATTGTTTACTGACATGACTGAAGACTGAAACCCAGACTCTGGATTCTAAAGTTCATGCCTTTTTCATTAGAAAGATCAATGTTTACTGAACAGTTGCTTTGCATGAAATATTGTTTTATGGTTTTGTATATGTTAATAGCACTTACTCCTTATAATGAATGTATAAAGCAGGCGTTACTATTATATCCATTTTAAGGATGTGCAAACCAAGGTACAAAATGCAGTTTTCACAAAATTATCCAAGGAGTAAGTAGCTAGACCAGAATTCCAACTCCAGCGACCAGGTCCAGAGCCCAAGTACTAAACTGCTGCACATCGCTGCCTGTACATTGCTGTACACTGCTCAGTAGCTCACCTGTAAAGGTGACCATGGAGACTGGAGGAGGAAGAAAGACACATTCTACTATTCTTTCGAATGCTCTTCTGCACTTAGGAATGGCCTGGCTGCACCCTCTCTCCCCAATACCGCTTGACTACATAGACCTCACACCTGCTGTTTGCAGATGTACAAGAGAAGTAACTGTAAGGAAAGAGGTGGCTGCCCCAGAAGGATGACAGCATAGTCATTTAATATTCCTGCCAGGGATAATGGCTCAGCTAAACAGTTGCTTCTTTCCCACAATGCACTTCTTTATCCCCTCCCCCCCATAAAGAGAAAAAATGCCAAGGAGTTGTGATCATGATTGAAGACTTACATTTTAGTCCTTTGAATAGTGATTTTTTTAGCTATTTAACCAGGTCTTTCTGTCCTAGCAAAGAGATCTGCCTTCCCAACCCTAAAATGCTATGATTACAAAACTGAATTATGCAATTATTTGACCTATAAGGAATATGAAAATGTATGAGAAGAAATTAAGGCTTATTTTCAATAAAAAGTCTTCGAGTGTCTTTGTAGCTTCATATCTTTGTGCAGAACTCAAGAAGATTACATTCAAATGATATAAAAATGTTTACCTTAGAAAAAATCCAAAATCAAATATTTTAAAGAACGTCAGTTTAAAGGCCAGTAATTAAGATATATAAGTCACCAAGTTTGGGAAGAGAAAGATTAGCTAGCAGGATTTGCTGAAGGTATTTGTTTTCTCATGTCTCAAATGCTAATGTCCCAAGAGGAATTATCTACCCAGGACAGGAAGCCTGAAAAGAACAAAAAGATTCAAATTTCAGGTTGAAAGATACTAAATTGTTGTCTTAAAGATCATTGATCTCTCTTTGCATGCAGTGGTAAGATTTCTCTAAGGGAAAACAAAGTGTTGAGCATTTAATGTGTTTCCAATAATATTATGCAGGAAGTAGTAAATTAGAAATGAACATCTTCTTAAAGAGTCCCATGAACCGTTAATTTCAATGAGGGCAAAAAAAAATTACTTGTCTGCCTTTCTGTACGCTAAATATCTGCGTCCTGGAAACTCTGAAGTTCCAGGAGGAACAAAGAGAAAGTACTCCAAATCCATTAGCGCGAAGCGATGGCGTCCAGTTGGAGCATTTGTCTCTGGTGCTATATTTTCCTCAGTCTGGGCATCGTAACAAAAATACCTGCTCTCCACACAACATCCTATCAAACTGACCTCGACCAGCCTGTGGGAAATGTGGCCCTTTCAGTGCTTCTGTCTTTGCTCAAAGATTCATTCATGAAAACATTCCTCAAGGCTTAGCTCAGAAATTTGTTAGGAACAGATTCTGCCTACTCTGGTGCCTGGAGTCTCTCTCCCATCCCAGATACCTACCATTGACTATTTTTCAAATAAAAAACAATTTCTGAAAACAATTTTAGAATGTGGACGCAGCAACAGGGAAAATGTCCTCTACCTGTCATCCCTCCCAAACTGCTATAGCAACCTAATTTGGTCATTTGCTTATTTAACAATAAATTCACACAGATCCATTTCCCCCATAATTCAGTTAGTTGAAAAACTTCATTGATATATAAACCACGAGAGGAAAACCATTGGTTTTTGGCAAGATGTCACAGAAACCACTAAGTCATCCAGTCCCAGTTGGCAGCTTTGAAGATGGCAGATGTGCCGCACTAAATGCTGTGTCATCCACCAAATGCCCATTTAAGGTCATGAGTATCCTCATCACCCTCCTGTGGGGCTGCGGGGCTCAGAGGTCAGGGCACCAGACTTGCCTCCCTCTTGTCCCCCTATGGCTCCAGCACAGTCTTGTTCCAAGTTGGGGCTCAAATAGCTATACTAAGTCTCTGCCAGTTTTCTCTAACTGAAGCCCTAAAGAACAGAAGCTTATTAATCAGGTAGGGATTGGAAGAAATGCATGTACTTAAGAAATGTTTTATTAAGTTTTACCAATTGGTCAAAAAAGGTTGTTTTCCCTCATAATCAAAGAGCATTGTCCAGAACTCAACTCAGACTAGCGTATGCCAGGAAACATACTGGATGGAGAAACACAGCAAATCATTAAACCCAGAATGACTACTGAGCCATAGGGGGAAAAAGAAACAGGAAGACAAAAAATATTTTTAAAATAATCTCAAGCATAAATCTGCTAATTGGTATTTCAATTTCTCAAATATTTGTGTATGCAAATGTGCCCATTCAACACTGAATAATTAAGATTGAGGCAGACAGTTGAACCGTGCATACAGCAGAGGCAGCCTGGGGTATAGATAACTGCCAGTGGTAGGGAGAAAGAATGCAGAAACCTGGATTCTTTCTCTGTGAGACGGAGAAGCCTAGTAATGACCCAAGACCCTGGGAGCTCTAGAAAGGGACAACTGTAAATGTGAGAGAGACACGTAGAAAAAGGTAGAAAAAAATCTATAATTTTTTGGTATTCCCAAACATGTCCATGACAAAGCCCTGTACATAGCAGTAATGTTTCTCCAGCTGCCATTATGTCCAGGTGCTACTCTAGGCTCTGGAGTTGCACATAGACCTGCAGTCTCATACTTTGGGTAGAGAGAGATGGATGCTGGGCTCAGAACACAATACTCCAAAGTAGGGTCCCTGAAAAAATGAGAAAACAGCAAAAGCAGGAAAGTCTCCCTGACTTTCTCTTCTTTTCCATTGAGAATCAAATTATAGCATGTATAAAATATGACTTCTTAGCATCATTTTCTTATATACCAGTTTGTGGAAGCTAGTTCAAATGCTTCTTTTAAGGCACTTTAATTTCCATTGGCAGGAATATTTTGATTCCCTATGTCTACAAGGCAAGTGAACTGGTTTCACAGCACCAGTGAACTTCATGGCTTACATAACGAATCCAGCCTCCATCTCTGTACAGACACATGCATATACTCTCACTGTACTGATAAAACAAAACAAAACAAAACAAAACCAAAAAAACTGAGGCTTGCTTAAGAGCATGCAGGTAGAGATAAACTGGCTATTCTTACATGCTTGTCAGGTCGATGAATATTATTCTTCCACAGGAAATTCTTAAAAGTAGGTCCTTGTAGATTCTTACAGGAAAAACCTATCAGGAGTGTTTGAGAAGCACCACTCTGTTTGGTTAGGTCACCAGATCTACTTGTAGTATAGAAACATGATGGAGGAAAGTACTGTGTGCCTTGCACAGCCCTGGGACCAGAATTCTGGAGATCTCACCAGGCTGACTCCCCTTCACCCATCATTTCTCACAGAATGATCATTTCTCACCGATCATTTCTCACTGAGAACTAGCTTACTCAGTGGCCCACATTCTTACTTCACTGCAACACAAGCGAAACAGTCCCACTAATAGAGTGGTTTACGAGCTACCCGGATGGGGATCGAGATTAGGACGCCCCCCAGGAATTTAAATAAAGTACAGAGCACAATCATGGAAAGTTAGGAAAAGGACTCCTGGAGATTCTGACCACTCTTTCCCTTTCCTCTCGGAATGTAACCAAATTTGACATCCCTTGCAGATCAACAATATGTGCCAAAACAATCATTTAAAAGGTTTTTCTAAATAACAATTTTACAAAGTACAGACACTTTTTGGAATTATCACATAGTCATGCCAAATCTCTGCAAAATTTGGTTGTCCTTATTGGACCATATTGACCTGCTTGAGTACAACATAAGTCCCAACTATATCCCAAATTGTTTAACTCTCTAAACAAACAATAGAAAATTAAAAACCTTAGATGAATAGAGATATTTAAAATATCAAATTGTAAATGTTTACTAGGCAGCTCTCCAGAAGAAAGGGAAAATGTTCTGATTTGTGATATTCACTGATTTCCATGGCATAAATACCCTAACTGTGGCCTATTATAAGATACCAAGGTGATGTAATAAATACAAAGTGGGGAGGAGGTACACACACCCAGCTCTCCCAGCTGCTAGAAGTCAACTCCTGTACTCCATTCACCCCTTCTTAAAAAAACCATATTTATATACGTGTGCGTGTGTGTGTGTGTTTAAAATGCTCCCACCATCTGATTCAGAAGACCTATCTTAGGAACATACTATAAAAAAAGCATGAGGAAATGCATAGGCAAAAATATTGGTCACAAGTTATTTATAACATCAAAAATTAGGAAAAAAAAAAACCTCATTGCTCGTAGATACAATAATAGGGCTCCACTTTATTCATCCTTTCCTCCCTCACCCCACGAACCTCTGGCAACTCTCTTTATTCTGTTCTGTCTGTTCCAGAATGCTGTATCATTGGAATTATACAGTAGGTAGCCTGTTCAGATTTCCTTCACTTAGGAGTATGAATTTAAGATATTTCTCTTTCTATGTCTTAATAGTTCATTTCTATTTATCACTGAATGATAGACTACTATTTAAAATTCATGCAATCTCGTTCTCTCATCTATAATAGAAATAATATATATACAACTCCCGGCACATAGTTAATAAACATTGTTTCCTTTTCCCACTAATTTGGACATGGGCGATGTGGCAAGTTTAAAATCCCCCCACAAGATGTCAACTTCTTAATTTCTGTGAATATGTTACTTGTATAGATTAAATTAAGTATACAAGATAGGAGATTAGCCTGTATTATCTGGTGGGCCCAATGTATAAATGAATCCTTATAACAAGGAGAGTTAAAGGTTGAGTCAGAGATGGTATTGTGGCAGCAGAAACAGAAGTCAGGTTGATGTGAGCCAAGGAAGGTGGGTGGCTTCTAAAACACTGGCAAAGAGAAGAAATTGGATGAATTCTCCTGTAGAGCCTTCAGAAGGAATGCGACTCTGCTGACGCTTTGGTTTTAGCCTTGTAAAATTTATAACAGACATCTGATCTCCAGAATTTAAAGATAAGAAATGTGTATTGCTTAAGACCATTAAGTATCTTGAAAATGGTTACAGCAGCAATAGAAAATAAATGCAGGTTGATTAGTCCTAACATTTTTTTCCCTCCTTTCTTGGGTATCTTTCCAAGTAAGGAGGCTAGATATCTAAAAACTGTATGTCCCAGAATCTCTTGCAGCTAGGATCATGAACATCTACTAACCTCATTTTGACAAACTTGTTCAAGTTTTGGAAATTGGAAGTGAGGCAGAGATGATTTTTCTGCTGATTATGGCTGAATTTCACTGGAAAACAAGTTTGTGGAGATATATTTCCACAGCAGTATTATACCCTGGTGCTCACAACTCCCAGCTTCGTAAGAGTCAAGAGGCAGTCGAGGAAGAGGCAATGTGCTCTCTTAGCTGGTAAGCTCGGCAGTGTCCTGGTACTCTTCCACCGGCTCAACTAGACCATGCTCCATGAGCATGTCTGCTTATTCCCTACTCAATCAGTTCTGAGTTAAATCTCATCTACTTAACATAAGCAGAGAGATCATAATGTTAAATGAAATAAATCAGACATAGAAGATTCAGTGTCCCATGGCTTCTCTTATATGAGAAACCCAAATAAATAAATTAAGGTGTAAAATAAAAGGTAGATAATAGGAAAGTGGAAGATAGAGCTTTTGCAAATGGGAAAGGGATCAAGATATGGAAGGAGGAAAGGGGAAGGGAAGGGGAGGAGGAGACACAAAGAGAATTAAGATGTGTTATGTCCATGTACCAAATCCCCATAATAAATGCAATCATTATATACTGTAATCGTGTACTAATAAAAATAAAAATAAAGGGGGCTGAGGATATAGCTCAATGTGAAAGCCTTGGGTTTGATCCCCAGTAACACACAAATAAGTGAAATCATCAAAAATGAAGAAAATATGTCAGTAAATAAGCACAAAGAAGACACTCATTTGCAGTATAAGAGCTGAAATGAGAAGGTAGCATGTCAACATCAGCTGACAAACATCACTCTGAGTGACTGAAATTGTTAGCGCCTGAGCATGTCTCCAAAAGATCACAAAAGCACTGCTAGTGTTGATATGGGATCAAGATTTGGAAATACAGAATGTGCTCATAATGCACACTGTACCCATATTACAGGGTTGTTGAGAAAACAGTGAGTCATTAAATGACATATGTAGTATGAACACTTAACACAGCAGTAATTCAATAAGTGTTTTTACTGTAACTATCAAAATAAATAAGTAGAGTTGTCTCTTTGCTGCAAGAGAATCCTGACTGATGCATCATCTATTCTTACACTGTTCTAGGGAAGGCAGAAGCTCTTGACTAGGAATCCTTCATGCCCTCGGAGATTGCACATCAACTGGCAGGCTAACAACTCCACTATTGTCCTATGACCAGCCATTTTCCCCAGCATACCATTGTATTACAGCCCTTATCCACTTTAATCAGGACTTCTCACTTTTGACTTTTCCTCTTAAATTAAATCAATATGTGGTAATTATTCTGATGAGTCCCGGAAGTAGAAATTGTTTTTTAAAACATAAAGACATTGTACAAGGCAATATCTCTTAGCCTTCTGAAAAGAATTTCCAAAGTTATACACACTGAAGAAGAAATATTTGATTGGAAGACCACAAGACCAAAGAACACATGCTACTGCTTTCATAAAAAGAGATGAATTTTAAGAAGGTTGGAAAGGTTTTCATTAATTTACTTCTATTGATTTAGACACATTGTTCTGAAAGATATTCTTTTTTATATATGACTCTGTAACACAAATGTCAATAAAGGCTTTCAAATTTCCCAGAAATAATTTTGAATTTTTTAAAAATTTAAGCCACAAATTTCATACTTAAAAAAAAATACTTGTGATAATTTCTACTCTGTAGAAGAATAAATGGTTAGGGAAAATCATTTTCCCTGGAATTAATTGTAAACTAAGTTCCACAAGAGCTAAGCTACTTTTCTAGGGCTCCATCCTGGTCTGGGCTTTCTGACTAGTGTCTTGCTTCATCACTTTTAAGGGCCTACAAAGGACTCAATAAAATTTTTTCAAACAGACCCAGATAGTCAATGTCTAGACATTTTGCAGGCCGTGATTTCCGTTGTAACTATTCGATTTTGCCATTGTAGAACAAAAGCAGTCCCTATATAACAAGGTAAGCATGGCTATGCTGCAATAAAACTTTATTCGTGGACACTGACGTTTAGATTTTGTACAATATTCATATGCCACAAAATACATATGTCAAAAATTTGTTGATTTTTTTATCAACCACTTCAAACTGTAAGCACCATTGTAATCTCAGGTCATACAAACAAAGGCAACATACTGGTTTTGGCCCTTAAACCAATTTGCTAACCCCTTTTATAAAACCTAGTCCTGTCCCTTCAAACTTGTCCTGAAATTCTCACTATGATAAAGACTCTGTTTTGTAGCCAGATTGGAGGTGTTGGCTTTCAAATGCCATTGTTTCTAGGAGAGAAGGAGCACATATTCTTTGTCTTTTCTACCTGGTAGTGCTCAGCCCTTCATAGTCTAGCTGCCACCCATCCTTCCATCTTCAGCTCTTCCTCCTTCTACCCCTAAATGGCACCAAAAATCTAACCTATCTTCAGTCTCATCGGGCCACATGCCTTCCCCTAAGTCAAGTAGTTGCAAACCTTCAAAGCTTTGTTTGTGCCCTCCAACCAGTGCAGCTTGCCCATGTCTCTGCTTTATAGACGTTTGCTCATTCTTCAGTTGTAAGTCATTTTTCCCCAGAAAAGCGAGCTGAGGATGATGGCTGGCACATAGTCAATGGCCACCTCCCTGAGTCACTTCTGCAGCCCCAGCAGGGTATGCTGACTGGTGAGCCTCGGGGCTCCAGAGGGCACTGGTCTGGTATAGAGCAGACTGATCGCAAAGTGACAATGACAAAAATGGAGGGAGGAGATGGTAGTGGAGAAAAAGAGCTCACTTCTCAATAGTTCCAAAGTCCACCCTCTCCAGGAGAATGAGAATAATCTGCCATGTGTCCCAGTGAGCAGGTGTTCCTTGATGAAGAATTTGTAGACATATGTCCTTCTGTCAGCAGCACTTGAAAGCTCCTGCTCTCCTTGGCTCATGCTTAATGCCATACTTTCTTTCTCTTTTTTGTTTTTTAATTTTGAGATGGGGTCTCACAAAGTCACTGAGTTGTCCAGGCTGGCCTTCAAGGAAAATCTTAATAAAGCCACCTCCAACATTTTTTATTTTAAAAATCTCAATTATTTTCTATTTTTATTTTTCAGGAAGCTAAAATAAACTTTGTAACTGCAAGGAATTTTTTTCATACTCAGTGAATCTCAAGAAAGAAAAGAAATGAAAAGATTAGTTTTACTAAAGAGGACAAAAGGACAAATGGCAAATAAATGGCAGTGCTGTCATATTTTAAATTTTGTAAAGATAAAAAGGCAACATGATATAATTACAAAAAGAATAATGAGTCACAGCCTACCTACCATGTGAGCCATCTTTATCTGACCACTTTAATAATTAAAAAGCAAAAGTCTGTAATCCTAAAGTTTTAAGTGGACTCAAGGGTTTCAGATTCTAACAACATACAAATGTCAGCTTTTTATTTTTATCCCAATTTTACTGATGTTCCCTAAAAATGAAGAATGATCAGAGTTTAAACAGGTTAACTGTAATTCAAATCTGTTCTCTTTACTTAATTTTATCCATATTTTCTTCTCAAAAAAGTGCCAGCTGCACTATACCACCTTCTAGCTCATTGAATTTTTCTGTTATGAATCCTTGAAGAGTAGTACAAGATAATAAGATAATTCCACAAACTTTTGCATTTATTTTCTGCTCTGATAGCATTGTAATTTGTAGTCACAAAGATTTTCAGCCAAGAATTTCTGATGAAGATCTAACAGTTTGGCCATTAATGATCATTAGTGTCACATCTAAGACAATTCTGGTTGGTGTTATTTATTAAAAGAAATCAAAATTATGGTCGCAATTACAATATTTATTCAGATGGCTATATTTATCTACAGTAATAATAATGATGGTGATGATGATGATGATGATGATGATGATGCCAGGCAGCTGTTTCCAAAATAGATTATGAAAACTGTAGAGCCCCAGTGCAGTGAATAACATCTGTCTTAGTTACTTTTCTTGTTGCTAAGACAAAATACCCAACACCCAAATTTAAAGGAGGAAGGTTTATTCAGCTCATAGTGTGTAGAGGTTTCAGTCCATAGTCTGCTGGCTCCAGGCTGGGCAGAGTCACAGAGGAGAAAGAGTCCATGGCAAAGCAGGGCAGGCAGAAGGCAGCCTCCAGTCAAGCGGCAAGCAGCGAGTGAGGGTGGCAGCCCTCTTTCTGTCCCTCATAGTCTATAGAGGCTACACGCCCTTAGGGCAGATAGCACTTGCACCCACATGGGCCTTCCCATTATTCACACTCAGAACTATGCCAGATCAGTCAGTGGATTAAATTAACAACTACATGCTCTTAATCCCAGCACCACACACTCTAGATCCAGCCACCTCTGGAAAGCCCCACTCATGACTACGTGAGACCTTCAGGGGACATATAGACACAAGCCATAAAAACGTCCTGAAGAGAAACAGCTGTCCTTATGCCTATAGAAGGCTTCGTTAAAAACAGTAATGAACCGTCCCAATCAATTCATTGCCCTTTCATCTCTATGCAGCAGGATAAAGGAGATAAGTCACAAAGGAGTTAAATGCATCTTCTGTTCCTCACAAGATGCTGGAATACCAGAGGCTAGAGTCCTACTCCTGTTCCTGATCTACTCTAGAACCACTGACTGTCTGGGTTCATCATTCTAGTTGCAGTTTGTTTTTGTACTTTTTTGACATTCTCCATTCTCCTTTGAGGTTAGCAATGAATTTAAAACACATTTACACTAATTTATCCATCATTTGATAATGATGGGGATTTGATAATGGGATTTCAAAGCCATTGATCTTGTTGCACTTATAGATACTAAAATCTCAAAAAAAGATAAAATCTCACAAAATCTCTTTTTAGAACTGGATTCTGTATCAAGATTATTTGAAGATTCTATAGCATGTGATAAATGCTTGTGTTATTTTTCCTGAGTCATATTTATCACTATTTTTTACTTGTGTTTTAAACTAATGCATATACTTTTCTTTAAACATCGCAAACTGAATTTTCTAGATACAGATAGGAAAATCAAAGACAGAGAGACAGAAAGAGAGACAGACAGACAGACAGACAAAGAGTGAGACAGACAGAGACAGAAACAAAGAGACAGACATCCCAGGAAAATCTTGTAATCATATAATCGATAACTGGCCAAGGTGCCCTCCTTCCATGAAGCCACCAAGGAGCCTATGACCCCTTTAGGACGCACCAAGGTACATCAAAAATGGCAGGAGGTTCAAGGCCCCAACTTCATCTTTGGAGACATGTGCTTCCTTGGATCCAGTCGGTTCTTGGAACCATTCTGTAGTCATTTCCTCTGTTCCAGAATGTATAATTGGGATAGATAATACCTAGTGCTTGGTAGAACCATCACATTGGTTCCTTGACCTATAGTGTGAGGGTTATTACGTTTGGAAAGGCCAAATGGAAACTGTTAGATTTGGCTTTGCCTGATAAAAGAGTAAACCAAAAACAATATTGCATTTGCAGAGATTAGTGCCACTACCAAGGATCTGAAGGATGCAGGGGTGGTAGTTCCCATTGCATCTGTACTTAATTCTCCCATTTGGCCTATGTGGAAGGTGGATGGGTCTTGGAGCATGACAGTAGATTACCACAAACTGAATCAAGTGGTGCCTCCAATTGCAGTTGTTGTACAAGATGTAGTGTCCTTGCTTGAGCAGATTAACACATCCCCTGGTACTTAAGATTCAGTGGTTGATTTGGCGAAATCCTTCTTCTCCATACCCATCCATAAGGCCCATCAGAAACAATTTAATTTCAGCTAACAAGGTCAGCAATACATCTTTACTGTCTTATTTCAGGGTTCTATTAACTTTCCATCCCTGTGTCACAACTTAGTTCACAGGGATCTTGATCACCTTTGTCTCTCACAAGGAATCACACTGGTCCTTTACAATGATTATATTATGGTGATTGGACCAAGTGAGCAGGAGGTAGCAACAACTCTTGCTTTGTTATAAAAGCATTTGAGAGCCAGAGGATGAGACATAAATACAACTAAAATGTAAGATCCTTTTGCCTCAGTGAAATTTCTAGCAGGCCAGTGGTATGGGGCATGTAGAAGTATTCCATCTAAGGTAAAAAATAATATGTTGCATCTGGCTCCACCTGCAACCCAACAAGAGACACAACACCTACTGGGCCTATTTGGACTTTGGAGGCAACACTTTCCTCTCTGAGGTGTTTTACTCCAGCCCATTTACTGAGTGACTCAGAAAGCTGCTAGTTTTGAGTGGAGCCCAAAACAAGAAAAGTCTCTGCAACAGGTCCAGACTGCTGTGCAGACTGCCACTGGGGCCATATTACCCAGCAGATCCAATGGTACTTAAGTGGCAGTGGCAGATAGGGATGCTGTTTGGAGTTTCTGGCAGGCCCCCATAGGTGAATTGTAGCAGAGACCTTTAGGATTTTGGAGCAAGGCTTTGCCAGCATCGTAAACAACTACTCACCCTTTGAAAAACAGTTCCTGACCTGCTACTGAGCCTTAGTGGATGGAAACTGAACGCTGACCATGGGACACCAGGTTACCATGCAAACTGAGTTGTCTATCATGAGCTGGGTACTCTCTGACCCACTGAGTCATAAGGTTGGATGTACACAGCAACAGTCCATCATTAAATGGAAATGATATATACGTGATTGAGCCAGACAGGTCCAGAGGGTACAAGTAAGTTACATGCACAAGTTGCCCAGTTTCCCATGGCTCGTACTTCTGTTATATTGCCTTCTGTTTCCTGGCAAGCCTCAATGGTCTCATGGGGTATATCATATGATCATCTGTCAGAGGAGAAGGCCAAGGCCTGATTTACAGATGGTTCTGCACATTACACAGGCACCACCTGCAAGTGGGCAGCTGCAGGTTTACTGCCCCTTTCCAGGGCATCTCTGAAGGACAGTGGTGAAGGGAAATCTTCACAGTCGGTAGAACTTCAGGCAGTGCACCTGGTAGTACATTTTTCCTGGAAGGAAAAATGGTCAGATGTGTGACTGTATACTGATTCATGGGCTGTAGCCAATGGTCTATCCAGCTGGTCAGGAACTTGGAAGGAACATGACTGGAATTGGTGACAAAGATATTTGGGGAAGAGGTATGTGGATAGACCTTTCTACATGGGCAAAGGATGTAAACATACTTGCGTTACATGTAAATGCTCACCAAAAAGTGACCTCAACAGAAGAAGACTTTAACAATAATGTGGATAAAATGACTCTGTTCTGTAGGTAGTGGTCAATCTCTTTCTTCAGCCACCCCTGTCATTGTCCAGCAGGCTCATGAACAGAGTGAAAGTTGTGTGTGAGCTAAGCAACATGGACTCCCACTCCTGAAGGCTGATCTGGCTACAGCCACTGCTGAATGTCCAGTGTGCCAGCAGCAGAGATCAACACTGAGTCCCCAATATGGCACCACTCCCTAATCAATCTGCAATCAGGTGGCAGGTTGATTACATTGGATGATTTCCATCATGGAAAGGACTGTGCTTTGTCCTTAATGGAATAGACACTTATTTTGGATATGGATCTGCCTTCCTTGGATGTAATGCTTTTGCCAAAACTACCATCCATGGACTCACAGAATGCCTCATCCAATGTCACGGAATTCTACACAGCATTGTTTCTGACCAAGGAACACATTTTACAGGGAAAGAAGTGAGACAACAGGCTCATGCTCATGGAATTCACTAGTTTTGCCATATTCCTCACCATCCAAAAGTAGATGGATTGATCAAAAGGTAGAATGGTCTTTCAAAGACAGAGTTACAGAACCAGCCAGGTGGCAATAACTTGCAGGGCTGGGGCAAGATTCTTCAAAAACCTCTATATGTTTGAATCAGCATCCACTATATGTTAGTGTGTCTCCCATAGCCAGGATTCATGGATCCAGGAATCAAAGGGTGGAAGTGGAAAGGGTACCACTCCCCATCACCCACAGTGATCCACTAGCAAAATTTTTTTGTTTCCTGTTCCTGAGACTTTATACTTTGCTGGCTTAGCAGTGTTAGTTCCAGAGTGGGGAAGGTTTGTACAGGAAGCACAACAATGATACCATTGAACTGGAAGGTAAGACTTCCACCTGCTCATTTTGGTCTCCTCATGCCTTTGAGTAAACAAGCCAAAAAGGGAGTTACATGGTTGGCAGGAGTAACTGACCTAGACTATCAAAGGGAAATTGAACTACTACTCCACAAAGGAAGAAAGGAAGAATATACTCAGAGTGCAGAAGATTCCTTAGGACACTTCCTAGTATTACCATGCCCTGTTATCGAAGTCAGTGAAAAACTACAACCCAGCCCAGGTCAAGAACTTTTAGGAAGGAATGCATGGGTCACCCCACCAGGGAAGGAACCAAGACCTGCTGAGGTGCTTGTTGAAGGCCAAGGGACTATGTAAGGTAGTTCTAAATATCAGCTGTGACTCTGTCATTGGTTACAGAAACGAGGATTATAATTGTAGTTCTCTCCTAATATTCTTCCAACGTAATACAATGTTGATTGACTCAATACTGGTTCTTAAGTATTGTTAAACCTGTGTTATAATGCTCAAGTTATTAAATGTTAGGAGTAAGCATCACGCAAAGGAAACTTGCCCTCTATCCTGGAGAAGGAATTAGTGTGTTTCCTTTTGTATGCAGGGCAGTTATAACATGGTAGGTGTAATTATGAACTTGTCTTTGTATCTAGAAGCTATGGTTTAAAGGAATGTCCGTCGTCAAGTTGACAAGGGGTGGATTGTGATAGTTAACTGACTGTGTCAATTTGAGTAAGAAAAGCCCAACTAAATTAGATCAGCACAGTTCTGGGTGTGGAAGACCAACCTTAGGGAGGACTGTTGCCAGAATGGTATAAAAGGGAAGCAAAGAAGGAAGGCTTGCTTCTGTTTCTTTGGACTCCAGTCTTCACCTTCTCCTTGGATGTCATCTCCTGGCTTCCAGTGTAGATTCTTCGACCTCTAGCACAGACCCTTTAGCCTTCTGGTGCAGGCTCTTCAGCTTTCCATCACAGACCCTTCGCCTCCTGATACAGACTCACACTACTGTCTCCAGTGTGCAGACAGACCTTTTGCACCTTTCTACACCTGACTCTATGCATGGCCATTGTAAGTCAATCTTGTTAATTCTTTTTCTTTTTAAATTTTATTTTAATGGTACATTTTAGATGTACATAGTGATAATGTTCATCATAGGGGATTGGTACCTGTACATGATATATCTTGTTGCTTTATTTTTTCCCATCCCCCTCCCCTCCTTTCACCCCCTCATTCCTCTTTATTTACAAAAGCTTTGTATCCATTTTTTCCTTCTTTTTCTTTTTTTTTTCTTCTATTTCTTATTTCTCTTGTCCTCTGTTTCTTTCCCCCTTCCCCTCATTTTTTCCTTTCCTATTTGGACACTTTCTTCCCTTTTCCAATATAATACATTTTAGTCTTTATTTACACTTTCAGTTTCTCACACCAGAGAAACAATGCAGTATTTAAACATGAGTGTCTGATTTACTTCACGTTAAGAGTATGATGGTCTCAAGATGCATCCATTTACCTAGAAATATCTCAAGCTTATTGTTCTTTATGCAGAGTAGTACTCCATTGTATAAAAAAACCACATTTTCTTTATCCATTCCTCTGTTGTTAATTCTTATACATTTGTAGATTTTGCATCAGATCTGTTTCTCTAGTAAGCACTGACTGATACATCAACTAAAAGGTCCTCCTTCAACCCCACTAGGGAGGAAACTTTTTCTCAAAGTAACATTACTCTCCAGTTTCAGCCATTCCATTAATTCTTGCATGACTGTGTCTTCTGCTTTTGTAACCAGTGATGTTTATCTTTGCCCATTATCACTGTGTCACTTAGAGGACGGAGACAACCTCTGTGCCATGGTCTGGGTTGAGGACTGGGTGTCCTAGGGGCTTGAGCTCTGTGAAAGCGGGACTCAGTGTGACCCGGTGCCTGCAGTGATGACACGATGAGCTTTGCATCCTCATGACCACCCAGGCCTCCTTCGTCTCAGCCTGCCAAAATGGCCTGTTTTTGAAGCACAGTCATACATCACTTAGCGGGGGATGCACTCTGAGACCTGCGTCATCCGGGAATCTTGTCAATGTGCAAACGTCACGGATAGCACAGCGCAGTCACTTGATGTGGCTCTGATGCCAGCAAGAGAGACGGCAATCATGTTGTTTGAGGCTGCTGTTGGCATATTCACAATAATCTTTTTTAATAAGTAGGAGTATACGCTAACATAATGATGGAAAGTATAGTATAGTGAATACGTAAACCAGTAATATAATTATTTATTATTGAGTATCATGTACATAATTATATGTGCTATACTTTTATATGATGGCTGTAGGTTTGTTTACTTCAGCATCTAAGTGAGAATCTACCCTGTACATCTAGATTCCGCTGGTTGATGGAAATCTGTATAATCCTGGCTTTTAGCAGCATAAATCTGATTACTCCTTCACCATTCAGTGGCATTCCTCTTGTATGTCTGTCTCTTCTCCTTTTTTTTACAAAGACATTAGTCTCCTTGGATTAGTGCCTGGCTTTAATGACCTCATCTGAACTTGGTTACATCTACAATGCCCTATTTTAATGCAAGATCACATTCACTGGTATTGGGACTTAGAACCCCAGCTGATTTTATTGGGGAACATAATTTAACCCTCAACACTCGCTAAAGACTTTGTGGAAGCTATTTTTGGGAAAACAAATGATTGAACCCAAATCGAGAAAGACAAAAGATCTAAGAAACCAGCCATCTCATGGAGGAAAGTGGTGAAATGTGTCAGGCTGACATCTGGGTGTCAAGTACAGAGCAAACAATCCATGTTAGAGGATGGAGGGTGAAGGGTGGGCCTCTGGGAAGAGGAAAGGGACGTTTAGGGACCACTTGTTGTGCTTGAGAATAAAGGAAAAATCTAGACAGATAAAATATACCCAAAGGGCAAAGTTAGAGATATACACATAAGTATGTGAGTTTTTAAAAGTAACAACTAACTCTAAGAAAAGTAAAATATTACTCACAGGCTGGGAAACAGTCCTTTAAAAATATGAGTCTGCCCAGTGAAAAAAAAACTCCTTGGGTCTGCCACAAGCCATACTGTATGATCCTAATAATGGAAACACTGACTTCATTTGACCAAGAAACTCTTTAGAAGGATGGAGAATGGAAAGTGAGTGACGTTCAAGGACAAAATCTTCAACTATCACATGTCCTACTCTGCTTTTCTCCACAGCACTTGCCTGCAATCAGGGAAGCTCATTTGAGCATTGGTAACCAAAGTCTTTATGGGGGCATCATGGCCCACAGAGGAACTTTGTGCAGCAGTGAGTTTCTTCTGCGTCACAGGTAATGGCTACACAAGTGTAGTGACACAAAACCTTGTAGTCACAAAACCCTGAGCTATACGTTTAAAATCTATGAACTCTACTATCTATAAATTATGCTGCAATAAAGTTCTCTTAGCATTAAAAGAAATGAAAAGGAACTGGGCTGTCGCTTAATGGTAGAGCATGTGCTTAGCAGGCACTAGTTCTTGGGTTCAATTCCTAGCACCACATATACAAAAAAAGAAATTAAAGAGCTATAAATGTAAAATGTGAAAATTTCTGTATTAAAACATTTTTAATTAAATAGTTTACATTAAAATAGTTTACATTAGGGCTGGGGATTTAGCTCAGTGGTTAGAATGCTTGCCTTGTAAACACAAGGCCCTGAGTTTGATCCCCAGCACCAAAAACAAAAACAAACAAACAAAAAAATAGTTTACATTAAAACTGCAGTGAAACATTCTTTTAAAAGGATGCACCTCTCACATGTCAGCCTTCTGGCAATTGGTATAGACTGAACGCTTGTGTGCCCCGCAGAATCTGCACACTGAAACCGGAAGATGGTGTGATTATATTTGGAATCGGGCCTTTAAGGAAGCAGGTAAGGTTAACTGAGCTCAGAAAGCTGGAGACCTGACCCAATAGGACTGTGGATCTTGTGAGAGACACCAGGGAACACTGCCTCTTTTTTCACTCATAGGTAGAGAAGTCAGGTAAGCAAAGAGAAAGCGGTCACCGGCGTGCCAAGAGAGTCTGCAGAATGAAATCTACCTTACTTTTGCACTTCCCAGCCTCCAGAGCAATGAGAAATAAATTTCTGTTCCTTGAAAGCCACCCAGCCTGTGGTATTTCGTTACCATCCCGGGCAGACTAATACTGGCATGATTAATTAACTGACAACCCCAGCTACTGTACTGTGAGGTCTGCACTGGTGCCGGAGCTGCAGCCGCCCTTCACACCAGCTGCTCTCCATCCGAGTGGCGCGGGGCGGGACGCTGAGTCAGGCGCCGGCCTGCAGGGAAGAGGCTCCTCTCACCGGCTCTTTTGGTTGTAAGGCTCCTCACCAACTCTACCAAAACTTTTTCAACACGGCACTCTGCAACCTGAAACTTTCCTCCTTTCTCAGCTCCAAGGCGGCCAATCTAACCATCTGACAGCTCCAGTTCCCATCTCTCCCACTTCCTCTCCCAGACTTTTTTCCCCAATAAATCTCTCAAATGTGTATTACCATCGTAGCATTTGTTCTCCAAAGACCCAGTTTAACACAATCGCTCAGAAAAGGGGAAACGGATCAAGACAGCAAATTAGGTGGCAGGAGGAAAAAAACCAAAAAAACAGCTGCCGATTAACAAGCATAGCTAGAATATTCGAGAAAATGTAAACATTGACTACATATGTGGCAACCTTGCGTCACTATTCTCTTAAAGTGGTGTCATCTCTGCTAGCCAAAGAAATCAAGCTTCCTTTGAAACCACTGAGTTACCTTCAGTAGATGGAAAACTCCTGCTCAGTATCAAAATATTTCCACTTTTAGCATCTTATCACCTCTCCACCTAAATCTTATGCCTTTATAAATAAATAAATGATCTTAGTCATTGACCATTATCACAGATAAACTAATAAGTTTGTTCAAAAAACTAGGTCATGGAGATCACAAAGCTAGACATTAAGCTACTAAGGACCGGAGGGGCTGGCTGTGTTTGGAAATATCTCATTTTATTTAATTACTTAAAGCAATTCAGTCCATCACCCTACTTCAGGCAGGAACAAAGTGTATAACAACAGCACTTAGTCTCACCATGCCTGGCCAATCGCTCTTTACTGGGTTTTAAGTTTGAATGATGAGGATGGCTGTAATTTGGGCGTGGTTTGCTCCTCAAGGGTTCCTATGTTGGCAGTATTGTGGCGGGGTGGACCTTTGAGACCCGATGGCTAGTGCAAGGCTGTTAGATCACTGTGGAAGGAGATTAACTGCGGTGGTACCTTGATTCACGAATGCCTTTGTTGCAAACAATTTGGTTTGCAAACAGAAGCATTTGGCAAAATCTTGTTTTTGTTTACAAACTCTGCATCAGGAGACAAACACAACTCTGACCGTCTTTCCCACACAAATAG
>PVJO010000167.1:0-16385 GCA_004026905.1 Hystrix cristata
AACTAGCTGCTTGTTTGCATTGCTGATTTGCATACATTCCTTGCATTTTCCTCACTTTACTTTGCGGCGGGCTGCGAGTCTGCCACGCCAGCCCCGCCGCCTCGGACCCAGCGGACTATAGACTGAAACCTCTGCAGACTGTGAGCTAATAAACCTTTCTTCCCCTAACTTTGGGTGTCGGGTATTCTGTCCCAACAACAAGAGAAAAGTAACTAAAACAAGAGCTATTTGCATTTTCCTGACCAGCATTTCCTATAGTATCTAACATAGCCAAAATAACAGACAGTGCCCACTAGCACACCTATGGGAAGAAGTGGCCTTGGACTGAGGGTATAGCTCAGTGGTAGAGTATGTGCTTCACATGCACAAGGTCCTGGGTTTGATCCCTAGCACTTTAAAACCAAAGTGGCCTCTAGACCATGTAACCCAGTCTTTCCTCTCCAAAACCCAGCCACTCTCCAGACCCATAGCTGTAATTGTTCTGAGGGGCATTAGGAAGATCTTAGGAACAAGGGTTGGACAGGTCAGATGTTATTGGAGTGACACTGATCCTCCAAGTTGAGAATAGTTCGGAAGGTTTGCAGGTAGAAGTCAGCTGCTGCTGAGGGGTAGACTTGGCATGAGTGAGCTGGTCACAGATCAGGGGAGATAATGCTAAAGGCACGAGTCAAGGTAGTTTACATGGGTAGGACTAAACATTGGGGTGAAGAAAACTTGGTCAGAGATGGGACTTGGGTGGTAGTGGGTGTGGGTGGTATTGAGCACCAGGTAGTGATGATGTTGGGTGGTGTTGGGGACTGAGTTGGTTTCATTGGTGGTTGCCAAAACCATTCTTGGGTTCTATAATTTGACAGGGAGGATTCAGAAACCAACATACACTTGTACTTATGACTATGATTTATTCTAGTGGAAGAATACAAAACAAAATCAACAAAGAGGAAAGGGACATGGGATGACAGAAACCACACACAAGTATCCAGAAGTCCTTTCCTAATGGAATCACATAGGACACAGTTCCCTCAGTGACATGTTGTGGCAATACAAGTGAAATGTTTATCAGGAAGCCTACCGGAAACCCTTGGCCTAGGTTTTTTATTGGGGTCCAGTCGAGTAGGCATCATCTGTTTAGCATGTACCAAAATTTTCAAGTCCCAGTAGAAAAACAAATGTTCAATATAGTTACTTGCTCTTTTTTGGGGGGGGAAGACGAGGTGCTGGGGATCAAACTTAGGGCCTTGCACTTGCTAGGCAAGCACTCTACCACTTGAGCTAAATCCCCAACGCCTAATTACCTGCTCTTAACCAGACTGGGAAAATGGCAGTCCTCCTGAGGGTCCAGCTAACGGCTAGACTTATGAGCAGGCCTTGCTAAGAAGAGAAATCTCAAGCCACTTATTAGCAATAATTACACCTCAGATAAACCTCATTTGCTGTGATACTGCCACTCCACAAAGCTCTCTGGCCACTTATGCTAACCCTTTTTGGCATAGTCATATTTGGTACTAGGTGGTGGTAGGCATTGGGTGGCTGTCTGCAGTGGGGCATTATAAGGCAAAGAAAGTGAAGGGTAGTAGTTAGCGAGCAAGACAGGTGGACCTTACCAGCCGTGGTCTGGGAGAGCTTCATTGCTGGGCTCAGGCGCATACTCGCAAGCCACCATCTTGCTCTGTAGTAGCAGCCCCTGCATGGTGATCTAGGAGAATGGTATTAATACTGCTTTCCAGTAAAGGGGTGCCAAGGCCAGGTAAGTTTAGGAAACAGTTTAAAATGAACTCTAGTATAGTTTTCCCCAAAGTTTTTAATATGCTCATATGTACCGGAATTAACCAAAAAATGAAGAACTCATGATTTCTCAAACTCTTTGACGTTAGAACTTTTGTGTATTTCATAGGACTAGTTAGTATTTACCAAGCTTATTGTGGGAACTGCTACTGTAGGCCTCTGATTTTCAGACACAGAAAGAGAGGCCTGGAATCCCACAGGCAGAGAGAAACAGCCCAGTAGAAACCATACCAATCCTGGTCTTCACTGGATATTCTATATGGTGTAAGCTTGTGGACGCACATCACACATTTCTTGAAAGACTGAATTAAGGAATACATTGGCATTTTTATCAAAATGTAAACATGAAAATCAAAAGGAGGTGTAATTCAAAGGAGTTTAGGATTCCATTGTTGAACTTCCATCAGGTCAAGAACTGTAATAGTTTGCTCACTGTTGTTCACAGGGTTTGGCACACAGAAACTCGAGATAAAGGGTACAACTCTGTTGTTGCTTTAACAATTTTGGTTTTAAGAAAGGTGGAAATTGCCGGGCGTAGAGGTGCATGCCTGTAATTTCAGCACTCCAGAGACTGAGGCAGGAGGATCACCATGAGCTTGAGGCCAGCCTGGGCTACATAGCAAGATCCTATCTCAAAAAAACAAAAAAGGTGAAAATGATGAGACAAAATGAAGTAACTAAATTCATAGAAATTTAATGTAGTTATTCTATCACTACTAGATATTGAGAGTTATATTTAAGTGTGGTAGTCTCCACTTGTCCGTGGTTTGCTTTCTGCAGTTTGTTACCTAAGGTCAACCATGGGTCAGAAATCTTAAATGAAAAATTACTTTGCAATCCCCAGTACCCCAGCCCCCCAAAAAAGCTTTGCAAATTTTAAAATTGTGTGCCATTCTTAATAGTGCAGTGAAATCTTGTGCTATCCTGCTGCCTGCTACCTAGGACCTGAGTCATCTCTGTGTCCAACACATCTACTCTGCCATTCTACTACATATACCAACCTGCCCACCCGTCAGTACCCATCTAGTTATCAGGTCCACTGTCACTAAATTGCTATTTAAGTAGCCCTTACTTTGGTTATAATGGTCTCGGAGTGCAAAAGTATTATGCTGGGAAAGCCCTGGGTTTGATTCCCAACACAGGAAACAAAAGTGATTCTAGCAGTTCAGATACCAGATATGCCAAAGAGAAGCTGTAAAGTGCTTCTTCTAAGTGAAAAGGTGAAAGTAGCTGGGCGTCAAGGTGCAGGCCTCCCAGCTGTTTGGGAGGCTGAGGCAGGAGGATCATAAGTCAAGGCCAGCCTGAGCAATTTGGCAAGATTTTGATTCAAAATAAGATGTAAAGAACTCTGGGGAAGTGGCTGTGCCTCAGTAGTAGAGCAGTTGCCTAGCGTGCACAAGGCCCAAGGGTCAATACCCAGTATTAGAAAAAAAAAAAGAAATGTGATATTATAATAAGATATTTTGGGCTTGGAGATTTAGCTAAGTGGTAGAGTGCTTGCCTAGCAAGTGCAAGGCCCTGAGTTCTATCTCCATCGCCAAGATGATAATAATAATGATAAGATATTTTAGCTGGGCATAGTGGCACATGCCTGTAATCCCAGCACTCAGGAGGCTGAGGCAGGAGGATTGCCATGAGCTCGAGGCCAGCCCCGGCTACATAGTAAGTTCAAGACCAGCCTGAACTACATGGTGAGACCCTGTCTCAAAAAAAAAAAAAAAAACCAAAACCAAAAACAACAAAAAAACGATATTTTAAGAGACAGAGACCAACATTCACATAACTTACTACAGTATGTTGTTAATCTCTTACTGTGCCTAGTTTACAAATTCTAGTTTATTGTATGTATAGGAAAAAACATATATGGTTTGGAATTGTTGGCAGTTTCAGGGATCCTCTAGTGGTCTTGGTCACATATATCCCCCGTGGTGGGGGTATTATATTTTAAACTTCTTTTAGCCCAAAAGATTAGATTTTTAAAATTTAACTGTTTCCAACATATGAAAGGATAAATACAACATGGTATAAAGTAATACTCATGTATCCATTATCCAGTGTTAGAAATACTTTATTACCATTTCTTTTTTTTTTAATCTTTTTTGTTTATCATTACCACTTCCTATGTGTCCTGCCTCAACCTTTCCTTTCTTCCCAAGAGTAACCATTATTCTAAATGTTTTGGTTTTTTTGGTTGTTGTTGTCGTTTTTTTTGGTGTTGGGGATCAAACTCAGGGCCTTGTGCTTGTGAGGCAAGCACTCTAACCACTGAGCTAAATCCTCAGCCCCTATTCTAAATGTTGTTCTTAACATTCTTTTGCTTTTGTTTTATTATGTATGTCCCCTCAAAATAAGTTTTATGATTTTGAAATTTATATAATTTCATCATGCTAGATGTAATAGTTTTCAGTCAGTATGAATTTGGGGGCATTGATGTTGCTTCATTTTTCTTGCTATGAAGTATTCCATTACATGGCAGTCTCTCTAATTACCTACTCTTCTATCAAGGGACATTTGGATCTTTTACAGTTTTTTGATAATTCATACTCTACCGCTGTGAACATTCTTGTATATCCCAGAGCACATGTGTGTTGTTCTAAAATAAGTTACCAAGGACTAGAAATAGCTGGTTAATAGAGTTGTACATTTTCATCTTTGCAAAGGTAATGCTAAATTTGTTTCCAAGAGATTCGTATTTATACTCTTGTTGGCAGTGAATGAAATTTTCCAGTGCTTCTCAGCCTCTTTGACATTTGCTATTGTCTGACTTTCCTGTTTTTCCCAAGGTAGTGGTTGTTAAATGGCATCTCATCGTGGTTTTAATTTGCATTTCCCCAGTTTGTTAGTATCATGTCTGTTATTTATTTATCTTGTAAACTTTATACCGATAAAAAATTAGAGATATGCATTTAGAAGGAGAAACAAAACCACTTTATTGGAAAGAGGAGAGAAATGAAGAGATAGACAGCTACCTTGTTGTAGTAAGTAGGGAACCCAGAGCCAATGCTCAAGGGTCTTTGTTCTTGGCCCTTTTTATTATATGGCAAGAAAAGAACTTTCCCCTTTGAGAGTTGTCATAACTTGATGGGCTGTTTTCGGCCCAGAGACCCTAGATTTGGCCGCTGACCTTCTCTCTTGCTTACTTGCAAGTTCTGACCCCCTTTTGGCCACCTTCGTTTTATCAGGTGATTTATAGCAGAGCCTTACATTCAAGGCCCGATTAGCGGTTAGTGAAGGGATACACATACAGTTTAGTGCAGTAACATGGTGAGAGAATTATAAAATATATATACGTGATAGGTGTGTGAGTGTCCAGGTGTGAATTTTTAATAATATGTAATACTGAGTTTTTTATAATATATTCCCCTCCCCATTTTGCATTTTGGTGCCTTTGTACTTAACTGGAGATGGAGAGGAGCAAATTGGGGTCCTGGCAGAAGCCAGGCTGCTTCTCCTAATCACTCTCTCCAGCGGGGTTTGCCAGAAATCTCACTAAGGCCCTTAACCTTTCCCTGCCTGTCCCCCAACTTTCCCTGCCTGTTCCCCAACTTTCCCTACATTTGGAGGTTGAGATTTTATGGGTTTACCGGCCATTTGTTTCCTTTTTCTGTGACATGCCTATTCATGTCTTTCTCCCATTTTTATTGCTTCACAGGCATGCTTTATGTGAGTCTTATTGTCAGCTTTGCGCGTCAGGGTGCCTTTACCCAGTTGTGACTTTTGCCTTTTTGCTTTCATTCAGAGTGCAGAGCAATGCTGAGAGGAATAACAAGGCTTCTCTCCACAGTCCACGAGGTGAGTGCTAACAGACCTGGACGCTTTGTGCAAACTGCCTTTAGGTAGATTTCTTGGTTTTAGATGGTGTTATTATATCAAAATCAGACACTCCCTAGAATGCCATCTGACTAATGCTGTGGTTCAAAGTGTGTACTCAAGAGAACAGTCATTCAGGGCATAGTGGTACATGCCTTTAATCCCAGCGACTCAGGAGGCTGAGGCAGGAGGATTGCAAGTGCAAGGCTAGCTTTGGTGAAACTCTATCTCAAAATAAAAAAAAGGACTAGGAGTATAGCTCAGTGCAAAAGCCCTGGGTTCAATCCATAACACCACCAAAAGAATAACTAACAAAGACAGTCATGGCTCCATTCTTTATCCATATACTTTACTCCCAGCTTAAAAATTTTCAAGTGAGGCTAGGGATTTAGCTCGTGGTTAGAGTACTTGCCTTGCGAGCGCAAAGCCCTGAGTTTGATCCCCAGCACAAAAAAAAAAAAAAAAATTTCACACGAGAGCTCTCATTAGAATACTTGTATATGAGTATTTACAGTATGGTAGGTTAATTAAAAAAACATGGGTAAGTTTGGTTGCAGTTATCTTTATTAATATTTCTCTTATTGTTATCATCCTTTAATGAAATATTCTAAAAGAAAAACAAATTGCCCATTTACTTATTTATTTATTTAGGCTTTTTGAGCTACAGTCTCGCTTTGTAATTCAGGCTAGCCTTGAACTATGTAGCCCAGACTGGCCTTGAACTCATGGTGATCTTCCTGTCTCAGCCCTCCCAAGTGCTGGGATTACAGGCATGTGCCACCGTGCCTGACCATTTCTTTACCAAGTTAGTTTTTCAGTACCTTCTAAGTGGCAAGTACTCAGAATTCTTTTTTATTTTTTTCTTGGCACGGGGGATTGAATCAGACCCTTCACACTGCGCTGCATACTTGTCTATTTTTTAATTTTTTTTATTTTCAGACAGGATCTTGTTAGATTGTCCAGGCTAGGTTCAAACTTGTGATCCTCTTGCCTCAGTCTCCCAGAGTGCTACAGTTACAGGCGTGCAACCTTCACACCTAGCAGGTACTCATAATTTTTTGTTTTGTTTTGTTTGGTGCTGGGGTTCAAACTCAGGGCCTTGTGCTTGCAAAGCAAGCACTCTAACCACTGAGCTAAATCCCCAGCCCAGGCACTCGTAATTCTAAAATGACACATTTCACTATTATAGTTACTATTTTAGAGATATTTTATTTTGTGCAAAGTAGTACACTAAGTGCTTTCTTTCTGTTAGTCCTCATGATCAGTCCATGAAGTAGATAATATACTTGTTTCAGAGAAGCAGAAACAGGATTAGGGTGCTAGGTAACTTTCCTGAGGAAACAGGCTAGATCCAGGTTGGCCTGACTTACAAGCCTGTGGCCTAACATTGGGTCATTGCTGTTTGGGGTCTGCGTGCTCATTGTCGTGAGTAAAGGGCTGCTGCCCAACAGTGCTGTTGTAGCACTCAGGAGGGCGCCTCCCTGCAAGCCTTGTGTCCAGAGCTAAATCCTGAGGAGGCAAACTGAGTCGGAAGGGCCTAGTCACTCTCATCAAATCACACTATCACAGATTCGAGTTCCTAGAAAAGGAGCCTTTCTTCCTGTAAGCGTTGTTTTGTTTTGGGGGTTTTTTTGTTTTTTAATTTTTTCCTCCCCCTCTCCCTACCCTGTGATTTATGAAAAGCTAATATACATAAAATAACCCATTACTATAAAATAAAAAGCAAAGATCGAGAGAGGGATCCTAGCTGCAACTAATTGTATTAGAGGGTGAACATGTCTTTAATACTGGACAAGAAACACCTGAGACCTGATAGAAACCAGTGAGGATTTTGTGGGCGTTTTTAGTTTGGCTGGGCAAGATTTTCTACGGTGGCTCATGAATGCTGTTCATTCAGGAACTGCATGATGCTCATTCTGGAAGTACACAAAAGATTTGTACATATGGCGGCTTTTCCTAGAAAGGAGACTTGCTGGTGGTGCCATTTATAACATTCTAAGAAGTAAGGAATCCATTTTGCTAGTTTTTAATTTCCTGCACAGAGTGTACCTAAAAAGTTAGCAGATTACTGTAGAAATAGCACCACCATGTGGCCCTTAAATATTTTCAGTTTTCTCTTTTGTAAAGAGACATGCTTTCTGACCAGTACATAAAATTGAATAGTGTTAGCATGAAGGTGTATTCAGGTTGCTTTGCTGAGGTAACAAGCCCTTAATTATTGTTTGTGTTGTACATAAGTATATCACATTATTTTTACTGTCCCTATACTTTGGAAAAGAGTCTCGCAAGATCAGGGGTGGATGTAAGGACAGAGGTTCTTCTTGGGATACCATCTCCACATAAATAGCTTTTCCTTTTTTTTTTTTTTTTTTTTTTTTTAAAGACAGCATCTCACC
This sequence comes from Hystrix cristata, assembly GCA_004026905.1. NCBI lineage: Eukaryota > Metazoa > Chordata > Mammalia > Rodentia > Hystricidae > Hystrix > Hystrix cristata. The sequence goes on from PVJO010000167.1 coordinate 7,989, forward strand.
GTATTGCCCAGGATGGCCTGGAATCCTCGTGCCTCAGCCTCCCCTGTAGCTAGGACTCCAGGTGCACCATGTAGCTTTGGAGAAGAGGAAAGAATCTATATCCACTCTCAAATGGTTTTGACTAGAAATGACATTATTTCCACTCAGAGCTGTTTAGCCAGAAGTAGTCACATGACTCCCACATATATCTGCAAGGGAGGCTAAGATGTATAGAATATTTGGGAATATATTTCGTGAACATTGTTGTTTCTGCTGTAGCCTTTATTTACAGTCCTACTTTCTCAGAGTTGGAGGAGGATCCTGTTACTTTCTACTGTTAACTTATATTGAAATCTACAAGTTTGGGTTCAGAGATTTCCATGTGAAGTTTAGTGAATCGCTTATAAACTAGTTTATTTTCCCTTAGCCAGATGCTCTACATATTCCTTCTTTACATGTCTTCAAGGAAAGATTCTTTTTAGGGGAGAAGCAAGCATTTTACCATTGACCTATGTCCCCAGCCTGCACTCCCCTTCTTTTAGTTCTTTTCAGACAGGCTCAAACTTTCAGTCCTCCTGCCTCAACCTATTGAGTAGCAGGGATTACTGGTTTATGCCGCCAAACCTTCTTAAGGAAAAATTATTCCCAGGTACCCATATTTAATATTTGTAGTATGAATCAGGCACAGTATCCACATCTAGAATCCCAGCAGCTGGGGAGACTGAGGCAGGGGGATCAAATGTTCAAGCCCAGGAATTGGGAATTTAGCCCAGTAGTAGAGCGTTTGCCTAGCAAGCACAAGGCCCTGAGTTCGATCAGGGCCAGCACCCAAAAAAAAAAATGTTCAAGCCCAGCCTGGGTAATTTAGGAACTTAGCAAGACCCTGTTTTAAAACAAAAAGGAGATGGGAGTGCAGGGGATATAGCTGAGTGAAGACCCTGGCTTCAGTCCCCAGCACTGGGAGAAAAAACTGTGGTATATTAGATACTTGGAGAAGGAGCTACAAAGAGGAGTAAAATCTAATCCCTTTTCTTCCAAGTGTGTGATCTAGAATGGGAAACAAACATATATAAATAGCATGATATAATTTTTAAAGTAGAGATTTGGAAGTCAGACAAACTTGGATGTGAATTCTAGTTCCAGCTCTGACTTAGTCAAAATTTCTTCACTTCCCAGGACCTTGCTTTTCCCTGTCAGGAAACGGTAGTATAATGTTCTACCTGTCTTTTTCTGTTTTTTTGTTTTTGTGTTTTTTCTTTTTGTTCTACCTATCTTCAAGTGTTTTAGGATCAAATATAATACATGTAAAATACTGTACTGCCCGGCATTTAAAAGCTGCTCAGCTAAGAGTAGCTGCAAGTTCAGTTCTAGACAATGTACAACTGCCATGCAGTGAAAAGAAAGTGCTGTTAGCAGAGAGAAAGAGATAAGTGCTCTTGACTAGAAGTGTGTGGCAAGTCTCCTGGGAAAACAGGCAACATTTGAGTTGGGTATAGGTGTTAGGAGTAGTAGTGCAAAAATAATGATCATTTTCAGCACTCTGGAAGTTGCTTGGGGCTGGGCATTGTGGTACACACCTGTAATCACAGCACTCAGGAGGGCAAAATGAGGATCATGAGTTCAAGGCCATCCTGGACTGCAGAGCAAGATCTGGCCTCAAAGACAAAAAGTTGCTTGCTGAGGCTAAGTTTAATATAAGTAGCATTTATGTTATTACCTATTGATTTATCAAGCAGTTCTCATATTACACTTATCTCTCACATTTCTGTTCTGCTGCTCCTGGATTTTTTTTTTTTTTCCATTTGTGCCAGGGATGGAACTCAGGGAGGTACGCGAGTACTCTTAACCACTGATCTAAATCCCCAACCCTTTTGGGGGGGGTCTTCTCCTGGATTTATACCTTAATGTTTTCCTCATAACTGGCATCTTTTTTGCTTCTACATAAAGATTATACTACTTAAATTTAATTTTTTAGAATTCTCATCCTTCCCCTTCCCCCTGGTTTGGGAGTTTTGGTGTGCAGTTCACTGAGCTACATGAAGAGTAGTTTCTTTCATTTACCTGGGTATTTTATATATGCCTTTATTACGTCTCATGAAGTCTCTATTCCAGGGCATGGCTGGCATGAAGATTATTAGAAGGGGTGTAATCATAACTGTCAAATAGTGAAGAACGTTGCATTAATCCTCTAAGCAGGGTAGCTGATTGCTGGACTGCTGAGAATGGCTTTGTACTGGTAACTGTGCATCACAGTGAACAAGTGCATTTAAAGAAATATCCTAGCAAGGTGTGGTGCTGCACACCTAAAATCCCAGTACTCTGGGAGGCAGGAATATAGAAGGTTTGAGCCCAGCCTGGGCAACTCAGCAGCTAAGTGAGACCCTATTTTTAAAAAGGTCCTGTAGCTCAGTGCAAAAGCCCTGGGTTCAATCTCCACAAAAACATCATCATCATCATCATCATCATCATCATCATCATCATCATCAAAAAGAAATAGCCTAAGCTGTGTACTGTGGCAGGCACCCATTAGTGGAAAGATTGCTTGAATCCAGGAGTTTGAAGCCAGTCTGGGCAACATATTAAAACCCATCCCAAAAAGAAAAAAATATTTCCTGCTTTAGGTTGTCAGTGCAGAACATTCTGACAGAATTGTGTGTTTCCATGTGAGTCAGAGCCCTGATAGGACAATACACAAGCTGGAGCAGATTAAGAGGATGAATGAGATGAATGGACTTAGTGAATTATAAATAATGATGAAGATACTTTTTGCATAGAATTAAACAGAGTGGTGACATTTTCCCCTGTAGTAGATAGGGCTTGCATCCTTAGTGTTGCAGCCTGGTAATGCCACAACACTGCACTGGTTTCTTTTCTAGTTGGACCTTCGATGTTTTTTGCATGGGGGAACCCAGGCACCCCAAAGCATTGCTGCACACCCTGATAACCAGGTTCCAGTTGAGAGGCCCAGAACTATTTCCCGTACCAATGGAAGTGACCCGGTGAGTTGCTAATGTGTAAATGAAGTTTTTCAGGGATTATAATTTGTGTTGTGTCTTCTTTGTATGCATCAGGAAAAGTGAAATTTAAAGAAGCTAAGCGGTTTACATATAATCAGATAGCCATTGCGCCTGAGATAATGCTCTGGACTCCGGCCAACGCCGTGATAACAGGAAGCACTTGGGTCAGTCCGCCACTCTTCTGATTTAATCCCTGCTAGTGGACTCACCTGGTGCCAGAGGTCTTGCTGAGTGCAGACCAGGGCCATAATAAACACTTACTAGTTTACTTCCTTGCAAGGTTAACCTAACACTTATGTTGACTTTATTGTATGTTGGGTGGCAGACTTATCCTTAAAGGACTAAAAAGTAAATATTTTAGGCTTATGGGTTGTAACGGTCTCTTTCATAGCTACTCACCTTCTGCCCTTAGCAAATAGGTATGGCTGTGTCACAGTAAAAGCTTATTTATAAAACAAGTGACTAGGGCTTGGGGTATAGTTCAGTGGTAGAGCACTTGTCTAGCATGTGCAAGACCCTGGGTTCAATGCCCTGTGCCTTAGCTTACCAAGCCCTGGTATTGAGAATCCGAAAGAAATCAAATACAGTGCTTGCCCAAAATGACACGACAGGGCAGGTCAGGCCCTAATTTCCTAAGAACCAAAATTGTCTTATTTCCCACCTTAGTGAATGGGTTTCCTAGCATCTAGAAAGTGTCAAGGTGCTAACTTGATGTGTTTTGAGAAGAGCAGCATCTAAAGTGAAGTTTGTCAGCAGAGGCCAAGATTCCAGTAACACCCAGTGTTGCATTTTCTGACTGAGATCCTGTTAGACTGTATATTGACTTCTTTTCTCCTTCCCCGTCATTGCTGCTGCCTCTGATGAATAAAAGTGCGTTCTGTAATATAATGTGAAGGAAGCCACCAGGTTTTCTGTCTCTGCCCCTACCCTGAGTCTACCCATCTTAAATATGGCTGTGTGTGGGATGTGGTGGTGCATGCCTATAATCCCAGCACTCAGGAGGCTGTTGCAGGAGGGTTGCTATGAGATCAAACCCAGGCTGGGCTACATAATTGAGTTCCAGGCCAGCCTGAACTGCATAGCGAGACCTTGTCTCAAAGAACCCAAACTAAGGGCTGGAGATTTAGCTCAGTGGTTAGACTGCTTGCCTAGCAAGCACAAGGCCCTGAGTTCAATCTCCAGCACCAAAAAAAAAAAAACCCAAAAAACAAAAAACCCCAAACTAAATAAATAAAAATCAGATGTGTCTATGTGGAAATGAAGAAAATGACCCAGTACCCCCACAAAAATTCATGTTAACATGTGTATTTTAAATGTATCATTCACCTATTTTCACAAGCACGAAATGAAATAGAATAAGTGAATGAAATTACTGAAATGTTTTTCAGCTCCCTCTGTAATTGTAGTCCCTTTATCTGTCAAGTCCTTTGGGGTTTCTATGGAAACAACAGCCTGCAGCTGATCTTGTCACATGACTGGAGCATCTTTCCACACAGTACAGAAGAATACAGATGGCAGGGTCAGCTCTGTTATTGTGCATCTAGGGTTTACTCTGCTCAACAACTGGCTGTGTTGCTCAGGTTTCCACCTTCATAGTACAGAAGCTGAGGACAGCGACCAGCAGTTTGACTAAGATAAATGAGCATGTCTGGCAAACCCCATTCTCTTTTCAGAGTCCTCACCACTGTGTGTCCCACTCTACCTGTTGGCATTTTTTCCCTAGGCCCAGCATGGGGAGCAGCATGAGGGCCAGCACTACGCCATCCCCCTCCAGGAGCTGAGGACTGCACTTCCCCACGGGCTGCCTCCTCGCTTTGTGATGCAGGTGCTGAGCACAGGGAGGATGGGGGGAGCTCAAAAATTACAATTTGAATCTGAAAAACAGAAATTCAGGTATTATCTTTTGTGAATAGTACAGTTGCTTTATTTTTTTGTTTGTTTGTTTTGTTTTTTAAGACAGGGTCTCACCATGTAGTTCAGGGTGGCCTGGAACTCACTGGGTAGCTCAGGCGGGCCTGAAACTCACAGCAGTCCTCCTGCTTCAGCCTCCCGAGTGTTGGGATTACAGACATGTCCAGCACAATTGCTGTATTTTTGAGCCAATGTTATCTTCTAACTACTTAAAAACTTTTGGAGGCTGGTAAATATTCTTGTATAAATAAACAATATAGGCATATGTTTTTCCTGGTGTTACCTAACAACTCTTTAGAAACTTTGGTGTTCAGATAATTATTCTAAATGAATTTAATATTTACCTTAGCAAAAATCATAAAAATAGTTCATGTGCTATGTACGCACACACAAAAAAAAATCTGAATATTCTCAGTCTAAAGAGAAAAGATTTTTTAATTAAGTTCAACTTTGTTCATTCCCATAGGATTTCAGAAAATGTCATTTTGTGATCATAACTTCAACCCAAAGAGCATAATCTTGGGGCTGGGGGTGGTAGTTGTACTGGTAGAGTGCTTGCCTGGCACACGCAAAGTCCTGGGTGTGATCCCTAGAGCCAAATGAAAAAAAAAAATGAGAAATAGGTCTCGGATTATTTTATAGCCACTGGAAAAAAATGTGTGATTAACTTCTAGAATAGTTTAAGGTATTGGCATAATACCATATTGTTCTTCTGACTAGCTCCTTCTGCTTTTTTTTTTTTTTTTTTTTTTGACCTGGGGGCACAAAGGTAAAGTTGGGTCTCACTTTGTTGCCCATGCTGGTGTCAAACTCTGGGACTTATGTGATCATTCCAGCGCAGCCTCCCAAGTAACTGGGACCACAGGGATGTACCACGCCTAGCTACTTCCTGTATTATTTTCAGCATCAGAAATTATTCCTTCTTAGCCAGGCATGATGACTTAGCTGTCAGTTCCTCCAGCAACCCAATTACTTTTATAGGGAGATTTCTTTCAAAAACCAACGCTGGGGGGCAGGGGCTGTAGCTTAGTGGTAGAGCACAAGTTTAGCAAGCGGGAGGCCCTAGGTTTAATCACCAACACTAAAAAAAAAAACCAAAACTTTAAACTTCATCTGATAATGCTTGCAAATAGTATTTCTTTTTTTGGTTTTTAATTCATTTTACTGGTACATTTTAGATATACATAATGATAACATTTATCATAGGGAATTTGTACCTGTATATGATACATCTTGATTCTTTTTTTCCTATTCCCCTCCCTTCCTTTCAGCCCCTTTCCTTCCATATTTACAAACGTTTTGTTTCCGTTTTTTCCTTCTATTCTCTTTTTTATCTATTACACACTTTGGTCCTTTTGGTTTCTCATACCAGAGAAACAATGCAGTATTTAAACATGTGTGTCCGATTTATTTCTCTTAAGATTTTGCTCTGAAGGTGCATCCATTTACCTAGAAAAACCTCAAGCTTATCCTTCGTTATAGCAGAGTACTATTCAATTGTATAAAAATACATCTTCTTTATCCATTCATAGGTTGATGGGCATTTGGGCTGTTTCAAAGATTTAGCTATTACAAATTGTGCTGCCATAAACATCAGTGTACATATTTCGCTGTGGTATGATGCTTTTGTTTCTTTCAGGAAGATACCAAGAAGGGGAATTGCTGGGTCAAATGGAACCTCATAGTTTTTTGAAGAATCTCCACACTGATTTCCATGGTGGTTGTACCAGTCTACATTCCCACCAGCAGTGGAGAAGGGCTCCCTTTTCCCCACAGCCCCTTCAGCATTTGTTATTGGTTGATTTCTTGATAATAGCCACTTTCTGGGGTGAAATGAAATCTCAGTGTTGCTTTAATTTCCATCTCTTGAATGACCAGTGATGTTGAACATTTTTTCATGTATTTATTTGCCATTTGTACTTCTTCATTTACGAAGTGTCTGTCCATTTCAGATGCCCAGTTTTGAATTGGGGCCTTACATGTGGAAGGTCTGAGTGCAACTAGTATTTGTTAGATATTTATTAGTAGTGGACAGAATTAAATACCTAATTTGCTAATAATCACTTTTACATATATATAATCAGCACTTCCCACATGTTTCTAACAGTATTCTGGTGGCAAAGGGAATAAATGCATAACTTTGATGTATCATCATGCTGGCGGTGTGAGGTGTGGCCTCATAATTGGGGGGGCAGTTGCTCACACTTCCTGAGCTGCCATGTCCATAATTCTAGAGAAAAGGATAGATGGTTATAGTAATAAGAATTAACTGAACATAAATTTAAAATAATTGATGTTTATTGAGTCCTTACCGTGTATCAAATACTTGGTTAAACATTTTATGTGCTTTCAGAAGGATTTATCTTCACTACGTGGAGCATATATAGTTATGTCTGAATTATTTATAGATTCCAGTTAACTGATAGACTATGTTTCGTTAACAAGAATAACCAAAAGCTGACTATTATGTTATTATGCGTAGAATAATGTGTTTTAGCTAAATTGTATGGGTTGCTTTTCAAATTAAATGGCAACTCAGACTTTCCTAACTGAAAAACATGCAGTTCTGTCCTCTTGGTTGCATTTTAGCTTAGTGTGAATACAAAGAGTGCTTAGAAGGCCCAGCCTACCTCCCGCCTCATTCTATTTTCCTAGGTGAAGACATTTGGTGAAGCTTGCCTGATGGTAAGGAAACCAGCCCTAGAGCTTCTGAGTTACCTGAAAAACATCAATTTCGCTCACCCAGCTGTACGGTATCTTCTCTGTATCCTTTCCTGCCTGCCTGGGACACTTTTTTTTTTTTTTAAGTGGTACATTTTAGATACACATAATGATCACATTCATCATAGGGTATTTATACCTGTATATGACATATCTTGCTGCTGCTTTTTTTCCTTTTCCCTCCCCTCTCTTCAACCCCTCTTCTCCTCCTGATTTATAAAAGCTTTATTTCCATTTTTTTCCTTCTACTCTTTTTTTTTTGGTCCCTTCCTTCCTTTCCCCCTCCCCCCTTCCTTGTTTCCCTTCCCTTTTAGCAATGTATATTGTACATTTTGGTCCTTATTTACACTTTCGGTTTCTCACACCAGAGAAACAGTGCAGTATTTAAACACAAGGGTCCCTGGGACCCCTTTAGCCAGTGTTTCCTCCCCTCAGGAAGGGAAAGAAGAAATGCAAGTGTGTCACTGACAGTAAAGTCTCCTCTTTGCTGATGTTTTCTCTGACAAGTACATTAGATGGAGAAAGGGGAACAGGAAAAACGCTCAGTCTTTGCCATGTCATCCATTTCTGTGCAAAACACGGCTGGCTAATCTTGCATATTCCAGATGGTAAGAACTTCCTTTCTTCTCTGTGTCAGTGCTAGTTCTCCTGTTACCAAGGCAGCACTGTGACTTTTTATTTTCTCACCAGGCTTGTCTAACTAAAGGGAGAGCCTTTGCTTCAGATGCCTAGTAGTCTGAGCTGGTTCATCATGACTTCTTTATAATGT
>PVJO010000167.1:16485-223014 GCA_004026905.1 Hystrix cristata
GTTTTTTTTTTTTTTTTTTTTTTTTTTTTTTTTTGGTGCCGGGGATCGAACTCAGGACCTTGTGCTTGCAAGGCAAGCACTCTAACCACTGAGCTAAATCCCCAGCCTTGGTTGTTGTTTTTTTTAAGAAAAGTGTACCCTTATTTTTAAAAAAAAAATCAAAAGAAAAAGAAAAGAAAAGTATACTAGCCACGCATGCCTATAATCCCCACACTTGGGAGGCTGGTGCAGGAAGATCACCTCCAGTTCAAAGACAGCCTGAACTACATGGCAAGACCCTGTCTCAAAAATCCATAAAGAAAAAGGAGAGAGAGAGAGACAGAACTTGTTGTGTTACCCAGGATAGTCTTGAATGCCGGGGCTCAAGCAGCCCTCATTCTTCACCCCCCCACCTAGCTAGAACTACAGCCATGAATCACATTGTTTTTTATATTGCTATCAGCTACAATTTTGAGTACCCATGGAACTTTTAATTTATCAGTATTTTAAAGTTGTCAGCATGGATCGTAAAAACCTAAACTCTCACCCTTGGTATACATCCCTTTTTTGTTCACTATTGTGGGCATCCACATTTTCTGATTCAGTTTTAAAAATTGTCAGTAGGCATAGCTGGGCGTGGTGCACACCTGTAATCCCAGCACTTGGGAGTCTAAGGCAGGAGGATCACTTCGAGTTCAAGGCCAGCCTGTACTACAAAGCAAGACCCTGTCCTAATAAAAAAGAAATAACAACAACAAAAAGTTGTCAGTAGGCAGAAGTGACATTTAATCTACTTGGTGCCTTATGCATTGATTTTTTTTTTAATGCATTCATTTTTGAGACAGGGTCTTGGTTTGTAATTCGGACTGGCCTTGAACTCACTGTGTAACCCCAGCTGGCCTCGAATTTGCAGCGATCCTCCTGCCTCAGCCTCCTGCAGGGGATTACAGGCCTTGCTCCCACACCCAGCCCTAAGGCATTTATTTTTGATGATAATATTTAGTGTAAAATGGATCAGACAAAAACGCCCCTGAAGCCAGAAGGCTGGAATAAATATATGTGGAGGTCTGGGAATGTATCTCAGTGGTAGATCATTTGCCTAGAATGCATGAAATAAATATCCATATATATTTTCTGTAATTTAAGGGTGCATAGGGTTATTTTAATTAAGTATAGTTTGTCTCTTCCTAGTTTGGTTTTTTTGTTGTTTTGTTTGTTTTTTTAGCTCATCTTTGGGTGAAAAATTGTCGGGAACTTCTGCAGTCTACCTATAACAAACAACGCTTTGATCAACCTTTAGAGGCTTCAACCTGGCTGAAGAATTTCAAAACTACAAATGAACATTTCCTGTGCCAGGTGACTAAACACCTGGGTGTCCAGTGCTGGGCTCTCTTTACGTTCGATTGTACCTTCTTTGTGCCCTGAGTACTTGGGAGACTATGTGGAATTGCTGTGTAGTTTGAGACGCATATAACATTTTGCATTTCTTTCATACATTTTGCATACAGCAGGCTCACACCCTGAAACTCATTCATCTATCTAAAATAAAAAGGCAAGAATAAAGTTCCCTTTTAGTAGGTAACAAAACAAAATCCAGATTGACTGATTTTTCCAAGGTACAGCCTCAAGTACAGTATACCAAAAGCACATTTCCAACTATGTGATTTTCTCCAGATCTTTTTGGGAGCCAGAAATGTATTGGTAAAATTGTTCTTTACCCTGGTTTCTTGGATGTGGTCTCTAGGGCTTTTTGACTCTGGATAAAGACAAGCACAGTGATGGCGAACTTTGTAGAGCTTTTAGTGATAACAAACAACCTGCTGAGGCACACGTACTATACGATCTCCTCCACTGGACTAGGGAAAAATGGGAATAGTAGTGCATGCATGTAGTCCCAACACTTGGGAGGCTGAGTCAGGAGGAAACCAAGTGCACAGCTGGTCAGGGCCACTTAGCAAGAACCTGTGTCAAAAATAAGGGCCAAAGATTTAGCTCAGTGGTTAGAGTGCTTGCCTAGCAAGTACAAGGCCCTGAGTTCAAACCCCAGCACCAAAAGAAAAAAGAAAAAAAAGAGCTGGGGTAGTAGCTGAGAGGTACAGCACTTGTCGGTCACTTGCATTGAAAAAATAATAAAGTAAAATAAAATAAAATGCAGCTGCCAGCATCTCATTCTGGACCTTTATAGTTAGAATCCCTCGTTTATTTTTTTCTTTCAAAGCTCTCGGCAGGCGTAGGCTACAAAGCATTCACTTCTACATTGGGGTCTCCCCACCACTGCCTTCCTTTTTTTCCACTACTGGGATTGAACCCAGGGCCTTCTCACTGAGCTACATCCACAGCCCTTTTGTGTTTTTCTTTTTTGAGACAGTGTCTCTTTAAATTGCCCAGGCTAGGCTTGAACTTGTGATCCTCCTGCCTCAGCCTCCCAGAGTGCTTGGATTAGAGACATGTGTCACCATGTCTGGTTTATATCAGGTCTCCTAGAGGAAACAGATTAAAACTGACTCCTATTAACGTTAGCCTCCCAGGGGTGGGTTCAGCATTTTTTAATTTTTGTTTTGTCTGTTTGCTTTTAGATTAAAGTTCAAGAGAAGTATGTCTGGAATAAGAGAGAAAGCACTGAGAAAGGCAGCCCTCTGGGAGAGGTGGTGGAGCAGGTACAGGAAAAGGCACCACTTGCGTACACATCGGAGCCTGAGCAGGCCGCCAGAAGCGTGCTGAGCCCCCATCTTCCCCACAGGGCATCACACGGGTGAAGCACGCCACCGATGCAGTAGGGATTGTCCTGAAGGAGCTCAAGAGGCAAAGCTCTTCCGGGCTGTTTCACCTTCTGGTGGCTGTGGATGGTGTCAATGCCCTCTGGGGGAGGACTACGCTGAAAAGAGAAGATAAAAGCCCGGTAGGAAGACTGGCTTTCTCACTACTGCTTTCCCTGATTTCTGGTTGCATCATGTACAGAGGCCAAGACTTAGCTGTGAGAACCACAAAGTGTACTTTCTTGCCCTTCAGGGCTGGAACTAACCCAGACAGTGAAAATCACATCTGAAGGAGACCATGGTGCCCGGGGTTCCACCGTGCATTGGGAACTAAGCAGCAGTGTGTTGGAAAGCAGGACAGAAGCTGTTTTCTTAGCTAACTCTCGTAATTTTTTTCAAAGTGAGGCTATGCGGTCTGCTCAGAGAAGACCAGAGCATGAAGGAAGGCAGTGGCTTTGGGACTGTGGTTGTCTTCTCTCTTGGTACTTTGGCAGTTCTTGGGCCAGCAGCTAGAGCTCATTCCAGAGGTGGGCATACGGGTACCACGACTGTATAGAAGCTGCAGGCTGTGTGTTTTGTCCATTCAGTTGCCTCATGGTTGCTTCCTGGAAGGCAAGTAATGATCTCTCCTCTCTCATTCACCACATGCAGATTGCACCAGAGGAGCTGGCACTTATTTACAACCTGAGGAAGATGGTGAGGAATGACTGGGTAAGTGCTTAACATGTTTCAGGAATGCTTTTCTTTTCCTTTTAACTCTATTTCACTTCATTGCTGATACTTTGCAGCCTATGATTTTAAGACCAGAATGTTCTTTAATTCCCATAACTGTACCAAACTAGGAATAAGGTCTGGATTTAAAGTTATGTATTTGATTTCTAATCCTGCAATTTGACTTGAGTAAACGTACTTAAAACTATTTTATTTAAATATTGACGTGTGTGAGAGAGGGTCCTGGGGATTGAACTCAGGACCTTTGCACTGGCTAGGTCCCCAGCTCCTCCACCCTTTTTGAGACAATGTCCTGCTAAATTCTCGAGGCTGAATTGAACTTCCACTCCTCCTGCCTCAGCCTCCCACTGCGCTTGGATTACAAGCATGGACCACTGTGCCTGTCTGGCCTAGTTTTATTTTATTTGCAGTTGATAACAGGGTCTTTGTATTATCTTTGGAAAAGAGTTTAAGTTTATGTGCTGCTAAAGCGAGCATGGGAAAAGAGTTTGAAATCCCAAAATACCTGGTGATAAATTGATACTGTCTTTTTCAGCTTTTTCTAATTATGCCTTATTTCCTTTCTTTCAGCATGGAGGTGCCACTGTGTTAACTTTGAGCCAGACGGGGTCTCTCTTTAAGCCCTCAAAAGCCTATCTGCCCCATGAGCTACTGGGCAAGGTCAAGTCATGGAGAAATTTGTTTCCCCTTGGATAATCATTTTGTCTAAAGAAATACCACTTTCTGAATCTGTTTAATATAATTTCAGACTTAGAGAAAAATCATGTTCTTCTGCTCCCTTCACCCAGATTCCTAAGTGTTAACTTTATCATATTTGTCTTCTGCTCTTCTCTACATTTTTTTTTTTTCCAAATTTAAAACAGGGTCTTGCTATGTAGTGCAGGCTGGTCTCAAACTCTAGGCAGTCTTTATGCCACAGCCTCCTGAGTGCTGGGATTATAGGCGTGCACCACCATGCCCAGCCTACCTTCCATTTTTTTGTATCACAGTTATATGACAATAATTTGAAGACATGAAGCCTCTTCATTGCTAAATAATGTCTTTCTCTCTCTTTCTTTCTTTACTTTCTTTAATGGGTGCTGAGAATCGAACTCAGGGCCTTACATTTGATAGACTAGCACTCTACCACTAAGCTAAATCTCCGACCCCCGTTTATTTTTTGCAATAGGATCTAGGTATGTAGTTCAGGCTGGCCTCAAACTCACAGTGAGCTTCCTGCCTCAGCCTTCTGAGTGCTGGCCCTAATGTCTCTTTCTTTAAAAAAATACAAAAGAACCAGATTCTGCTGTATATCCAGAGCACAATTACCAAATCAGGAAATAGACATTGGTATAATACTTTAATCTGTAAGACTTATTCTGATTTTGCCAGTTAACCAGTATCCCCATATAGATAAAGAAAATCCTCAATAATGTCAGTTTGGTTGTAAATCTGTGACAATTTCTCCACCTTTTGTCTTTTATAATCTTAACGTTTTATGCTTTTGAAAAAATACTGGACATGCCAGTTATTTTGTAGCTTGTTTTCTGAGCTTGTCTGATGTTTCTTCCTGAATATATCTTCTCACATCACAGCAAGGGAACCATGAAATTTACTGCTCAGTTTACTCATGATGTTCATTTTGGACACTCAGTGAGGTGGTGTCCATCTGCATCTCCTCAGTAATTACTTTTCTTGTGTAAAGAAAGTGTTTCCCTGAAAATAAGACCTAGCAGGAAAATAATCAGCCTTGAAAACTAGAGACCAAAAATGTCATCCCCTCAGCCTGCCCCTGCCTGACCTGTCTTCCAGAAATAGCCACTCAGCAAGAGAGCAGCAATGGCAAGTAAGGCGAGGATATTAACTAGATAGTAATTATATAAAGGTGGGGCTGGGGATTTAGCTCAGTGGTTAGAATGCTTGCCTAGCAAGCAGCAAGGCCCCGAGTTCAATCCCTGGCACCAAAAAAAAAAAAAAAAGTAGTAATTATAAAGGGTATTAATTGTTGATTATGAACTGAGTTCACACTGATGCATCCCAATTCCATCTGGTATTACCACCTGACTGTACCCTTCCCCCTTCCATATTTGTAAGACTAAGAAATCTGTTCTCGTTAGTGACAGTATATTTACTTATGAGCTCAGTCCTAGAATATGGTTAAAAATAGTTTCAGATTTGCCAGTTCTGGGGTTGGGGATTTAGCTCAAGTGGTAGAGTGCTTGCCTAGCCAGTGCAGGGCCCTGAGTTTGATCCTCAGCATCAAAACAAACAAACAAACAAACAAACTCTGATCTGCCAACTCTCAACTCTGAAAATTAAGCTGCTAACTAGAATTTAGTATTAGTTTTTTTCTTAGTCTAGACACTGGTATAGTTATTTCAAGAGTTTGATTGGTACATTATTTCTGCTTACATTCCAGTTAGGTCTTTTTCCCCTTCTTGATTGTATTTTCTGGTTAGAACAGACAAAATAAAATCCTACAGTTGGAAGTGGCTCCTGCCTTTTCTCTCCATAAAGCATAATGTGCAGTTGGGAGTGCAGCAGCAGCTCTGTGTGGAGGCACAAGGCAGCTTGGTGAGGGGAGGTCGGGGAGGAAGAAGGGAGCACCGACAAAAGTTTCTCCCTCTGCGGATCCTCACTCACTAATAATGCCTCCCTCTCCGGTTTCTTCTCCAGGAAGGATTTGATGCCCTGGATCCCTTTCTTCCCATCCTGGTTTCTAACTACAACCTAAAGGAGTTTGAAAGTTGCATTCATTATTATTTAGAGAACAATTGGCTTCAACATGAGAAAGGTCAGTTGATTACTTTTTCTTAGGCTTTGTGATCGCGGTAGGATTCCAGGGACCTGCCCTCAGCAAGTCTGTCATTTGCATTTTATCTTTTTCCCTTTATCTTGACTTCTTTTTTAGCTGATAAGATGATACAGAAAGGTGGTTTACAAAATATATTTCTTCCCCTATTCTTACCTTTTCCAAAATAAAATGTTGATGCTATGAAGGAACAAAGTCATGCCGAGCCACAGGCATGACTGGGTGCTGGTTGATCTGGTTGCTGCTGCGCTCTCAGTGTTGATTTTTTATTTTTATTGCATTTTCTTTCTTTGCATTGCGGGAGATTGAACTCAGGGCCTCATGCATGCTAGGCAAATGGCTGTACCACTGAATTACATTCCCAGTGCTTTTCCTGTTTTGTGTTTTTGGTTTTTTTCCATATGTATGTGTGTGTTTGAGACAAGATCTTGCTATGTATCCCAGGCTGCTCTCCAACTCCTGGCGATCTCATTTTGAGGCATGGTCTAGCTAAGTTGCTAAATTGACCAGGCAGGCCTTCAACTTGTGATCCTCCTGCCTCAGCCTTCCAGAATGCTGGGATTACAGGCCTGTACCACCATACCCAACCATCACTGTTGGATTTATTCAGTAAACTTCATTTGAGAGACTTACAAACTCAGGTGCCCACAACTTACTCTGTATGAGAGGCTACTCTGGCACCAAACTAAATCTTTGCCATACCTGTCCTAATATATGTATAGAAAATGTTAACTAGCAGATGTGATACATGCCTGTAATTCCAGCACTCAGGAGGCTGAGGTAGGAGAATCACTACAAGTTTGAGGCCAGCCTGGGCTTCATAGTTCAAGGCCAGCCTGAACTATATAGTGAGACCATAACCGAAAGTATTCTTGTCCATTTATATCTACCTCATCTCTGAATGTGGAAGGAGATGTAGAAGAAAAGTAAAGGGTTCTATAACTGGTAATAGAAAGTTCATAGTAACGGGAAGAGGTTATTGGAGATGGAAGAGTTAAAGTAGCTCCAGCATGGTAGTTTGGAAAGCACAAAAAAATGAGATGTTAAAAAAAATTACACTGGGGAGATTGCTATAGAAAATAATATGGCTAAGGTAGCCTCTGACCACAGCATTTTCTAGAAGACACAGTGCAACCAGCAGAAATTGCCACCTAACCTGTGCTTGTCTCCATTTTAGCACCTACAGAAGAAGGGAAGAAAGAGCTGCTGTTCCTAAGTAATGCCAACCCCGGGCAGCTGGAGCGGCTCTGTGCCTACCTCTAAGCCATGCTCACAGAGTGCACGGAAGACAGTGGGTATTTTCTTTAAGCTGGACCCAGTCAGAGGTGAAAGTGGCATAGTGCAAGGAAGAGCAGCCAGGCCCCTGGACTTGGGGGTGAGACGGGCTCCCTTGGGCTCTGGGCCTGCACTGCCTTGTGACATGAACATATGACAATAAGATGTCCTCTTATTCCTAAAACTACTTTATATTTCTGGATATGGTTTTCACATTTAAGATAATCATGGATCTTTTCCTAAAAATAATAAAATATCTTTATTAAAGCACTGTGTAGATTTATAAAGTAAGCGATATCACATTTGCCACATTGAATCTTACTTGCATTCCACTTGTTGGGGGTGGAGGTGAGGAGAATCTGACTTCGGTTATTTTGGGAGATCAAGATTCGCAGTTTTATTCTCCCTTCCAGGCATTTACACTTTTATCCCAGGTAGAAATCCTAGCAGCCTTGTGTGGCATAGCCCCTTCCACTGGTTCCTGAGAGAAGCAAGCACTAAATCTGTATACCATACATTATGCAAAATGAATTATCTTTAATGCCCTTAGGTTTGTGTTATCTATGTAACATCCTTGGGAGAGTTGAAGAAATACTAATTCAAATCCCTTATAGTAGTGATAATTCAGCTTGTATTTTTTGTTTTTGTTTTTTGCAAATCATTATAACAGATTTTATACTTTATTTGAAAAAGATCCCTATCAGAAATAGAACTTCCACCCTGACCCAATCCCAGGCACACTTGGTGGCAGTTTACAGGATGTCAGTGTCACTAGACTGATGTGCTGGCATAAGACACACAGACCTGCCTTCCAGGGACTGCTTAACCAGCTGTGCAAGTGTCAAGAGGGATTTGGGCGACAAATCCCTTCCACGTATCTTTTGGTTCTTCTGCATCTGTTGAGCCCTGACTACTACAGTGCCCAGTATGGATCACTAAAGCCTTTTGATTCACCTTTGTGTTGAGGAATGGGGCTGTTGTAATACTGAGGAACTCAGAGCAGCTCAAACCATTTCTTCCTCATCCTTCTCACCTGTAAAAAGTTTGTTGTCAGGTTGGAGATTTAGCTCAAGTGGTAGAGTACTTGTCTAGCAAGTGCAAAGCCCTGAGTTTGATCCTTAGCAACAACAACAACAAAAATGTTTGTTGTCATTTTTTTGTGTTACTGAGGTTTGAACTTAGGGCCTTTACACTGAGCTGCATCACCAGCTCTGTTTGTTTAATTTTGAGGTGGGGGTGCTGGGGATTTAGCTCAGTGCAAGGCCCTGAGTTTGATCCCCAGCACCAAAAAAAAAAAAATGTTGAGACAGGGTCTCACTGCATCACTACATTTTCCAGACTAGGCTTGAATTTGTGATTCTTCTGCCTCAGCTTCCCAGAGTGCTGGGATTATAGGATTATAGGCATGCACCACCACCCCTGGCTAAAAGTATTCTTTTTTTTTAAATAACAACCCCACACACATAGAAAGTATATTGTATATATCGTCGTTTTCTGCATTTTTCTTGGAAATGTAATTTGTCACCATTTTTTTTGGTCACCATTTTTTGATGTAAATTAAGTGTCCATTCAAACTCTATTTTTTTCTTTTTTGGGGGGTGATGCTGGGGGTCAAACTCAGGGTCTTGCACTTGCTAGGCAAGCACTCTACCACCTGAGTTAAATCCCCCGACCCTCAAAATCTCTTTAAAAGAAGGGATTAAGGGGGCTGGGGATTTAGCTCAGTGATTAGAGTGCTTGCCTTGTAAGCACAAGGGCCTGAGTTCGATCCCCGGCACCAAAAAAAAAAAAAAAAAAAAAAAAAAAGAAGGGATTAAGTAACACACAACCTCCAAGAGGGCAGTATCATAGGCTTTGCGGCCATGGGCCTCGCCCAGCCATCCCAGAGAGGAAGGTACTGTGGCAAGGGTACCACTGCCAGTGTGAATGTCTACACTGCACCCCTTGATAACAACAGGGTCGCCAGTCCCCAGAACTCCAGCTCCCGTGCCTCCCGGCGTCACAAGGTGCCACTGCTCTCAGCGGGGCTAAATCACATTGGTAAGCTTGATTTTTAGCTGCAAATGAGGCTGGAAAACCACCTGCCTTAGGAAGCTAAACTCAAAAGAAATTGTATATTTATATCATGACTGGGGTACAGAGTCCTGTTGAAGAACAGGACTCTGTTCTGCCTCATTTCTAAAGTGATTGCTAAATATGAATCCTCAGTTTTTCCTACTGTAACATCTACTCTAGCTAGTCCTCTTCCATAAAACCATTCTGCAGTCCTGATGTTCATAATTATTTTTTTCCGAATACTAGGGATCAAAGGAGCCATATTCCCTTGTTTTGTTATTTTGCTTTTTCTTTTTTTGAGACAGGATCCGTAGTCCAGACCCTACCCCAAACTGGCCTTGAACTCAAGGTTGTTTTGCCTCAGCCTTCCAAGTGCTGGGATTACAACCATGCCTGCCTCCTGTTTTTATTTTTTATTTTGAGATAAATTCTAACCAAGTAGCCCAGCCTGACTTCAAACTTGCAGTCCTTCTGCCTCAGCCTCCCAAATAGTTGGGAACACAGGTGCACACCACCGCACCCAGCCACACCCTTAATGTTACCATCTCCATGCCGAGCAGCTACACAGCTAACCTTTGGGGCTCCTCTTATCACTCAACTGGACTAGAGCCCAACTAGGAAGGAACAAATAAAACTGCCTTTATACATTGTCCTGGATGCAGAAAACCTTAACATAGCCTCCAAAATCTACTAGAACTAAAAACAAGTTCATAATACACAAATCAATTGTATTTCTTTCTTTCTTTTTTTTTTTTTTTTGGTGCTGGGGATCGAACTTGGGGCCTTGTGCTTTCGAGGCAGGCACTCTAACCACTGAGCTAAATCCCCAGCAATTGTGTTTCTCTTTAGCAGCAATGAACCATCCAAAAATGAAATTAAAATAATTCTGTTCACAATAGCAGTGAAATACTTAGAAGTTAATAAAAGAAATGTGAAATGTACACAAAAAATATATTACTGAGGAAAATTAAGATCCAACTAAATGGGAAACAGAAAGAATGGCTATCATAAAAAAATCAACCAATAAATGCTGGCAGGGCTGTGGGGAAAAAGGAACCCTCCACCACTGTTGGTGGGAATGTAGCTTGGTCCAACCATTGTGGAAATCAATATGGAGATTCCTCAAAAAACTACAACCAGAGGTTCCATTTGACCTAGCTATTCCTGTACTTGGTATCTTCCCAGAAGAATTAAAAACATCGTACCACAGTGATATATGTACAACCATGTTCATAGCAACACAGTTTGTAATAGCTAAGTCTTGGAAATAACCCAAATGCCCAACAACTAATGAATGGCTAAAGAAGATGTGGTTTTTCTATACAATGGAGTATTACTCTGCCATAAAAAAATAAACGAGATATTTATAGGTAAATGGATGCACTTTGAGAACATACTCAAGTGAAATAAGTCAGACACACATGAGTATGTATCAAATTGTTTCTCTGATATGAGAAACCATAAGTGTAAATAAGGACAAAAAATTATAATAGATACCAAGTGAAAGATAATATTCAATAGGGAGAAGAATTAGAATGGGAGGAGGGGGAAAAGAAGGAAAGGGAAAAATGTAAATAAAGATACTGTAGTAAATAGGGAAGGGAGGGGGAATGGGAAGGGTGGGGAAGAAGGGGGGCAACCAAGATGTGTCATGTACAGGTACAAATTAACTATGGTGAATGTGATCACTATGTATACAATGTACCAATACATGTTCTTAGTAAATAATAAAAATAAATAAATGGGAAGACTGTGTGTGTTCGTTGATTGAAAGACTTAAGACTGTTAATACTCGGTTGTTCCCAAACTGACTTAGAGATTCATTGCAATCAATATCTGAATTTCAGCAGGTTGAGGCGAGTGTAGCTCAGGAATAGACCAATTGCCCAACAGGTATAAAGCCCTAAATTTCATCCCTGGATATACACATGCAGAAAGATGAACGTTGCCTCGTACTTTACATCAGACACAAAAACAGACGCTGGGCTTAAATGTGAGAAGTGAAGTATAAAACACTGAAAATAAAACAGGTACAATGCAGCAGTACACATCTACAGTCCCAGCTACTTGGAAAGCTGAAGGCAGAGTGGCACTGGAACTCCAGATTTTGATATCAGCTGGACCACAGAGCAAAACTCTGTCTCAGAAAATAAACAGGAGAACATCACCTTGAGTTTGGCAAATATGTCTTAGATATAGCACTGATTTTTAAAAGATAAGTTAGACTTTATCAAAGTAAAAACTTTTCAAAAGACACCATTAAGAAAATAAATGGAGGCTGGAGATTTAGCTCAGTGATTAAAGCACTTGCCTCACAGGCACAAGACCCAGAATTTGATTCCCCAGCATCAAACAAAAAAAACCCTAAAATATGGGGCTGGGGATTTAACTCAGTGGTGGAGTGCTGGCCTAGCAAATGCAAGGCCCTGAGTTTGATCCCCTGCACCAAAAAAAACAAAACAAAACAAAAAACCAAAAAAAAACCCACAGCAGGAAGAAAATATCTGCAGAACAGACTCGCATCATATAACGGATTTGTACACAGAATATCTAAAACACTGCTTTAATTTATTGAGATAAATCACACAAAGCTGGGCATGGTGGGGCACGCCTGTAATCCCAGCACTCTGGAAGCTGAGGCTGAAGGATCACCTCAAATTCAAGGCCAGCCTGGGCTACATAGGGTGTTCCAAGTCCAGCCTGAACTACATAGTGAGACCCTGTCTCAAAAAATAAAATAAATCACACAATTTTGGGGGGGTGCTGGGGATCGAACTCAGGGTCTTGTGCTTGCTAGGCAAGCATGCTAACCACTGAGCTAAATTGCTAGTCAAATCACACAATTTAAAAATGAATTGCACGTACACCTGTAACTCCAGCTATTCAGGAGATTGGCACAGAAGGATCACAAGTTCAAGGTGAGCCTGGGCAATTTAGCAAGACCTGTCTCAGTACTGAAAATGAACAAAAAGGTGCCTGGTCGAATAGGGAGAAAAAGATAGAATGAGTCAGGATGTGGCTCAGTGGTAGAACACCTGCCTTAGCAAGAGTGAGGCCTGGGCTCAACTCCCAGCACCTCCACTATGGAAAGATCAATAAATATGACTATCCCCTGCACCACAGAAAACGAAATGACTATAAAATACAAAACTCTGTTCTTCAAGAGGCCCCTTTAAGAAAATCAAAACACAAACCACTGTGGAAGAAGATACTCTGACACACGTAACTGAAAATGCAATTAGATCCAGGATAAAGTACTGTAGCAACAGTCAACCCAAAAGGAACCTGAACTAGAGGCACAAACAAGCAATTCAGGAAAAGGAAGACCCAAAGGAATAAAGCCAGAGGGGAAACGTCCCTAAAGCACCAAGGTGGCCAGAGAAGCTCTCAGAACTAAGGGGTTTAGGGTTTATGCAAGGGTTGTGGCGGGAAGAATGTGTGAGAATTAGCTGGCCCGTGAAAGTTTTGCAGGGTAACGTCTTTCCTTGTTCCTCCTTATGTTGAAGCTGTGGGTTCTGAGGTGTGTCCATGGCCAGAGGAGCTGGATATTCCTTTCCCGGGTGTAAGCACCCTGTGTGACTCATGACCCTTCCTCATCTCGCAACTGCGAACATAGTGGCCTCAGAAAGGTCTTGGGAGCTGGGAGTTGGCTGTTTCTCATGGGTCATTTAATCTCATAGACGTCAGTGTTCCTAAGCCTGGTTAGAAATGTTTGGTGATCAAAATATATATAAAAAAGTTTTCAGGTGGTGCCGTTTATGGAAAATCAACCGATGTACCATTGGTAGTACTGTAAATTGATAAAGAATTTTTAGTAGCCGTCTCGTTTTTTTCTTTTCAGTGCCGGGATCAAACTCAGGGCCTTGAGCTTTCAAGGCAAGCACTCGAACCACTAAGCTAAATCCCCAGTCCCCCATCTCGTTTTTTTTACTCGAATTCAAACATATCCCACCTTACGATTGTAACAACACTTCTAGAAATAATGTGCATAGGCACGGTAGGCAGATATCTTTTTTTGTTGTTGTTTTTTAGGCAAATATCTCAAAGGCTATTCGCAGCAGAATCTACCATTCTGCAGAACACGTCATTTGGGACACAGTCATACAAAGGACGGTTGCGCAGCGATGAAAAGGAAGGGAAAGTACAAGCCAGAAGAGAGGCAGATGTCACACCTGATACTAAGGGACACGTGCTCCCTTTCGAGGGCCAGTGCCTGACACACTGACAGATGACCGGCCAGTCCACAGGAGAAGAGACTGTGAGTGGGAAGCTTTAAGGAAGCCCCCCCCCCCCAGTATTGGGGATTGAACCCAAGGTTTTAACCCTGAGCTGCATCTTCAGGCCTGGAGCTGTTTTTCTTGTCCGGTGGATCGCCGGCCAACAGTACCTGCTGAGAAAAGCGAGCGCCACCCGGTGGGGCTCTTCACACGCGCACGCCACGTGAGGCGGAAACGCAACCGTGGCAAGGAAGCCCCAAAGCTGCGGCCGCTCCCACAACTTCCGGCGCGGCCTGCGGAACCCCTCCCTTCGACAGAAAGAGGCGTCTGTGAACCGTTTACCCAATAGGAAAGGATGTGTCTGTGGACCAATAGGGTGCAGAGGTTGGAGGCCCGCCCACAAGCCTGTCGAGCCAATCAGCTAGGAGCGGTGAGCGGATTAGCAGAGGCAATACCTCCGAATAGGCTGCGAGGCATGGCGAGCGGGGCCCGGGAGGTGGTCACGCTGCAGTTGGGGCACTTTGCGGGTTTCGTGGGAGCACACTGGTGGAACCAGCAGGTGAAGGCTCCCGATTCTGGCGGAATCGTTCGGAATCTTCAGCCCCGTCGTCGACCTGTCCCTGTCGCACCCCTGAGTCCAGTTTCCCTTGTTTGCTCCCCCAGGATGCTGCGCGGGTCAGGGCCACCGATGCTACGGAGCCGTCGGGAGAGCTGTGCCCAGACGTCCTGTATCGGACAGGCCGGACCCTGCACGGCCAGGAAACCTACACGCCGCGACTCATCCTCATGGACCTGAAGGGTGAGGGTGGGGGAGTCTCTAGCATCCTCAGGAACCTCTAACCATACAAAGCCGAGAGACGAAGAGGTGCTAATATGGGAGAGGTGCGGGAGGCAGACCTTTCTGCTCAAGAGCAGTCTCTGGACTAGGCTAGAGACAGGGAGGTGCGGAACTGCCAAGCTCCACTAGGACCTCTGGGCGTGACCGAGCTGACAGCAAGGACGAAACTTTTATTTTTCTAGACTCCCCCCCGCCCCGGTTTCTCCAAGAGCGTGTGGCAGAGCCAGCTGCTGGAGGGATGGTGACAGCAGGCTGTTAGATGCATCAAAGAAAGACAAGCTCAAAGAGCGGTAGATGCCCTAGGCTTCAACCCAGAGTTCCGTTATTTCCTTACAGGTAGTCTGAGCTCCCTAAAAGAGGAAGGAGGACTTTACAGGGACAAACAGCTGGATGCCGCGATAGCATGGTGCGTATCTGATGTATGGGGAGGGTAAGGGACAGAAAGCCAGAGATCTCATCATAGTGACAGTTTTTTTTTTCTTCTTTTTTTTTTTTTTTTTTTTTTGTGGTGCTGGGGATGGAACTCAGGGCCTTGTGCTTGCAAGGCAAGCACTCTAACCACTGAGCTAAATCCCCAGCCCCCAGTGACAGTCTCTTTGATCGATCTCTTTCAGGCAGGGCAAGCTTACCACACACAGAGAAGAAGTCCATCCCAAGAATCCTTATCTCCAGGACTTTCAAAGTGCAGAGGTGAGGGCCTCTGCCCTGAGCCCTTTACCCTGGCTAAAACCCAAGCGCCTCCAGTGGGGCAGAGGAAGAAGATCACCTTAAAGTAGTATTTTGGGAAAGAGTACTTCTTTTCCAAAGGACTGTGATGACCTAAACAAAAAGGAGGCTGAGATATGGCTTGGAACTAAACAAAACTTTTCCTCACTCCCTCCAGGGAGTGCTTAGTGATGGTGTCTGGAGAGTCAAATCCATCCCTAATGGCGAAGGTGAGACTTCTCTGACCCTAAAGACCTGGGAACTGTGGATGGGAGCCTGGGCAGTTATGGACAGAGGTACAACCTTTCTGCTTTATGTTCAGGTCCTGCACCAGTGACCAGTGCTCCAAATCCAAAGCCACTTATCCCCATGGCAGGCAGCATCAAAGTCTGGTCAGACTTCCTCAGAGTCCATCTCCATCCCCGGAGCATCTGTCTGATTCAGAAATATAACCATGATGGGTATGGAGACCCCAGAGGCTGGGAGGCAAGGAGTTGAGGGCCCCTGCATTGCTCTTCCGGCCATCTTCTCCCAAGAGATGGAGAATTTGGGGTGGGGGAGTTGAAAGTCTTTTGTGGCAGGGAGACAGGTCGGCTGGAGGCTTTTGGCCAAGGAGAGAGTATCCTGAAGGAACCCAGGTACCTGGAGGAACTGGAGGACAGGTTGCACTTCTACGTGGAAGAATGTGACTACTTGCAGGTAGCTGTGTGGCAAGGTGCACACAGGGTGGAACTCTCCTCATCCTACTCTGTTGATTTTTATCCTTCTTTTCTCCAGGGCTTCCAGATCCTATGTGACCTGCACAATGGCTTCTCTGGGGTAGGAGCCAAGGCTGCAGAGCTACTACAAGACGAGTATTCAGGGCAGGGAGTAATAACCTGGGGCCTGCTCCCTGGTCCCTATAGTCCTGGGGTGAGTAGAACTTGGGGAGAAATTAGTGAGAATGCAGAGGGAGAATCCTATGGGGAAAGTTGCTTTACACAAACTATTCTTTCACCAGGAACCACAGAAAAACATCTATCGTCTGTTAAACACAGCGTTCGGGCTGGTGCACCTGGCCGCTTACAGCTCTTTCGTCTGCCCCTTGTCCTTGGGTGGGAGCCTGGGCCTGCGGCCTCAACCGCCTGTGAACTTCCCCTACCTGCACTATGACGTAAGGCTCAGTGCTTGTCCTGACTGCAGCTGGCCGCGGGGCACCCCCATCCTTCCCAAGGTAGCCTTGGTCAGTGGCTGTGTTCTTGAAGCCCAAGACAAGCCTCCTGGATCCCACTGTCCCATCTTGTCTGGCCTTTGGCTGAACACACCCTTGCTTCACCCTCTAGACCTCTCTCCACACACTCCTTCCCAGACCCGAAAGCCTCAGTGCACTCATGTCCTCTTTACAGGCCACCCTGCCCTTCCACTGCAGTGCCATCTTGGCCACAGCCCTGGACACAGTCACTGTTCCTTACCGCCTCCGTTCCTCTCCAGTTTCCATGGTCCGGCTGGCAGATACGCTGAGCTGCTCTGGGAAGAAGGTACATGGTTTTGGGAGGGGTCAGCACTGAGGAAAAGCTCTGTAACCTCATCTCCTCCTGACCTTTAGGTGGTGACAGCTGAAGCAGTCATCCCCTTCCCCTGGGTCCCAGGCCAGTCCCTTCCTGATGCCCTGGCACAGCTCGGAGGAACCACTCCATGGACCCCACTGTCTGCGTGTGGGGACCCCTCTGGAACACGCTGCTTTACCCAGTCAGTGGTGCTGCGGGGCATAGACAAAGCAAGTCACACTAGGTAAAAACTGTTGGTCCTTGTCCTTTTCTTCCTCTGTCCAGGCATTCTAATGAAATTGCTTCCTCCCACCATCACCCTCATTTTAAAAAAAAGAAAAAAAACAGCGGGGTGGGTGGCTCTAAACATTCTGACTTAGCTAATGGCTCATTTTACGAGACTGTCAGAATTCTTAGCTCTTGCTCAGGCTGCCAGAGTAAAGATGGTTTTGGCTTTGCTCCGGCAGTCAGCTCCTCCCGGGGACACCTCTGCCTTCCCCTTTCCATGCATGTACCAGTGGGGAAGAAGTCCTGGCCCAGTATTTACAGGAACAGCAGCCCACAGTAGTAAGGTCAGTGTAACACTTGCTCTTGCCCTTCTCCCAGACCCCCAGCTCCCTTGCCATCTTTCTTGCTTAATTGCCATTCTTGGCCCCACAGTTCTTCCCATCTGCTGCTGACGCCCTGCAGAGTGGCTCCTCCTTACCCCCACCTCTTCTCAAGCTTCCACCAGCAAGCTGTGGCTCCTGGCTGTCCCCTCAGGGGCGCAGGTATGGTAGAGGTGGAAAGCACTAAGATTTCAAGCATGGGGAGGGGTTTTACTGGATCTTCCTGGATTAAAAGTCCTTTTAAAAAGTTCACAATTAAACATTCCTTTATTCATCCTATGGCTCCTGAGAAGTACCCTTCCTCTGGAGTACTGGTTACTAAAGAGATTGCACACACAATTCACCGAGTATAATTCACAGTCAAGCCTACCAAGCGCCCACACTTCGTGGGATCGCACAAAATTCTCGGCAGTATACAACCCACTCAGTCTCACATTTCTCTCCTCTGCAGCTGTGCAGAGCATCCCAGTGTTCGGGGCCCTGCGGTCCTCTTCGTCTTTGCACCAGAGCCTGGGAGGCCTGGCAAAGGAGCTCACACAACTCGACCTGCGGCGCTGGGCCAGCTTCCTGGAGGCAGGGGTGGAGCGGGACGACGTGGAAGAGCTGTTGCAGGAGCTGCACAGCCTGGCCCAGTGCTACCGGGAGAGTGGCAGCCTTGTGGACTGAAGCTCCCGGGTGGGGACTCTACTAGCAATAAAAACCACTGGCCGCAGAGCTGTGTCCTTGGGCGGAGGAGCTCGGTGCCGGCACTGGCTACATGACACAGGCATTTATTACAGTTAGAGACACTGTGTAGACCACAGAACAATAAATATGTACCATAGGTCAAAAAGAAGGGAGAGGGCAACAGAGCCCCACTGTCTCAATGGTTATTCACAGAGTGGAACTAAGGCCTGCAGACCCTGAGAGATGCACAGGATGCAGAGTCCTGGGCCCGCCCTCAGTACCGCTTTGTCCTTGTCCTCGGCCCCATTCTGCACTTCTGTGTGCAGAGCTTGGGGACTGGACAGGGTAAGACAGCCACCCTGTCCCCAGTGCAGGCTGCCTACGGAGCTGGTCCTGAGCAGGTGACACCCCACGTGCCTGGTCTCACTCATCCAGCTCCTCCTCAGACAGCAGGTCCCCGCGGTCTGACAGCTGGTCTGTGTTGCTGGTACTGGTGGCATCATCGTCATCCTCAGAGCTGGCCTCGCAGGCTGTGTGGAAGAGCTGCATGAGTTCTCGGAAGCGGTGCGAGACCTAGCAGAGAAGAAAGGCTACTTCACTGTTCTGAATGCTGTGACATTTATTAGCACTGGATACCAATTTGGAAAATCTTATTTATTCCACATAGTGATGCTGAGAAAGCTGTGTCCTCCTTACAGGCGAGGAATGCCAGAAGCCAAATATTTTTCCCAAAGTCACAGTCCTAAAAGCAACGAGAATGGAAACTGGGGGCGTCTGCCTTTCAATCTAAATGTCTTTTCTCTTCTAGAGCCACTACCACCCTGATGGGTTAAGTCCTTCCTTAAGTTGGTATCCTGAATTTGTCAGCCCCTCGTATCTCTCTCACTGACCACCCTGTACTCATGCCAGGCTGTCCCTCTGAGGCTTGGGGCCCGGGCAGGCATCCCCAGCACCACATGCTGCCCTGCCCACCACTCACCTCGGCCAGGGTCTTGTTTCCCAGCTGCTGAGAGATGCGGCTGAAGGTCTGCGGCTGCGCTCCTTGTTCCTGACACATGGTGAGAATCACACGGTCCGCTTCCCTGTAACCCAGACTTCACAATTAGACCTTCAGAGCCACACAGGTGTAATCCATGCTATTTGCACACATTCCACAAGCTGACCCACCTGGTCCACAGGACGACCTTCTCCCCAGTGGAGCTGACCTTGCTGTTGTTTGCACACACTGTAGCTTCTGTAGCCTTTGGCTGCTGCTCCCCCTCTGGACCCCTGAGCTGTGCTCCACTATCTTTAGCCAGACTCTCTCTGGAGGCTTCAGGAGACCTCTCTGAGCTGTCAATGCCCAACGATAGTTCATGGGCAGGGGATGTCCTATTTACTCTCTTTGCCCCAGCTCTGCTCGAGGGCAGCCAGCTGTCTTCAGTGTCAGGTTTCCCAGGCACAAGTCTCCTCCCGACAACTCTGGTCCTTGAGGAAGCAGGACTCAGGAAAGGGGCAGGGGGCTGCACAGTACTAGGTGGTGTCTCAGGCTGTGAGGCATCCCAGACCAGCGAGGAGGCCTCAGAGTCACCCAATGCCTTGCGGCCATCCCCTTCTTTTTCAAGTGCAGGGGCTGCCTTGGCGGAGAGAGCCTCAGGCTCAGCCTGGCTTCTCTGAACAGTGTGTAGTACAGCTCCATTCAGGGGCGTGCGCAGAGGAGCTTCTGGTGTGGGAGGGGGTGGGCCCTCCAGAAGCCGTTCCATAAGAGGCACTTCTTGAGAGGACAGCAACATGCTCCTTGCTGCCGATCCTGCATAGGAGGGAAATAAGTATATAAGGCTATGGACAGAATCAGGGAGCACCTAAGACTGAAAACTACCAGAATCCCTGGTGATCTACTGTGACAAAGTTTCCACATGAAGCAAGCTGGTAAATCACTTCCACAGACAGAAAATCCCCCTGCCAGAGCGGAGAAGGGCCGAGTCATCAGAATGTAGGTGGGGAGGTCTTGGGGATGGAACTTGAGAACAGCATTCTGTGGACCTGCAGCCTCCCTTCATTCTGTGAGAGGGGTAGAGTTACTGGAGAGAAAATACTGGCTGAAAAGAACAGGATTCCTATTGGTGCAGCAGTGAAAGGTGCCATGTCCGTCCCTCAAAGGTTGTCCCTCAAGTGCAGGAGAAGGGCAGGCTGGCCCTGCCCAGCGGGTGCCACTCACCTAGAGCAGGCGCCTCACCCTTGCGGGTGGTCCTGCCGGTCCTGCTCTGCAGAGCCTCAGTGCTCTCCCGGTCCTCCGGGGCCTCCTCTTCCACCAGCTCCTTGCCCTGTCCTGCTTCCTTCGCACCACGCATAGGACTGGCCTCTCCACGGGGGCTGCTGCTCACAGACTCGTGTGGCTCTTTGTGCTTGTAGGGTTTGCTGTCACAGACCTGCAGGGATGGCCATCTTCTGTGCAGGCTGCAAGGTTCCAAATGGCCCACAGCAGGGGACCCCACTACTCCTTCTCTGAGGACTGCATTTTTGCTACCAACCAACTGCACTCAGGAGAACCTGAGTTACCTGTAGAGTCTATTTTTCTGACACATTTATTTCACTAAAAAGAGGAACTAAATTGGAAATATTTGAACTACTAATCTGCCCCAATTCCAAAAGCTTTACACAAGATTATCTTCGAAAAGCAAAATCTATTTTATATTTCTTTTAAAATTCATAGGCCGGCTATGGTAGCGCACACATGTATTCCCAGACTCAGAAGGCTGAGGCAGGATGATCGACATGAGTTCCAGGCCAGCCTGAACTACATAACCCTGTCTCAAAAAACAAACAAAATATTCAGTTATTTATTTTGATATGTACACTTATGTGACTTATGTATATACAGTACTAGTTGTATGTGTATAATCTTTTTAGGAAATCAAGAAGGTAAAAAACTTGTGATAGAAAATGATACCAGTAACACCATATCCTGAGGTCACCGCAACTGCTCTGACCCCCTCAGCCTAGCACCCTGGGCACCTGGGCACATTTCTCACCTTGCTGCCACTACAGTGGCTACAATTTCTCCGCTTGCTCTTCTTCAGCTTGGAATCAGGACCCAATTCATGGCAAGAACAGGCACAGTCCTTGGCCCCATCTGGCCACTCAGTCTCCTATAAAATACCTGGGCTTGATTAGTTGTCAAGTATGTTTAGTGCCAAGGAAGAAAGCTAACCTGCAAGCCATCTGAAGAAGCCCCTCCCCACACCTCCTCCCTTTTCTCTTAATACCATCGCATCCCGCTGCTTGGGAAAATCAATGGCCCAAACTAGATTAAAGCCTAGTATGAATCACAGAAACAATCCCTAAAACCAAGATACATCATGTACAGGTACAAAATAACCATGATGAATGTGAACGTTATGTATACAATGTACCAATATATGTTCTTGTTAAAAAACAAACAAACAACCTCTAAATGGCCCAAAGACCAGCCTATCCCAACTGGCTGGACGTTCCAAGTCTAACAGACTCTGAAGCAAAGTGACTGGAGAGGTCTGGGTGGGAGCTGATCTACTCAGGCTTGTCTGGGTGTCTGTCCTCCCTGTGGAGGAGCTCTCCCGCCTCCTCCAAAGTGTTCAAGAGAGGACTCTGCCATGAGGAAGGCTCACTCAATGATACTCTCTGTTTAATAAACCCAAGACATAAAGACCACTATCACCCCAATTATGGTGAAGAAACTGAAATAGAGAGGTTAAATAAGGTCGTTCTAATATGAAGCAGTTTCTCCACAGGAAAAACTAAAGATACACAGCAAATAAACATGGTTGTGAAATACTCTTGAAGAACAGTGAGTTTGAGCTGTCTAGAGCTGGATTATCTGGGTTCACATCCCAGCACTGCCAACTGTTAAATGAGACCCTGGCACAGCCTCTCTGTACTTCAGATACTTCTGAAAAATGAGAGGATTAACAATCTCTCCCAACTGGGTGCAGTGGCACACACCTTTAATCCCTGCACTCAGGAGGCTGAGCCAGGAGGATCACTGTGCATTCAAGGCCAGTCTGAGCAAGTCAGTTCAAGGTCAAGCTGAACTACAAATCAAGATCCCATCTCAGAAAACAACAGAACTAACAGACATGGTCGTGCACACCTGCAATCCCAGAACTCAGGAGACTGAGGCACGAGGATCACCTTGAGTTTGAGGCCAGCCTGTGCTACACAGTGAGTTAAAGGCCAGCCTGAACTATACAGTGACACCCTGTCTCAAAACAAAACAAAACAAAACAAAACAAAAAACCCAAAAAAACCTCTCCATGGGATTGAGTTAAGCAGTAACAAAAAAGACTTCCAGGGGCTGGGGATTTAGCTCAGTGGTTACAGTGCTTGCCCCACAAGTACGAGGTCCTGAGTTCGATCCCCGGCACCAAAAAAAAAAAAAAAAAAAAAAAAGACTTCCAAGTGATGCTGATGCTGATACTTGGTAACATAACTAAGTATTAGCTGTTTTCATCATGAATACAGGAATCTTCGGGATTTTCTCTCATAAATAAAAGTAAAAAGACCAAGAGTAAGAAAACAGCCCCAAGCTAAGGAGAAAAGGGGAAAACAGCTTTCTAGCAAGGGACTCCTGGGCCTCAATGTGTCTACAGTGTGTTCCCCAGGCTCTGTGTGTCCACAGTAGCCAGTCATTTGCACCAAGTTCTTCCCAGATCCTGGAGCTGCCAACCAGACGCTCTGGACTGGCCTAAACCAAAGGAATATTCAGGGAGAAACTCAGGTTTGATTCAGAAGTGGATAATCCTCGCCAGCCTGGCATACCTTATCATGATTTTGAACCCCAACCTCTTTTCTTCTTTTGTTCTTTGAGGCTGTGGGAATCTTTGGAGGTTCTTCTTCCTCTTCCACATCAGGCAGTGCCACTTCTTCAAAGCCATCAAACTGGGGAGGAGTTGGTGCCACTGAACACAGACTCCAGGCCGATACCCTCCCATTAGCGGCCTTTCCCTTCACACCCTACTGCAGCCTCAGGGCCTGTACCTCATACTCCTTCTCCTCAGTCCAATTTATCTCTTCAAAGTCACCCATCCGGCTTGCTGCTGGACGCAGATGGTCAAAGAAAATGGAGAACTCATCCTGTAGGTGATCATGGCCCTTGAGGAGCTGCCACATTTGTGTCTTGAGCTGAGGAGAGTGGCAGAGACAAAGATGACATCTCCAGAGACCCTTGAGGCCACAAATCAAACCAGTCACATGTACTGCCACATCCTGCTATGACAGAGGAAAATTTTCAAAACTCTCCTCCCTGCTTGCCAGCCTTCAGGGGCAGGGTATTAGTAACAGATCTGATTCCTGATGAAACTACTTCCCAAGTGAAGCAAGGAGGCTGGGCCCACTTGGGTTTTAGCATCACCTTCCATCACTTCGGCTTGTTATTGGGCTCGGGATGCAGGTGGCCACCCCTCCCTAGCCCTGCTTTATGTTATGGGTAACCCTAAGAAGTCCTTGCCTTCTCCTCCAGGAAGCCATGACACTTCAGAGAAAAGGGTAGAGAACAGATTAAGGGGACAGAGAATGAAAGGGCCAGAGGCCCAGATGACAACAGAAAGGAAAGCAGAAAGAATACCTCTGTGATCTCATGAGGAACACAGTCTGCACAGCCCTGAAGGACCTTGATAATCTTCTGGTGGTGTGAGGGGTTTTCTGCAAAGCAAATCTCCAACTGCCGAAGGAACTTGCGACTCTTCTCAAAAGCCTGCTGCTCCTCAAACTACCAGAGTGAAAGGAAGCAAAAGAGAAGTCACCTACATGGCTAGAGCAGGCCTTGAGGGTGCTAAGGATAAGAACTCAGAGCATGGGATTCAATCCCAGCACCACCCCCAAAAAAGAACTAAGAACATAGGGATATGGGTTTGGTAGGACTTTTTAACTCTAGCGTCCATCCACCTTGGATCCCAAGAAATCTAAGACGTGAACGAAATATTCAAGAGCTGTGAACATCTCAAACTGTTTACTCAAACTCATGTGGATACCCACCCACCTGAGAAGATGGGCATTATACATATAATCACTCATTGTGATTTAACTGGCCTAAGAATATCAGAATCATCTCACTATTCCCTTTCTTCCTGTTTTTAATCATCATGACAAGAAGTCCAGGACAAATGCAACAGCTCTTGTGATGAGATTCCTATTTTTCAACATTTCAAACAGCACCTGCCACCATGGTCTTTCCAGACCACTGTCCATCAAACAGCACATGCCAGTTCCTGCACCCACCTGCCACTCTCCAGTTTCTCTTTCCCACTTTAGTTTTCTGTAAAGGATCATCAATATAAAGCATCATACACACACATACGCACACACACACACACACACACACACAGAGTTTATTTCATAATCTATAGATTAATAGATTATACACTCTGTAATTTTACATACTAACATCTAACTTTCCCCAAGAAAATGCAAACTCTTTGAAGGCAGGGACTGTCCCCCAGTACTGGGGACTGAACCCAGTGCCTTTGCACTGGGCTATATCCCCCAGCCCTTTCTTATTTTTTAATTTGACACAGAGTTTAAACTGCTACACTGCCCAGACCGGGCTTGAATTGTATGCTTCTCCCGCCTCAGCCTCCCAGAGGAGTGGGATTATAGACCTGGACCACCATGCCCAGATGGATTTTAGCTTTTTTTTGTTGAGACAGTGTCTTGCTATGTAGTTCAGGCTGGCCTCGAACTCACGCGATCTTCCTGCCTTAGCCTCCCAAGTGCTGTTCTAATTGCTGTACTCCTAGCACTTAGAACTTTGTCTGACACTGTGGCTGAGACTCAACAAATACTTACTAAAGGAATGCCTGTTTTATACCCATGAGTAGTAGAGCAACTAAAGTCTCCGGGGCAACTAAAACCTCCACACTTGCCACAGAAAGAAAAGGGGGTATGCTGAGGATGGTGGCACATCCCTGTAAGCCCGCCATGCTGGGAAGCTGAGGCAAGAGAACTTCATGTTCAAGCAAGAGCCTGAGCAACTGAGCAAGACCCTGTTCAAAAAAAGGTGGGTGAAGTAATGGGATGTAGTTCAATGCAAAGGTCATGGATTTAATGTTAGGAGGGGAGGGAAGGGGAGGAGAGGGGAGGGGAATGAGAGGAGAGTTGGGAGGAACAGAGGCTCTTACCACCTTGGGGAAAAGGGCATGGGGAACCTGCCTAGAGACAGTCAGGGGACTGCAACAGTCTTACTTGACTTAGGGTTAGTTTCCCTCAGTTTCCCTCTGACCCAGGAGTTCTGCGTGCTTTTTTTGCCCATTTACTTACTAATCCACAGGCCAGAGCTTGTTCAGGCAAGAGGAAAGCAGCAAAGTCCTTCAACAACTGAGGCCAGTCTTGCAGCAGAATCTGTAAGCTTTTGTAGAGATCCACTGCTGTTTGCCTCTGGGAACTTGACTCAAATTCATAGATGACCTGAAGGAAGTCTTCATACTTGCCAGGGATGTGTTGTAGGGCTTCTCGGACCTACACAGGAAGATTTCCCATCATCAGCACCCTTTCTTTGGGCCCCGGAAAAAGAAGCAAAGGCATGAGGGAAAAAGAGGGGTCATGGGCAGCGAGCCCTGAGAGCTACCCTTCAGAGACATTCCCCTGACAGGGCTTCAGACTGACGAGTAATAGACTCTGGCAACAGTCAAAGTAGAGCCGAGTGTGGTGGTACACGCCTATAATCCCAGCACTCAGGAGGCAGAGGCAGGATGACTGCCAAGAGTTCGAGGCCAGCCTGGGCTACATAGCAAGACCCTGTCTCAAAAAACAAAACAAAACAAAACAAAAAACAAAACAAAAAAGAAATCAAAGTAGAGCTGTTTCTGCTAATAGGCAACAAAAAACCCCTTCATTTTCCAGAGATCACAGTCTTGCCCACAAAACAAGCTAATGCTTTTCTCTAGCTCACATCCCTAAGCTCTCCTTCCTGATTTCAGCACCATAATGAAATACAGCACTTCAACATACTGTCATTCAAAGGTATGTAACGGGCTGGGGATTTAGCTCAGTGGTTAAAGTGCTTGTCTAGCCAGCTCAAGACCCTGAGTTTAATCCCCAGCACCAAAAAAATAAACACAAAAACAAAGGTATGTAACACATAAATCCAGGATGTCAGTAAAATATTAAGAGACCAAACAAAGCCGTAACTCTCACTGCTATACCTCAGTTTACTAGCAGGATGAAGGAACCAGCTGGGTACCAAGAGAAGAGGCAGGTACCCAGGACATGAGTGGACACAGGTGGGTTCGTATGAGCCCCATACTCTGGCCAGTGTACCAACAGTCACGTCACTTTTCTAGAGGCTACGGCTCAGAAGTCCTCCTTCACCTGCCAGTAAAGTCATGACCTCCCACTAACAATAGAGGGATCACCTTTCCCCAGATCTCTGTGCAAAAGAGAGATAATTCTAGGATGCTCACAACCAACCACATATGACTGAACTCTGTGTCTCTCCACAGTTTTCTCATAGAGTTCTTTTCATAATTCCAGGCAGGCTAAGGGAAAGCTAGACACAGTTTGAAAACCACTTCTTTTTTCTTTTGGCAGTCCTGGGAACTGAACCCATGGCCTTGCACATAGTAGGCAGGTGGTTTTACCACTGAGCTCTACCACCAGCCCCAGGGTTTTTTCCCACTTTTTTGAGACAGGGTCTCACTATGTAGTCCAGGCTGGCCTCAAATTCACGGCAATCCTCCTACCTCAGCCTCCCATGCCTGACTCAGACTTCATTTTTAAAATATCTCCCTTGAGGGAGAAGCAGCCATATTCATAGGGTCTGCCAGGAACAGAAGCAGCATTTGCCTACCCTGGTCAGATAAGCTTGGGCAAAGGCCAAGTCCTTCTGCTCCCTGAGTGGATCCCGCTCAAGAATATCTTCATCATATAGCAACAGCAGTTTAGAGGTGTCCTTGCTGGCCCGAGCCCGACTTCCACGCTTGTTGCGAGCTCGATGGTTGCTCCGGCCCTTTCCAGCAGCTTTGATGCTCTCTCCTTGTGGTACATGTGAAAAGATTAGTTCTTGGCCATATCATCTCTGTTCCTCCCATCTTCCCCACCTTATGCACCACCCCATGCAATCCTACTCCATGTTGTGGAGCAACTCAGCAAAGAGTGGCTGAGAATGTGACAGGAAAGGCAAGACTGTTCCCAGCAAGTCAGCTCCACGCAGGGCCTGCAGCACAATTACGTTACCTGGGATTACAAAGTGTCAACTGATCACTGCTGCCTGAGAAAGGAAATCTAAAGAGTGTGGTCTTATGTTGGACCCTCAAGCCACTACATATTGATGAGGGACAGTGTTTTCTGAAATAAACACAGCTCAATCCCATGCACAATAGACAAGAATCATTATGAAAATGTCTAGGAGGTGATGAGAATCAAATTAAACATTTCTGAGCCTCTCTTTTCTGCAGAGGCACCGCGTTAAGCTTGTATCTGGAGGAAGAAAGGTTGCAGGGAAGATGCGGAAGATTTCCTCTGAACTGTCCATCCAGTGTGTAAGCTGCCTACTCTGCACACCTGTCCCTCAGCATACACTAGCCACACTCACCTTGTGGGATTCTGCAGGTCTCCACTTCGGGAGCAGTCTTGGGGGAGGCCAAGGTGGAAGGGGGCTTATCCGCTGTGTCTCCTACTACTTCGTCAGTCATCTCATCTTCCTTCTGCAGGCTTTCCACTCCTTCTGCTTCTTCTTCCTCTTCTTCTTCTGGCTCTGAATTCTCCTCCTGGGAGTTCTCTTCCTCAGACTCACCCTCCTGACTCATGCGCCTTTCAGATGCCAGCCAAGTCAGTTTCTCCATTGTTTCCTGCAAACCCCCACGGAGTGCTTATAAGCCACTCCCGGTGGCTTGAAAAATGCTACAGCCTGGTGCTGTGCTCAGAGGATCTGAGGTTCAATCATGGAGGTTCAACCAATATGCCCTGGGATATGGCAGTTCAGAAGCTTTTTAAAAGGTTTCCCCATAATACACTTTTCCTTTGCCACAGCCCATACTTGTGAACTATCTTGTCTTTTTTGTTTTCTGCAGGGCTGAGAATTTAACCTACAGCCTCATGCATGCTAGGCAAGTACTATATGGCTAGGCTACATGCCCAGCCCCAAGGAGTTATTTTTTTTTTTAAGCACTTAAAGTGTGCAAAGTGACTCAGTTTAATGCTTAAATGAGTTTAACTCAAATACAATACAGTAAAATTTTACCCTTTCTGTCTCATTTCACATCAACTCCAAAATTACGTGCCATAAGACACTCAAAAGTGAAATGCAAATGATGTTAGGACTATAGTGGAGATGGCAGATGGCAGATTAGTGTTAAAAAGAGTCCCCAAAATACTTCCAGCTATTCCTCAGCTCTTACCTGGAGCTCAGGCACAGAAAGCACAGATTCCTCGGACGCCGACGACATTTCATCTTCCTCATCCTGGGTGAGGTCATCGAAGTCCTCTTCTTCCTCTTCCTCGGGTCCCTCCTTCTCTCCTCCAATGTCTAGCCCCACTGGGGTCTCCAACGATGGACCATCAACACCAGATGCCTCTTCAGGCTTCCCCAGGGGACTGCTAAGGACCACCTCAGGCTCCAGGGAGGACAAAACGTTCCTTGGGGAGCCTCTGCTTGCATCCCCCACAGCATTTCCTTCATCAGAAGGCTCTTGAGAAGCAGAAGGGGGTTGAGGTGCCTGACTCCTTTCCTCCTCCTTCTGCAGGACTGTCTGTTTTTTGAACACTCTAGCACTGCTCAACTCCTCCCTTGGGGAACCAGTGTCCCATTCCACAAACTGTTCCTTTTTTATTTCATTACAAATGTGCTGCTCAGGGGACCCACTGGAGATCGCCTCCCCAGGGTCTTCAGGTTCCACCTTGACAACCTCCTTTAAATCCCCAAGGGGAGAGTTTAGAAATCCCTGGAAACCTTGAGGCTGTGGCTCCAGACCTTGTCTCCCCTCCTCTGTTTTCACAATAGTCCGAGCACAAGCACTATTTTCTGACAATCCTATCTGGCTTTCTCTACTGGCTGGCAGAGGCCTGGGGCTGTGCTCCTCTTTGGGGAAGACAGGAGCACAGAGAGGAGTTACTTCCTGTGGTTCTAATTTAGGTTCCAGCCTTTGAAAGGCATTTTTCCCTTCAGTCAGAGGACAACCAATGTCCACATTCACTTGGGCCTTATCTTCAGGAGTGGACGATATAGGGAGATTTACAGAATTGCCAGAAACAATTAAGGGTGAGATGGATGAAGCTACGAGGGGCTGGCTCAATGGACAGGGGAAGGAAGTAGGATTAACGAGGAGGGTGGTGATGGGAATGGTCTGGGGGCTCGGGGCTACAGCTGCATTGACAGGTTGGATCACGTTACAGCCACTGCCCAGGCTCACAACCTTCACAGTGGTGGCAGGAACAGTGAAGATAACAGGTGCAGAGTGGATGAGGGGGGCAGGTCTGGGACAGGTCTTGGTCCCCTTTCTTCTTGAGGGTTTCCGCCTCACACATGGCTTTCGAAACCTAGAAGGGCCAAGTGAGGGCAGCAGTACCTTGGGCACAGGGGCGGGGGGGAGTAGGGTCTGGGACTCAGGCAGAGGGAAGCTGGTCCTGGCCTCGGGAGGAACAGCAGACAGTGCTGCAGGCGACTCCAAGCTATCATCTCCACTGACCCCCAGGGGAGGGACTCCAGGAACAGTTTGTAAGACAGTGGCGGGCTGGATCAACTGAGGAATCCGGACCACCATTTTGCTTGGAGGAACTGATGATCGCTTCTGTCTCCAAGTCTTCCTGGGGAAACCGTTAGCAGCAGGCTTCAGCTTAAGCACTACCCCCTTGGGCAACAGCAGTGGATACCGAGTCTCACTCCCCAGTTCCGATCTGGCTTTTTCTAGGCCTTGGTCTGTACTGATCTCAGTGGTCCCAGTCACATTTCCTACCTCCCTGTCATCATCAGCTATGTGCCGCAGCTCGTCCCGGATGGATGGCAAACTGGCCTGGTGGGAACAAGAACATTCGGATCCAGCACATGTCACATTTAGGGTAAAGAATAGGCCTTTCTAGAGTACAGGGAACTTTCCAAAACAGTCTTAAGGGATCTTTCTAAGAAGTGCTTTCCTGCAATCTGATTAGTATGTCCACCACATGGAATTATGTATTCTACAAATTCTCCTCTGAATTTCCTATAAGAAATTACCATCCCACCCACTATTGTAGAATCACCAGAGGGATGGACAAGAAAGGGAGGAAGATCTCAGAAGTCCTATTCTCCCACTAAAGCATGAGAGGTTTCCAGTGGCCCTTGAAGTTCCTGCCAGCATTTCCAGTGAGCTGCCTCCTGCAGACTCTGAGGAGGAGGGTTGTACCTTCAGCCAGAACGGGAGTCGGTGCTCTTCCCTCTCGACAGGTGGCTTCCACTGATGTGGCTGGACTTCTTCGCAGCACTTTAATAGGACTGGCAGCTGTTTGGTCTTCTTATAAAACTGAGCGTGAAGAAATAAAGCATGAGTTAGATTCCAGAAATACTGCCTTGGTCAGGCTGGAGAATGAAGTGGGTGTGTGTCTCTCTCACTTTCACACGCACTCATATGCTGAATGTTGTGCATTTCCAATTAAAATAATCTCTAATAAATTTTAGAATCATTCAGTATCTTCTGTCCATCTCTATTCTGGCTGCCAGAAGTACAAACAAGTAAAACAGGAGGCAGATGGTCAGAATCTCTTCTCTCAGATCTGTTCTGCTCCACAACTGCAGGATGGTGTTCACACTCTCAGTTGTTTTTTTAAATCTATAAGTAATCAACTTTAATTGCAAGATTTACAACAGTTGAGAGTTTTTGCTATTTTCAAGTTTTACAGAAAGTCAGACCATGCATGGCAGCCAGGATGAGGAGGAAGAAAGCAAAGAAAGAAAGCCCAGAAAGACTTCGCATGTTAGAATCATTCCATTGGATGACTTTTTTCTCATTTTCTTCCTTTGTGATAAGTAAAAATAACAAAACTTTTTCTTTAAGAAACCACAGGGCTGGGGATTTAGCTCAGTGGTTAGAATGCTAGCCTCACAAACACAAGGCCCTGAGTTTAATCCCCAGCACACACAAAAAAAGAAACTACAATTGGACAGGTGTGGTGGCACATGCCTGTAATGCCAGCACTCAGGAGGCTGAGGCAGGAGAATCACCATGAGTTTGAGGCCAGCTTGGGCTGTATAGTCCATTCAAGGCCAGTCTGAACTATATAACAAGACTCTGGCTCAAAAGAAAAAAGAAAGGAAAAAAAAAAACCCCACAACTGATAATACATCAATTTGGTAGCTGCCCCTATTTTGAAAAAGTCATTTCTCTCTCTACATATGCAAATTATTTTAATACCTGAAGTTTTTAATGCTCAGACTTATAGCATATGAAATGTTCTGGAACACAAAAGTTGACTCAGGGAGTAAAGGAGAAATTTTTTTTCCCTGACCATGCTGCTGAAAGAAAAAAACAAAAACAAAAATGGTTTTTTGGTTGGTTTGTTTTTTTGAGACAGGATCTTGTTATGTAGTTCAGACTGGTCTTGAACTTACTATGCAGCCCAAGCTGGCCTCAAACTCATGGAGATCCTCCTGCCTCAGCCTCCTGAGTGCTGGGATTACAGGTGTGCACCATCATGCCTGGCCAAATTTTTTTTTTAGTATTTTAGCACTTTAGAGGGGAAAACTGGCATTTTAATATGCTTATGTATGTGGAATATATATATATATATATATATTATATATATATTTTTTGCTGCTGGGGATCGAACTGAGGGCCCCCTGGAATATATTTTTTTAAGTAACATTAATCTCTGGTGTACTTTGGTTTTAAGAGTTTTTAAAAACTTCCAGGGTTTGAGGATTTAGTGCAGTGGTAGACCAACTTGCCTAGCAACAAGGCCCTGCGCTCAATCCCCAGCACCCAAAAAAAACAAAACAAAAAAACCCAAAACTCTTCCATAAAGTGAGGAAATGAGGGAAAATTTCCACCTCTGAACCAGTAAATAATAACCATTAAATTAAAAAAACTCTCACTTCTGAGAGTATTTTGAGAGAAAAATCCAAAATATGAATAAAACTATAATACATCTCTTAAAAAAAAGGGGAGGGTGGAGATTTAGCACAAGTGGTAGAGTGCCTGCCTACCAAGTGCAAGGCCCTGAGTTCGATCCTCAGCACCAAAACAAAAAAACGAAAAAAACCCCCCAAAAAACTAGTAAAACCTATTAGAGGTGCAAGCCAGGAGCATATATGAGAACTTCAGACCTCAGCTTCCTCCTGCACACTTGAACCACACACACAGTGGGAAAAAAGACTGGGGAAGCAGCCAGACCAAAAATATATTCTTAGTATTCTACCATCCCTCAGGTTCACCTGGCATATTTGCTTTAAACCACGACGGCACAAGGCATGGTGGCCTGCCTCTGAACTCTGGCGCTCTAGGAGGGTCATCCTCTAGGAGGATGATCATGAGTTTAAGCCTAACCTGGGCAACTTCTTAGTCACTTACTGAGATCCTGCTACAAAATAAGAAATTAAAACTGGGTCAGGGACACTCTCACCTTACACACATGAATGCTTCCTTTAAAAAAATGTGATGGTGTGAAAGCCATCAGGAGGGAAGGGAACAAAGAAAAGTAAAGCTGTGGAGCTTCCATTTTAAGAATAAATGGAGGGCATCCATTTTAAGAACAAGAAGAGGACAAAGGGGGACAGGAACGAAAATTCAGAGGAATACAGAGATCCTAAAAACAAGAACCTAATAACCCAAATTAAAACAGTAACATGTACCCTAGGTACTACAGTCAACTTTATGTAGTTGCAACTTATCACTGCACCTATTTGGCTGTTTACACTGCTCGTTGTTATAAGCAAAAGGCACAATGTATTAAGCTCTGTAAGTTTTGTGTAATTTTGGATAAATTTTAGTTAAAAAAAAAAAAAAAAAGAGGGCTGGGGATTTAGCTCAGTGGTTAAAGTGCTTGCCTTGCAAGCACAAGGACCCGAGTTCGATCCCCAACACCAAAAAAAAAAAAAAAAAAAAAAAAAAAAAAAAAAAAAAAAAAAAAAAAAGGCTAAAATCAAGAGGCTGGGGATTTAGTTCAATGCTTAGAGGGCTTGCCTAGCAAGCTCAAGGCCCAGCGTTCAATCCCTGGCACCAAAAGAACAACAACAACAAAAAGAATAAATGAAGCCTGACACAGTGAGTTTAAGGCCGGTCAGAACTATATGGCAAGACCCTGTCTCAAAAAACAACAACAAAAAATTAGAATTCTGCCTGTAAAAAAAAAAAAACAAGATAGGCATGGTAGCGTACACCTGTAATCCCACCATCATTCCTAATAACAGCAGCTTTGGTGCTCTAATTTTCTTATCAGGTTTGTTCAAAAAGGTGAGAAGGGAGTACAGGGAGGGAGAGCCATAGTGTGTTGACTGTTGGGAGGTGGGAAGTGTCAGTGTTTCTCATAATACGATTTGTAGAATTTGAATCAAATTTGAGGAGCTGAGTGTGGTAGCACACACCTGTAATCCCAGCATTTGGGAGGCTGAGGCAGGAGGATCACCATTAGTTTCAGGAGACTGGGTTCCACAGTGAGTTCAAGGCTGGCCTGAACTACGTAGTGAGACCCATTCTCAAAAAAAACAAAAACAAACAAACAAAAAAAAGAACAAAAACGAAGAGCTTGGTCTAGCCAGAGCTGAAGGAATGTGAGAAGACTTCAGGAAACAAGGTCACAGGTAGGCAGGGAAGGTCTCCAAACTACACTTGAAGGTAGAGATGGCTACAGTGTCATTGTGAAGTGAGAAGGTATGAGGTCAGACTCAAACACCAGTAAGTGACCTGTTGCATTAATCCCGCAATAAGAAAGTCCAGAACTAAGCAAAAAACAAACACTGAAGATGTGTGACTGGAGAATGTGGTGCTGATCAAGTCGAAGTCAAGCATGAGGCCCAGCTCTGTGGCCTGAGAGACTGGCATGACAATAATGTCACCACAAGGACAGACATCACAGGAGGAGGGAGCTGGGGGAGGGAGGTCTGCTGTTGGTGGTAGTGTCAGCAGCAAAACTGAAAGGCACACAGACAGATGAAGTTCAGCTTGATGGGTCAGGAGGCAAACAGGCTGAGAATTTCTTTAAGTGGCCAGCTACATTGAGCTGGAGCTCAAGAGAGGAATCTGGACGAAAAAAGACAGATTTGAAGATCATCAGATCAGGTGATGCTGAAAATCAAGGATGTGAGTGGGACTGCACACTGCGAATTCACTGGGGAGTACTGACATTTAAGGAGTGAGCAGAGAGGACACCGGGACAATTCCAAGATCATGAAGAATTTAAAGGTACAAATTTGTTTCTCAGCAATCTCCCTCAGAAGGCTATTTAAGGAAGTAGCCCAGTGTGGCACTACACACCTGTAATCCCAGCATTCCAGAGGCTGAGGAGGAGAATTACCACAAATTCAAGGCTAGGCTGGGCTACACAGTGAGTTCAAGGCCAGTCAGAACTACATAGTGAGACCCTGTCTCAAAAAACAAAAATAAATAAATAAAATAAAATAGGAAGTTAAGCAAAGAAGATGTAGAGTTCAGGAGACAACAGGATTAACACAAAGAAGAGACAAAAGGTACTCCCAAGGATGATGGTTAAGAAAAGCCCAAAAAGACACCAGGGCAGCAAGCCACACGAACAACATTCTCAGGTAGCAATTTCTTCAAAAACAACAATACACCTAGAATTCTTAAACACACTGAAAGGAGATCTATGAAATTTAAGTAAACTTTACTGTTGATCTGGTAGTAAGTACATAATTAGATCAAGCATCCTACCCCAATGCAATCAGTAACTCCAAGGGAAACAAGCATGAAAGACAGAGTATCACATATATAACACTATACTGGGGGGAGCATTCATAGCCTTTAGATGTTTATATGTAAGCTCAGGACACAACTGAACTAAAATTGTGATATAATTATAGTGACAAGATTGGAGAAAGCTAACTGCTCAGCATCCACGATTGAAGGTTAATACATAAGACCCAAATCTAAACCATCAAGAAGGGGCAACTGTAAGCATGCTACCTACATGTGGAAGTAAACTCACTATCCCCAATAAACCTTGGTTAGTGGGAAAGGGAAGAGAAAATTATTTTTCATAACAAGCCTCAAAACCATTCGACTCTTTAAAGTCTGTATATCTGGGAGAGTGAAGCAGAAAAATCACAAGTCTGAACCCAACCTGGGTGCTCGCTTCGGCAGCACATATACTGAACCCAACCTGGGCAAGTTAGCAACTCAGTGAAACCCAGTCTCAAAGTTAAGAGGGAGAGAGAGAAAGAGAGAGGGATAGAGAGACGTAGGGAAGAAGGAAAGGAGGAAGAGAAGGAGGAAGGGAGACAGGGAGGAAGGGAGGAAGAAAGAAAAATGAAAATTTAAGAAAAGGGCTGGGAGGCCAGGCGTGGTGGCTGAGGCAGGAGGATCACCAAGAGTTCAAGGCCAACCTGGGATACATACTGAGTTCAAGGCCAGCCTGAACTGTACAGGCAGACCTTGTCTCAAAAAAAGAAAAGGGCCAAGGATGTAGCTCAGTGTGTCAGTGTGGAGGCTCTGGGTTCAATCCCTAGTACAACCAAAAAAATAATTACACACTGTGTAACTGGTATTAGTATCTAAATAAAAAAGCATTAAGCAGGATACAAGTGGAACACTGTCTACCTTTTCAAAGTTAAAGAAAGAGAAGACCACATGGCTAGAAGAAACCAAGAATTTGTGAAATCTTTCAAGACATGAACAACTTCATGTTTAGGGGAACTAACCATAAGACAGGAAGAGAATGAAGATAACCTAGAGGAAAACAAGGGACTAATGTCTTTGGAAAGGGAAATGAGGCCAGTGCACAGGTGGGAGGAATGAGCCTTAAACAAGAAAGTCCTCCCATTCTGACACGAAGAGGGAAGGAAAAGACACCACACATAGGCAGGAAGCCTGCGGGGAGCTTCCAAAG
Organism: Hystrix cristata; assembly: GCA_004026905.1. Classification (NCBI taxonomy): domain Eukaryota; kingdom Metazoa; phylum Chordata; class Mammalia; order Rodentia; family Hystricidae; genus Hystrix; species Hystrix cristata. The sequence goes on from PVJO010000167.1 coordinate 52,613, forward strand.
GCACTCACCTTGATGATGTTGTCAGGGGCTCTGTTCAGGTTGAGGTTCTTGATCCTAACTGTCAGCTGGTGGGCAGTCTTGCAGGTTAGGAGGTACTTGCTGATCAGAGGCTTAGGAAGCTCAGTTCCTTCAAAATGCTTCAGTCCCAAAGCTAGCAAACTTAGGAAAGGAGCGATGGCATTAAATCTCAGTCTGGTCCTTCTTTCTAAAAACCCTCCTCAAACTACTCCACTTTTATTTCTTTCTTTTTTTTTTTGGTTGGTTGGTTGTTTTTTGAGACAGGGCCTTGCTCTGCATTTTAGGCTGCCCTCCAACTCAAGGCTATCCTCCTGCCTCAACCTCCCAAATGCTGGGATTACAGACGTGTGCCTCCATGCCTAGCTACCACACATATTATAATCTACTTTTTCTAAATCTAATTCTTGTTCAACCAGGCAGGGTAGCCCACACCTGTAATCCCAGCAGTCTGGGAGGGTAAGGCAGGAGAATTGCAACTTCAAATCCAGCCTGGACAACTTAGTGACTTAGTGAGACCCTGATTCACACACACACAAAAAAACTTTTAAAAAGGGCTAGGGATGTAGCTCAGTGTGAAGGTCCTGGGTTCAATCCCCAGTACTGCCAATAATAGTAATAATAATTCCTGTACACATTAGTAGGCAATTTCAGATATTTAGTGAACATAATAAGTATTGCAAGTCAGAGCCAAACAGGAAGGGTTATGGATGTAGCTTTAGTCACAGAGCATGAGCTGGTTCAATCCCCAGCACTGCAAAAAATATCGCAAAATAATCAAACAGGAGTTAGTTCACAATTAAGTGGGAATAGGAAAAATGAGATATAAGTCATTAACAATCCAAGCATGGTGGCCTGAAGTCACAGCTATCTGAGAGGCTGAGACAAAACCATTTTAAGCCCAGAAGTTCAAGACCTACCTGGGGAACACAGTAAGACTCTATCTCAAAAAAAACAAAAAAATCCATATACATATACACACACACATGCACATATGTGTGTGTGTATGTATATATATGTGTGTGTATATACGTATATGTCTGTGTATGTGTGTGTGTGTGTGTATAGTATCATGATGAGCTTTATACAAAGGAAATGTAGAGGGAATACAAAAGAGATATTCTAAGAACACAAACACATATTTGCATCACGTTAGACAATTAAGTCAGCACCAACACTACCCCCCAACATAAGTGATATGATTAAAGAATACAATGAGCACTTTTTTTGGGGGGGCATGCTGGGGATCAAACTCAGGGCCTGGCACTTGCTAAGCAAGTGCTCTACTGCTTGAGCTAAATCCCCAACCTCCAAACATTTAAATTTTTAAAAAATTACAGTGAAAGACACATTGCCATTAATCCCCCAGAAAACACTGCCCTCACTTCAAACACACATATCACATCATTCTTGCCGCTTTCTAGAGCAGTTCTGGAAATTCTCTTTTGTATCTTTAGATTGGCAAGACTTGTATGAAGAAAACTAGTACTTTAACACAAGACTTTTTTAGAAAGCCTAAGGAAACAGCCGGGTGTGGTGGCACACGCCTGTAATCACAGCACCTTTAGGAAGCCAGGCAGGAAGACTGCCAAACTGAAGCACCACCTAGGCAATGTAGCAAAATTCTGTCTCAAAAAATAAAAGGGGCTACAGATACGGCTCAGTGATAGAGTGCCTATGAATTTAATTCCCACTACCACCTGAAAAAAAAAAAAAAAAAAGACTTCACAATGTTTAATGAATAATTTCATTCTTGGGAATTTACCCACAAGACTTTTTTTTTTTTTTATGGTGCTGGGGATCGAACTCAGGGCCTTGTGCTTGTGAGGTAAACACTCTAACCACTGAGCTAAATCCCCAACCCCACGAGACATTTTAAAAAGCTCTATGCACAAAGATCTCTGGTGAAATCTAACTAAGTAGCTAAACAGGGAGGAGAAAAATGGCCAATAAAACAACTATCATAGGGCCATGAAAACACTGCGTCAGCAGGACACAGTGGCACCATGCCTGTAATTCCAGCAATTTAGGAGGCTGAGGAAGGAGGTTCCCAAATTTGAGCCCAGCCTGGACAATTTAAGAACTTAGTGAGACTAAGTGAAAAAAATAAAAAGAGAGTCACACATGTAGTTCAGCAGTAGAGTGCTTACCTAGCAGGCAGAGACCCTAGGTTCAATTCCCAATACCGTAAGAGAAGAAAAAAAAAAAACAAACAAAAAAACTGCTTTAAATGGTAACATTAAAAATTTTTTTTCAAGAAAATGTTAGGCTAATAAAAGCAGAACATACAATAACTTAATCGACATTAGTTATATAAAAAATGCAAAAAGATGGGGCTGGGGATTTAGCTCAGTGGTTAGACTGCTTGCCTTGCAAGCACAAGGCCCCGAGTTCGATTCTCAGCACCAAAAAAAAAAAAAAAAAAAAAAAAAGCAAAAAGAAAACCCAATGCCATGGGACAACAGAACAATAGGTAACTTTTTCTGCTTTATGGTATTACAAGATTGGTTTTACAATAAATAAAAGATAAAACAATGATATAAAATGTTTACAAATGTGTGCGGCATCCCCTCAAAACAGCAGTACAGGCAGTACCAGAACAAGCACAGACTGTAGGACGCCATTCAGCTCTACTGCTTTTGCCTTTGTGTCTATGTCTTAATGCCCTCTATCTGTTCTTTCGATCCTCCGCAGTGAACACTTACTTGTCCTCAGCCTTAGTGAAGAAGAGCTTATCCTGAGGATTCTTTGCCTTCAGGGAACACACCGGAAGTAGCTCTGGATACATGAACACCTTGCTTGTGGCCAGGATCCAAGCTACCTGTTTTGGCAAACAGGAAAATTCATGACCTGTAAGAAGAAGTATCTCCAGTAAGTGGAATCCTCCGACCAAAGAAGTCTTCACAAATGCTTCTGAATGCTTTTTTTTTTTTTTTTCCTGAATGCATTTCTGCATTTAGGTAAAAATGTCCTGAACTGACCTAATTGCCCCTCCCCCGCAAAACAGTCTCCTATTTCTCAACCTTACATAACCCCAACAGCAACTCCATTCAGTCTCAATAAAAGTTCATTCCGTTTTTCTTTCCTATGTGGAATACTTAACACGCTAAGTAATAGAAAGCACCTAGTAATGCCTGGCGCAAATGGTAAAAATTGCTCAAAATTTTTTTTCTTTTTCTTTTTGTTGGGTGCTGGGGATTAAACTCAGGGCCTTGCACTTGCTAGGTGAGCACTCTATCACTGAGCTAAATCCCCAACCTCAAAAATTTTTTTACCTCCTTTTAAATCCTTGAATGATAAGAGATGTTCAACAATGCTTTCTTTATTCGAGGATAAGATTCCAACTTCTTTAATCTCCCTCACAAATCTGATATTCCAAATTTTATTTTTATTTGATTCTTACTTAAGTTCTCCCAGATTCCTTCAGAGGTTGGGAACAAAAGTACCATAAAACGAATGAGACAATTCAGTCTCATTCATTTCCACCTTCCCCTCTGAGCCTCTTAATTCCAGGCACCTCTGTCTTTCTACATACATGAACTACTATGTCCATACTGTACTTTCTGTGTTATTTCTATATGCCTAGGAGAAAACACAGGACACTAGGTGTAAAAGTTATTGCTATATTTTGGTGTTAAGTTTTCATTACTAACTATTAATAAAAACTATTAATAAAAAGCATCTTGGGAATCTGTGTTAGGATATAATGAATGTAAGTTTAACTGCATTCAATAAAACTATAAGACTCAGGAGTTTAAACTCAAATCCACACATAAACCAAAATCCAGAACAAAAAACAACTAATTTGCTAAATTATGAAATAAGTCAGATGCAAATATTTGGCTACAGAGAGCACAGCACATATTTTCTCAAAAAAACCCAAACCCCTCCCCCCCAAAAAAACACTAAACTGCCAGTAGTAGTACATGCTGCTAATCCCTGCTACTTTGGAGGCAAAGGCAGGAAGATCACAAGTTCAAAGCCAGCCTCAGCAACTCAGGAAGACCCATCTCAAAATAAAATTTAAACATGGCTAGAGTTGAAGCCAGATATGGTGGCACATGCCTGTAATACCAACCCTCCAGAAGGCTGAGGCAAGAGGTTTGCAAATTCAAGGCCAGTCTAAGCAATACAGTGAGATCTTATCTCAAAAAAAAAAAAAAAAAGAATAGAAAAGGAGTATTGCTTACCCTACAAATACAAGAAATAAAATAAGTCAGTGAGTCAGGAGTCAGTCTTAATGAGGAAGACAGTAAAAACCTAAATATGACCAATTTTTACTACTTCATTTCCACCTTTACCAGACCCCATACTTAATGCTTACCTACACATTATTTAAAAGTCCAATTTTTAGCAATGCATTCCACATATCTGGCCTGTAGAACACTATATTGCCAGTAGCCTCCATGCCTGCCTTCCCTGAGCACTAATATTACTGTACAAAGACAGGACAAAAGACAGACAAACATACTGTGTTCTTCATTCCTAGGAAATTATCCATCTAAGACTCCCATTTCTCACTGCAAGAGAAAACTTGAGGTTGACACCTCTGTCCCCTACCATTCTTGCGCACAGTTTTGGGGGGGGTCCAGTCAATGCTGACATGTGTGCTGAAGTCCTCAATCAGCTGCATAGCTCCCATCAAGTTACAGGGTTGGAACAAGGTCTGAAACGTGGGGTTGGACTGATGGTGAAGGGCAGTGGAGCTCTGAGCAAAGGTCCCCAGCTCTTTCTGGGAAAACAGGACACAAAAGAAATCTAAGAATCAGCAGCTCTGAGCCTCAGAATTTGTCCCTCCTACTACAGAACAGGCAAAAATTATAGTCTTTCATAATTAACATTATTTCATCAAGATTTCTCTTCTGCTGAGTCCTCAGACACTCATGAATTATTTAATATGTTCATTTGTTCTCGATTTTTTTTTCTCAGACTGAGGATTCCTCAGCCTGTGGATACAGTCCAGCTAGCTCTAAAGGGAAAATTAAGGTTCCCTACAAAGAGACTGAGAGCCACTGTCTGTAAAGATTTCGCTAAATAACACCTAAAACAATGTTCTCACGGTCCTCTGACACAGTAAGAGGTGAATATAATCTGCTGCCCATAAAGAAAGCTTGGGGTATTAGCAAACATACTATTCAAATTCCAAAGAGATGGACTTGAGAAGTAGATACTAACATCATTATCAATCCAAAAGTCCAGGGGTAATCTGTAAAGTTTCAAATTTTAAATCTAGAAGCCCTTCCACAAACTACTTTAAAATATCATGAGCAGGGCTGGGGATTTAGCTCAGTGATTAGAGTGCTTGCCTTGCAAGCACAAGGGCCTGAGTTCGATCCCTGGCACCACACACACACACAAAAAAAAAGTAACAGTAAAATATCATGAGCAAAATTAATTCTATACAGACAACATTAATATGGAGCTTAATAAATAGACGATGAAAAATAAATAAATAAATAGACAATGACTTCAATGTCTATAAAAACCCAAGTTAGGTGTGATAATGCATGCTTTATATTCCCAAAGTTCTGCAAGATTAAGAGGAAGGGTCACAAGTTTGAGCCCAACCTGGGTAATTTAGCAACTTAGTAACACTCTGTCTCAAAAATACAAAATAGCTGGGCACGTAGCTCAGGCAGAAAGCCCCGGGTTCAATGCCCAATAGTGAAAAAAATAAAATCATAAAATAAAAATAGCAGCTGGTATAAGAATATAAGAATCTAGGTAGAAGCCAGGGGTGGTGGTGCATGCATGTAATCCCAGCACTCAGAAGGATGAAGCAGGAGGACTGCCACAAGTTTAAGGCCAGCCTAAGCTACATAGTAAATTCAATGCCAGTACATATCAACAGCCTGTCTCAAAAGAAAGGAAGGAAGGGAGGAATAAAGGAAGGAATTAGGTAGCCCTGAAAACAAGGAGGACACAATAAAAATGTCAAAATCATCGCAAGTCTGAGCCCAGCCTGGGCAACTTAATGACTTAGCAGGATCATATCTCAAAATAAAAAATAAAACAGGGGGGCTGGGGATTTAGCTCAGTGGTTAGAGTGCTTGCCTCACAAGCACAAGGCCCTGAGTTCAATCCCCAGCACCAAAAAGAAAAAAAAAAACCAAAAAAAAAAACCAGGGCTGGGGGTGTAGCTCAGTACAAATGTCCTGAGTTCAATTTTTTACAAAAAGTAGCCAAAGGATAGTACTAAGAAAACTGAAGCCAGGCATGGTGGCACACACCTGTAATCTCAGTTTGGGAGGCTTGTCTAGGGAGACTGAGAGTTTGAGGCCAGCATGGTAAAACAAAGGAGGTATAACAACCAAAAAAAAAAACATCCAGGAGAAAATAAAAGTAAATTACAATCAGTGAATAACATAAGAAATGAGTTGCCAAGCTAATTTCATAGTCAATTCTTCAAGCATTAGTGATATTTGGAACCTTACAAGAAATATCTTGGTGGTACTGGCCTCCGAACTGAGGTTGGGGTTGGAGGAGGCGAGAAGGTGGATTTGTGTCAATAGCTGAACATGCTGAGGAGGGAAAGAAAACAATGGCATGTTATGATGTTGCCATTTCAGAAACACAGAGCTTACCAAAATGTTTGCAAATTTATCACATTTATTTTGCTTTCTGGGGAGACTGCATAAATTTCCAGGTATGTTCACTTATGCAAAAAGATAGACCACAGAATGTTTAACCTCCAAACAGAGCAATAAAAAAAAAACAACAAAAAAAAACTGTCTAGCACCAAAGACTATTAAATTTCAGAATAGATTTCTTTTGTTTGTTTTTGGTGCTGGGGATCACAGAATAGATTTCTGAGGTTCCTTGAAATCTCCAATTCTGAATCCTACTGGGGGCCTAATGCTGAGTCATAAGGGCACGAACATGACAGTCTCTCAAGGTTCTAACTGATGTGAAGATCCTATGGCCCATGGTTCGGTGGAGGGGCTGGGGATTTAGCTCAGGGGTAGAGAGCTCATCCAGCAAGTGCAAGGCCTCGAGTTCAATCCCCAGCACCAAAAAAAATAAACAGAGAAACTGTCAGTAAGCTGCTCACGACTCTTACAAAGCTGCTCATTTTGGGCTTCCATGTCAGGCCAGGAGATAATCCAATATTAACATTTACCAGGAAGAGTCTCACCTGCTGCATCTGCTGCTGGAGTCTCTTCCTCTGTGCTGCATCTAGAATCAGAGTCTGATGAACTTTCTCAGCCTGAGGCTTAAGCTTCTCCATCTCTTGTTGTTGTTTGGCTGAAGATTTCCTCATTTTCAGCTGTTCAAGTAGTTCTTTCACTGCCCGATGTTGTTCATTTAGCAAGTTAGCCAATGGTTCCTCAAATCTACCTCCAACAGGGAGATAACTGAATTTGGACATTTCCCTAGGCTCACAACACACCTAAGTCCATCTAATGGTGCATTAAGAAAGCCTGGACGGTATTTACTTGCTGCTAAACCTCAAATCCCACTTCAGCCAACGAAGTCTTTAGTCAGACATTTTCCCCAAATTGTTAGAACAGATGGAAATAAGATGATTCTGGGGCTGGGAATATAGCTCAGTAGTAAAGCACTTGTTTGACATGTGCAAGGCCTCCTTCCCCAGCAGGAGGAGGAAATAAAAATAAATAGCTGGGCATGGTGGTGCATGCCTGTAATCCCAGCACTCAGGAGGCTGAGGTGGGAGACTCACCATGAGTTTGAGGCCAGCCTGGGCTACACAATGAGTTCAAAGCCAGCCTGAACTACATAGCAAGACCTTGTCTCAAAAAACCAAAAATGAATAAATAAATAAAATGATTCTGAATTATACCCCTCCCCATTTTTCTACAATTACTCTTCTAAATAATATACAAATGCAGAGAAAATTAAACAAAAATCTAGGAGTACAGAAACATCTGAATAACAGAGCAACTCAGTGTTCACATCAACTGATACCCACATTACTCTATGATTTGTTCTTAACAGTGATACAGAATCTTCCAAAAATACCAATTGTTCTCTAATTTACCTGTTGAACTCCCATCCCAAGTCCAACTTTGCCTATCTCCCTATCCATTCAGGATGCTCCGCTTTCCTTTCTTAAAAAGTTGAGGACCTCGGAGAATGAAGTAGGATAGAGATAAGCTAAAACACATGTTAAATTAGATAAACAGAACTGAGAAGTTGATTCAAATATTACCACACTATCCTCCATGAAAAAATGTTCTTTTGAATTCCTCATAGGGACTCTAATTGACCCATTCCTCAGAATCTAAACACCTAGCACTAGCATGCTAGTTCTTTCTTTTTTTTTTTTTTTTTTTTTTTTTGAGACAGGGTCTCATTACCCTAAATTGACCGGACTGGGCTTGAACTGGTGATCCTCCTGCCTCAGCCTCTTAAGTGTCAGGATTACGGATATGCACCATCACTCCTGATCCTAGCATGTTAGTTCTTAAGTAAAGGCAGAACAAAAGACACTTAGGTGATTAAGCACATGGTAATAACCTATACAGTCAGGAGAAAAACATACTGACACAGCTGGAGTACAGGTTAGGTATAATATTTAGAGTCTCATACAGTATACTATTACTTAAAGGATAATCTTTTTGTTGCTGTTGTTTTTGTTTTTGAGACAAGGTCTCACTATGCAGCCCAGGCTGGCCTTGAACTCACCATGTAGCCTAGGCTGGTCTCCAATTCACTATGATCCTCTTGCCTCGGCCTCCCTATTGCTGAGATTACAGGCATGCACCACCATGCCTGGTGTGTTGTTGTTTTTGAAACAGGGTCTTGGGCTCACATGGTAGTCTAGGCTAGCCTTAAACTTACTACGTAGCCCAAACTAGCCTGGAACTTGTAGTTATCTTCCAGCCTCAAATCCTGGGAGCTGAGATTAAAGGCACTGGCTACCATGCCCAGCTAAATGACCCAATTTAATACCCTCTGGGGATTATTTTTTTATAGTATTTACAGCAGGTTTAGGCAGAGCCTTCTGATCTGAGGATTGAAAAGCCCTGATTATCTGTGCTATTATCACCAGAAACAGAAGCGCAAAAGCATGATGAAGTAGATGATACAGCCAAGGAAGGTGATGCGTGCCTATAACCCCAGGACTCCTGTAGGCTGAGGCAGGACTGCAAATTCGAGCTCGGCTTGGACAATTTAGCAAATTAGTGAGACCCTATCTCAAAATAAAAAATAAAAAGGGCCTGAGATATAGCTCAGTGGGAAGGCCCCCAGTTCAATAATCTCCTGTACTACACACATACGAAAAGATTAAATCAGGTTTGCATTTGTAACTGAAAGAGAAGCAGCAGTAGCCCAAGTAGTCTACTAAATACCAGAAAATATCTGAATTCTAACAGGAATTTTTTTTTAAACAGTGTCAAGGTATGTAGCTCAAATTGGCTTTCAACTCACTATGTAGTCCAGGCTATCCTTAAACTCATGGCAACCATCCTCCTAAGTGGTAGGATTGTAGGTGTGCACCATCACACCTGGCTCTAACAGGAATTTTAAAATAGTTCTGTAATTCCCAAATTTTTAAAATCATACACAGAGTTCATTAGAATCAAATGTGTTTACAAATCAAATCTCACAATAGTATGTCCCCAAGAGGAATGGTTCCATTCTGCTAAACCAGAACTTTGTTCTACGACCTTAAGTAAGTGGGCTGAATCCTTAAATTAGTAATTTTGAGATTTCTGGGGTGGTTATTACGGTATTTGTTAACATGGAGTATGGTATTTAGTTTGCACACACTGATTAGTGTAGCTTGCCCCCTTCACTGAAGTGCATGGTCCCTGAAAGTCTAGTTTTCTGATGGATCCCAAGCTGTCTTCTTAAGTGGTGTTGCTACATTAAAATACAAGACTTACAAGAAGCTGTGGGGCTGTTAGTTTTGCTGTGTTCTGATCTCCGCCCACCCAACTGAAGCAGAACAGGAAACTTCACAGGGAGAAGAGATGATGCAGGGAGACTTGAGCCTTAGCCTATGACGTGCTGCCCACAGAAGGTAAAAACATGTCTTTTTACCAACACTCTATGGAATGTCTCCTTCCTTGTCCCGCTACTCTTACTGCAAGGATCAGGTACACTGTAAGAGCCGGGGTGTACGATGTCTCCAAGGATAAGCACTGATCAGTATCTTACAAAACGAGGAAATCCCTTAAAATAGAGGAAGACATTTTTAAGAAATTCCATACTCATGACCAAATACAATCCTATGAATGTTGGCTCCTAAGCTGGGCATGGAGGCCTGGGCTACAGACTGAATTGAAGGCCAGCCTGAACTACATAGTAAGACCCTGTATCAAAAAAAAAAAAACATTAAAAAAAAAAAAGAAGCAGTTGGCTCCTTTCCTTTGTTAACAGGCCAGCCTGATCTTCTCATCAGTGCCAAGCTCACTTCAGCTCTTCTGGTTAAGCTGATGCCCCTTCCTCATTTCTTCTTACTTCCCAATTAAGTAAGCTGCCTTCTCACACCTCTTAGCCTGTTTTTAATTTTTATGTATAACTGGGTCAAAGGACCCAATATCCAGTATCACATCTAATAACTATATTCTGCACTCCAACAGATGATGAGAGCTTGAAGTACAGATCCATGATGGAAAACACCTGTAACGGCAGGAGCAGGAGGGTCAGAAGTTAAAGGCCAGAGTAGGCAACTTAATGATTTACCTAGACCCTGTCTCAAAATGAAAAACAAAAAAGGCTGGGAATGTAGGTTAGTGTGAAGGCCGTGTTTTCAATCCCAAGCACAGAAAGAAAAGAGTAGAGAAGAAATACAAATCCATCACAAAAATAGAGGAGAAAATTAAAACCTCTACTTTCTGGAGGGTTTAAGAAGTGCCAACTTCAACCTGACATGGTGGCACATGCCTGTGGTGCAGACCTGCAATCCCAGTGCTCTAGGAGGCTGACACAGGAGAATGGCAAGTTCGAGCCTAACCTGGGCAACTCAGCAACACCCTGTCTCAAAATAAAAAATAAAAAAGCCTGGGAGTATAGCTCACTGCAAAGTACCTAGGTTCAATCCCCAGTACTGGAAAAAAAAAAAAAAAAAAAAGTAGTGTCACCTTATCATGAAAAGCTCAGTATGTATAGTTCCAGCTCCAGGGGCATTACTGCAGGCACTACATAGTTTGCTCAATTAATACCTAGGCGACTAAGAAACGTTCAGTCCCATCTACCACGTATTAACGGCAGTAAGAAAAATGAAAGGGATATAACAACTATCACAATTTAGGGTAGTTTCTGTGGCTGGCCACATAGAGTCCTATATACTTCTCCAGCACCACTCTCCCGGAGAAGCTGCAATCGGATGCCAGCTTCTATTTTTTCTCCCTTCCCAAACAGATACAGCTTGGTCTATTGCTGTACTGCCCCATAACAAGGAGACTTTTCACTTACCACCTAACTCTCTCCAGAGTTCTGCATCCTTACATAATTAAAAGTAGACAGCTGAAGATGGGAAATTGCCCAATGTGATTTCCAAAAACTTTTTCAGAAATACACACTTCCTCCATTCTAAGTCTTTAGGTCTGTGGCCAGCCTACCGTAAGGCTTGAGGGGTGTTAAAATTAGGCCGAGACTCAGCCATACGCTCCTCCTCCTCTGGGCCATCATCTTCCATGTTCGAGAATCCCATCTCATCTTGGAACTGTAGGCAAAGAAAAGGAGGATTTTCTGGGGAATGTGTCTCTGTAAACCACTACAGCAGTAAGATGGGCAAATGAAAACTATAGATTACAGGACTTTAATCATTCTGGCACCAGACAGTGGTTGCACTGCAGCCATTCTCACATCAGGACTCCCAGAACCCCATACCTGGGATGACCATTAGGCCATCTCTCAACTAGCCAACTCGTAATGGTGAGGACAGACCTGATAACTCAGAACAACCATCTCTTAGAAATATCTTTCAAGAGACAACTTTATGAGAAGGAAGTCCTTGAGCTCAGAGTATTCCAAAGCTGGTTTACAATCTGAGTATGCACCAAATCACAGCGGGGGAGGATAGCAAAAGTTTGCATACAGAATCTCACTAGGAATAAGTTATGTATGAATAATTAAGAGTTTCCCAGCTCACAAAATTTTCTTGCTACTGTCCTGGGTGGACTAAAAGGGAAATGGCTCAGGCAGACCACCCTTACAGAAAGACAATCTGAGACCAAAGGACAGAGCTTGCTGGGGAATCTATTTTCATCTCATGTTCTCATTACTCACAGTTTCAAACAGTTCTTCCATCAACTCATTCACTTCCTTTTCTGTAAAAAAGAAAAAAAAGTACATTGTTGGCAAAAATTATTTTCATTTTGCAGTAAGGGGGATATATTTTGCTTCCAGCAAGACATCTTACAAAATGCTCAGAAATACCCTTCATTCAAGTCAGAAACTCTTACTGAAAACCGACTATGCCTCAGTTGTGGCCTTAGGTGCTTGGAGTACATGAGAGAATGAGAGAGTTACACTTTTATGAAGCTTAAATTTTAGTGGGAAGACATGCAGAAGATGTGAGTTGAATGATTTTACAATTAGACAAACTCCTAGTTGGCTGGTCTATTAAACCCATATAGCACTAAATGGAGTCAAGAGACAAGTATGTCAGAGGACATGTCTTTAGACCTGAACTATTCAGCGATTCCATCAATTACTTAGAAGATTCAAAAAATTGCACTTATCAAATCTGTATATGATAGGAAGCTGTAACAGAAGCTAGCTGAAGATCCAACTTGATAACAGATTCAAATTCTATGTTTTCTCAAATCAACTAGACAGAACACATGGGGATAAATACTAAGTCCTATGTTCCAGATTTTAAAAAATCAGTTTCTTAAGTACATAAAAAGGTGGCATGGCCTAAAAACAGTTTGAAAAATACCTAAAAGTTTTGGTTGACTTCAAGTTCAATACGACACAGCTATGCCAAAAAGTATATCCCTGACAGAGCTTCACACTACACCTAGACGGTGCAATGCAGAAAAACTCAACTTAAAGCCCTTCTTAAACTGGTGGCCCACACTTGTATCCCAGCTACTCAAGAGGCTGTGGCAGAAAGATCTCAAGCTCAAGGCCAGCTTAGATAATTTAGCAAACTGTCTCAAAATAAAATATATAAAAGCATGTACCAGGGGTCGAGGAGAAGGCAGCGCCAACAGTGGCTTCTGGTGCAACCTTACCACAGAGTAACAGGGCGGATGTTAGTGTGAGTGATCACTTGCAATCCCCGGGTCTTGCCCAGGGGCTTGACTTGTAGTTGTCCTAAGCCTCTCAGAATGCTGGGATTACAGGCGTGTACCACCACAATGGCTGTCCATGTGCATTTATAATGGAATCCAGCGGCCTTAGTCCTTCAGGTGGAACAGCATTCAACACAGGAAAAGAAAACCAAGAGGACAGTTGACAGTTCTTCAGAGGATGAGGAGTAGGTCATAGAGAAAGTGTTAAGTGCATGGTTAAAGGGCAGGTGGAGTATCTGCTGAAGTAGAAAGGCTTTTCTGAGGAGCAGAATACCTGGGAACCAGAGAAAAACTTTGATTGTCCTAAATTAATTTCTGAGTTATAAAAAAGTGTTAAGAAGATGGAGAGTGAAAATAATAAACTCAAGGAGAAGTCAGGCAGTAACAAGAGGAAATCTAATTTCTCAAACAGTCCTCATGGTATCAAGCCCAAAAACAAAGAGAGCAAAACAATGATATCATTTGGAGCTTTGGGAGAGGACTGGAGCCAGAAAAGATTACTGGCACGACAGATTCCTGTGGTGATTTAATGTTACTAAGGAAATACAAAGACATGGATGAGGCTGACCTGGTTCTTGCGAAAGAAGATAATATGAAATGTCCACAAATTGTAACAGCATTTTATGAAGAGAGATTTGACATGGCATGCGTATCTCAAGGGTGCGGAAAATAAAAGAGAAACCACAATGAGCTAAAGGAGCGAGTGGTTTCTGCCATTTCTCTTTGTACATAACATATTCACTTCCCTGCCTCCTCTCCCTCCTGCCCATCCACTTTTATCCTAAACACATCCATAAAAAATGTGCTTATCACTGTGCGCCACAGTGGGGGGAAAAAAAGCATGCACAAGGACCTGTACCACTACCAAAAAAAGGCCTTTATAAGTTAAATACAAACACTGGAAAGAAAAATGGTAAAACAAAAACAACAATAACAAATGAAAATAAAATCACAAATAAAAAATGTTTGGAGGAGGTGGGACAACTAGAATTCTAACTAGGACGTAAACTGGAAAGCCACTAGGGAAAAGTGTCTGGCAATTTCTTACAAATACATACAAAACTACTTTATTATAAATTCTTACGAAACTAAGTATACACCTACCTACAACCCAATGATTCCTCTCCTAGATAGATGACCCAAGGGAAATTAAACATGTGCACAAAGGCTTGACAAGCGAGTTCAAAGCAAAAAGAGAGGGAGGGAAAAAAAAGGTTCAGACAAGCTTTCTTCATGATAGCCAAAACCTGGGAAGAGCCCAGGTGTCTCTCAACACAAAAACCAAACTGTTTGTTGTATATTTATAAAATAAAATTCCACTCAGCATCATAAAGAAGTAAACCAACGTTACATGAAATAGGAATGAACCTCAAAAATATACTGTGTGAAAGAAGCCATATACCCAGAGCACATACTATGACCATATTTCTATGAAGGTCTGAAACAAACTTAATTTGAGATCAAAATCAGAAAGGGAGTTGAGGAAGTGCAGACTGACTTGAAAGGGGCACAAGAACTTTGTGGGGTGGTGATTCTCTATGCTAACAGGAATGTGAGTTATGCAAATATTTGTGTGTCAAGGTTGGGGATTTAGCTCAGTGGTAGAGTGCCTGCCTAGCAAGCACAGTGTCCTGAGTTTGACTCCCAGCACCCCTCCAAAAAAGGATACATTTACGGACAGAGAGGGACATAAGTGGGGAGCTCCAAGTAAAGGCAAATATATATTAAAAGTTTCCCAATTATTCTACCTTCAAAATGAAGCGAAAACATACCAAAAGATGTCCACTACACAATTCTTCCAAGTATATACATACGTAAAAAATTCAGAACAAAGTGTAATAGAGAAGACTTTTGGCGGGGGTTACTGGGGACTGAACTCAGAGCCCTGTGCTTGCTAGGCAAATGTTCTAACCCTGAGCTAAATCCCCAACCCCAAGAAGACATTTAAAGAAAAACAAAGGCTTGAATCTACTGGAGGGTGACATGGGTGATGAGAGGTCTACATGCTATTGCATTTGAAGAACTGAAGAAACTTGCCATGTTCATATAAGGAAAAAACCCCACAGTAACAGAAATGATGTTTAATATGCACATATAGGAGTATATTTTTGCTGCAACAAAGGAAAATGGGAATAATATGAAAAACAGACTTAAGTTCAATATGGAAAATGTTCATTGAGGACATGTTCAAGATCAGAACACAGGAGTTGGAGATTTAGCTCAAATGGTAGAGCACTTGCCTAGCAAGCTCAGGGCCCTGAATTTGATCCCCTCCATCCTCCCCCAACAAAATCCTATATTCCAGTTTAGGATTGTACAGACCCTAAATAAAAATGATTTCTTTTTTTTCCAGATGAAGTCTTGCTATGTTGTCCATGCTGGACTTGAACTTTTGGGTTTAAGTGATCCAGCCTCCCAAGTAAAAAATCAGTGACTTCTAAATGCATGTTTTCCATGATTGGAACACTAGCCAATAATGATAAAAATTTTTAAACAAATATATAAAGCCAAGTAATCTTGCTGTCTTTATCCACCAAATAATACACTAAACTATATTAAAGCAAAGTAATTTTTCTAAAAATCCAAATCACTTCTTATGGACTTCCTGCTTAAAACTCCGAGAGCCCAAAGATCCCCACAATCTGAACACTGTCTTTCCGATCACCACTCACTGACAACTACACTAAACTATTCACTATTTTCCCAACACATCTTTTCTTACTTTATAATTCCGTGACTGTAGATGCACTTCTAGTTGTAATATCCCTCTCTGACCCCCTTTACTAAATTTCTCTTATTCCTCCTTCAAAACGTGGCTGAAACATCTATTTTGAGCATCCTTCCCTAAGCTTCCCAGCCTACTCCTTAGCACGCCCTAGGAGAGGACAGTCTCTTCAGGGTAACCTCCTCTCACTTTGTATTACAATTCCTCCTGTTTGCATCTCACTACTGAGCTCACTCCTGCAGGTCAGAGGCCGTGTCCTAATCCACCCTGGTACTATACAATTCTTACCAAACAGTGACGACTCAATGCATGACTATGGGATGGAGAAGTAAGTAACTGATTACTTTCTGAATATACAACTGCTGTACATTCAAAGGATTACAGAAACAAACAGAGAAAACTTAAATGTCTTAATTGGATAGGCTGTGAATGTCCCTGCAGAAAACCCCTGGACTACACAAAGGTAAACAGGAAGCAGACGACAGTAGGAGTCAATAATACAAACTCACTGGTGATCCTCACTGCCCGGTCAGTACGAAAATCCTCTGTGTCGGGTTCATCAAGATCTTCCAGGAAATTATATTCTGGATCATCATCATCATCTGCTTCATCTAGGGAAGAAAAATGCTTTAGACTCTTAATGCCCAAGTCTGAACTCACACCTCCAGTTTAAGATGTTCAATATCCCCCCAAAAATAAAAAAAGAGACAACAGCTTTGGGGTTGGGGATTTAGTTGAGTGGTAGAACTCTTGCCTAGCAAGCCCAAGGCCCTGAGTTTGATCCCCAGCACCAAAAAAAAAAAAAAAAGAGGCAAGATGTTCAATAGTTTAACAATCTATTCCAATGAAGTACATTTTTATTTATTCATTTGTTCACTTATAATGTGAACACTGAGGGGAAAAAAACCCCTGCACTTCCAGTACTTTTACTACTCTAACAAATATTTTTTTTGGGGGAGGGGTGCTGGGGATGTAATACAGGACCTTGCGCTTCCTAGGCTAGCACTCTACCACTTGAGCTAAATCCCCAATCCCTGTACATTTTATTTATGGCTCTGATAATGTAAAAATACAATTTTTCATACTTGTCATTATTATATATGTAAGATACTGTGTTGTACTTTTGTCATGAATGAACACTTACAGAGATTTTATATGTACACACACACATACACACACACACACACACACACACACACATACACACATGTATGGTGTAATACAGTAACCACTAATCACATATGACTACTGAGAACTTAAAATATGGCCAGTACCTTAGGAATTGAATTTAAAAAAAAAGACTACCAAAAAGAAAATAACTAAATTCCTTACTACTATGCATTCATTAAACAGCAGAGATTTCTATACGTCATAAATGAAAAATATCTAAGTTGTATCATTAACTGAAAGGAAAAAGTTGCTGATGCAGAATACGTACATTCTTTTTGTGCAAAAATTTCAAGATAAATATATGCTTGGTTAAATACTCAAGGAATATCTATAAAGCAAAATGTGAAATTAACAAAGACTGAAGAATAAACTCACGTTATGCCATTCCGTAATGTTCTAATTTTTTATAACAAATGGCTACCTTTTCTTAAAAATAATATATATATGCTTTTCTTCCTTTTTTTAAGATGCATTCTTTCTGTGCTGCCCAGCCTGGTTTCAAACTCCTAGGCTCAATGATCCTTCTGCCTAGCATCCCGAGTAGCTGGTACATGTGATAGTACCCTATTTTTTCTTTTCTTTTTTTTTCCCCTGAGACAGGATCTCACTAGAAAGTTCAGGCTGGCCTTGAACTCACTATGTAGTCCAGGCTGACCTCAAACTCATGGCAATCCTCCTCCCTCAGCCTCCTGAGTGCTGGGATTACAGGTCTGCACCACCACGGCCAGCCCTTTTCTTCTTTTGTGCAAGGCTAGAGAATGAAATCCAAGTCTCACACAAGCTCTAGGATCTAGGACTTACAAATATCTCCAAAATTAAAAAAATAAAAAAAGATTAAAAAAATAAAAAAAGAAACATCTCCAACCCTACACATACATTTTGACTTATAGTTGAGAAACTTACATTGATTATGTCTAATCTAACTTGATAATTTTTCACATACATAAATTTTATTTTTTTCTTTCCAAATTCTTATTTTTATTAAACTGTACATGTTTGCAGTACATGATTATATTCATTTTGGGGAGATGGAATATGTACATAACACATTTTAATTCTTTTACTTCTTCTTCCCCTCATTCCCCACTCCCTCCCTCCATCCCTTAGTCCCTTCCCATTTGCAAAAGGCCTATCTCTACGTTCCATATTATCTACTTTTTATTTTGCTCCTTATTTATGCTTTGGGTTTCTCACATAAGAGAAACCATGCAATATTTAAGCTTGTGTCAGGCATGGTAGTACATGCCTGTGATCCCAGCACTCGGGAGGCCGAGGGAGGAGGATAGCTGCGAGTTTGAGGACAGCCTGGGCTACATAATGAGTTCAAGCCTGGCCTGAACTACCTAGAGAGACCCTGCCTCAAAAAAAAAAAAAAAATTAAACTTGTGTGTCTGATTTATTTCACTTAACCTTATGTGAAGGCTGGGCATGATATCACATGCCTGTCATCTTAGCACTCAGGAGAATGGCAGGAGGATCGCTGAGAGTTCAAGGCCACTCTGCCCTACACAGTGAGTTCAACGCCAGCCTGAACTACATTCCGAGACCCTGTCTCAAAAAAAAAAAAAAAATCATGTGTAAAACAGATGCACTTTGGAGGGCTGGAGATTTAGCTCAGTGGTAGAACACTTGTCTAGCAGCACAAGGCCCTGCTAGACAAGTTCAATCTCCAGCACCAAAAACAAAAAATAAAACAAAACAGATGCACCTTGAGACCATAATGTTAAGTGAAATAAATCTAACTTGATAATTTTTTACTCACAATTTAGACTCAGTTCGTGATATACTAATCTATATGATTTATATATAGTTATTTCAGGGGGGTGCTGGGGATTGAACTCAGGGCCTTGCACTTGCTGGGCAACTGCTCTACCACTTGAGCTAAATCCCCAACCCCTACACATAGCTATTTGAGTATCAAGTGTTTTTTTTTTTAAATCAATTATGGATTTATCTCACTGAACAAAATTTCTTAATTGCTAAGGAATAGAATCTTGTCTTCCTAATCCCCACAGTTTGTTCTATATAAGTCTTCACAACAGGTTCTTTACAAATGTGGCTGAAAAATGAAACTTCTGGAATAGCCTGTGACCTACGGGTAGTAAGTACAGGTTTGGACCCCATCTGTTTGCAAGAACTCCAACAGACAGCTTCTGCCCACACCACACAAACGAGTCAGCCAATATTCTTCCCAAAGCATCCATTTGGCAAACATACTGAAAAATCATTTAGGAAGATTTCTAAGAATTCTGGTTAGCTTTTAGTACATATAGAACCTGCTTTCTGGGCCTAATTTTGGACTGATTAACAGTGGCAGTGTCCACTCAGCAGAGCTAAGGTTGCTATGTCCATCCCTCCATCACTGTCTCTTTACTATTTCCTACAAATAAGACTCCTCTAACAACTTGCAGATCAGATGGTACCAGGAACATGTAAAAACACTAGTCAGGCACATGATGCCATAAAAATAGACCAGCATATGGTGATAGTTTTGTACTGGGATTCCAAATCTAGCATCATTTCTTATTTTTCCAGCCCTCAGGAAATTCGGCTGGTAGACACAGGGCCAAATCCCCTCTAATCATTGACTTGAGTGTTTTCTGTAAGCTACCCTAATGGGCACACAAAAACATGCTGCAGTTTTACAGAAAAAGAATTTTCATGGTTTCCCCAACCACCGGTTCATTTCCCCAATCAACCCTTATAATATACTTTGACTTCTAAGCCAGTATTTTTCAATCTTTAGGACACCTAAGAATTACATTCCTGGGTTGGGGGATTTAGCTCAGTGGTAGATGGCTTGCCTAGCAAGCGCAAGGCCCTGAGTTCGATCCCCAGCACCAATCAATCAATAAATAAAAATATTATAAAGTACATTCAAGGACTTGTTATTTTCTTTCACTCACTTAGCCTTATTGTACTCTAGCTTCAACTACCTACCCAATTACTTAGTCTATTTCTAACCAAACTTTTATGTGATCAATACTCCTTCCTCAATTCCGGCAACATTCTTCTTTTGGGCAACTGCATCTAAAGAAGGGTAATGGTCTTGGGGACTGAGCCCTCAACCTGTGGGATCTGAGGCTATGTTAAGGTTCACAATACTGAATGGAATCAGAAGACTCAATTGGTATCTACAGCTGCAGAATTACTTGCTGGATGGCAAGAAGAAATTCCTATACTTTCTGAGATCACAGAAGTCCTGTGGGTTAATTATGGCATAAGAATAGAAGAAAAAGCTGGGCATGGTGGCACACACCTGTAATCCCAGCATGTGGGAGACTGAGACAGGAAGATCACTGCGAGTTCAAGGCCAACCTGAACTACATAGTGCAGTCCTGTCTCAAAAAACAAACAAACAAAGGAATAGAAGAAAAATGAGATACTTTATTTTTCTGACAGAATCCCATTCTTTTTTTTTGGTACCAGGAATCGAACTCAGGGCCTCATGCTTGCGAGGCAAACACTCTAAACACTGAGCTAAATCCCCAGCCCCATTCTTTTTTGCTGTTGCTGCTGGGGATTAAAGTCAAGGCTTTACACATGCTTCGGTGCATGCTCTACCACTGAGCTACATCCCCAACCTCCACAATCCCCTTCTTTAAACTTCTTTTATTTTTTTTTTTAATTTTTTTACCAAGAACATGTATTGGTATATTGTATACATAATGATCACATTTATCATGGTTATTTTGTACCTGTACCTGGTGTATCTTGGTTATTTAACCTTCTGATTAATGAAAATTTTACCACAGAGATAATGAATAGATAATAAATGCAAACACAATCACTTACCTTCATTCCCTACATCATCATTCATGAGTCCCCCCAGCCACATCTTCCAATCCTCATCATCAGCTGTATTGGGGTCATACATATCAGGGGTAATGTCCGGAGCTCGAAGCTCTGCCTCAAGTTGGCCCAGGGGAACATCCTTCAGGGGCATCTTAGAACGAGTTCTGAATGCAATGAGACTATCATCCATGGGCTAGCCAATGGAGCAAGAAAAGGAAGCCACTAAGTGAATAATGTTTCCACATTCTCCAAACCTTATCTTTTGCACATTTCACATCCTAGCTTCAACCACAAGATCTGTCCTTTAAATAATCTAGGTTTCAGATGGGCATAGTGGCACACACCTGTAATCCCAGTACTCGGGAGATTGAGGCAGGAGGATCACCATGAGTTTGAGGCCATCTTGGGCTACATAGTGAGATCAAAGCCAGCCTGAACTACATAATGAGACCCTGTCTCAATCAATCAATCTAGATTTATTATTTCCTGAAAATTTTTAAGCAAAATGACATCAGTTTGAAACCAACATTTAAGAACATGTACAACAGCTTTAGTGAGATGTATGATTCATATGCCAAAAAATTCACAGTTTTAACAATGGATGAATTTCAGTATATTCAGAATTATGCAACCTTCACCACTAATTCCAGAACATTTTCATCATCCCGAGGAGAAATCTTAATTTCAATTAACAGTCACTTCCTTCTCCCTCTCCTCCTAGTCCCTGTGAACCAATAATCTACATTCTGTCTCTATAAATGTCTTCCTACTGCACATTTCATACAAACAGAATCATACACTGTGTGGCCTGCCTTTATCTTCACTTAGCATAATGGGTTCTAACTTCATCCTTGTAACCATGTACCAGCACTTCTTTTTATTCCCCAATAATATTCCATTCTCTGACTATATCACATTTTGTTTACCATTTATCAGCTGATGGACATTTGAGTTGGTTATATTTAGGGGCTATTCAGAATAGCGCTGCTATAAACATTAGTGTACAAGCTTTTGTGTGGACACATGCTTTCAGTTCTCTTGGAATGGAACTGCTGAGTCATATGATAACTATGTTTAACTTTTGGAAGAACTGCCAAACTGTTTTCCAAAGCAGTTAAACCATTTTACATTACGGTCCCACAAGCACTGCAGAAGTGTTCCACATTTGTCTACATCCTTGGTAACATTTGTTATTGCTTATCTTTATTATTATAGACAAGCTAGTAAGTGTGAAGTGGTATATCACTGTTGGTTGTTTTGGGTTTTTTTTTTTCCTTTTGCTGGAGACAACCTAGGGCCTCATGCATGCAAAACAAGTGTTCTAACACTGAGATATACTCCTAGTCCTCTTTTTTTTGTTTGTTTTGGTTTTTTGAGACCGGAGAGACTCTCACTGAGCTAAATCCCCAGCCCTATTTGTAACCTCTAAATTTTGTTCCACTGACATGTATGTTTATACTTACAGCACTACTGGAATATCTTCACTATTTTAACAGTGTAATAATTTTGAAATCATAAAGTATAAGACTTCCATCTTTGCTGTTTTTCAAGATTGTTTTGGTTATGCTGGGTCTCCTTACAATTCCAAATAAATTTATGGATTAGCATGTCAATTTCTGCAAAAATGACAGATGGGGTTTGGATAGGAAATGCATTTACTCTGTAAAAAAAAATTAGGAAAGCTCTCCTTGGACTACTCCAAAAATCTCCTAACAGGCTTCTATTTACTTTCTTGCTTACCTACAGTCTATTTTCCTTACTTTAACCAAAGAGAATTTTTGTGGTGGAGGAAGTTACTGGGGACTGAACCCAAGGCTTTTGCACTAAACTATATCCCTCACCCTTTTATCGTTTTTTTATTTCAAAACAGAGTACTGAATCACTAAATTGCTTGGGCTGGGCTTAAACTTGTGATCATCCTGCCTCAGCCTCCAAGAGTGCTGGGATTACAGGCAGGTACCACTATGCCCAGTTAAGAAATTTTTAGCATCAATTGGAAAATATCACAAAAAGTTCTTCTAATGGTTGAAACAAAACCTCGTTGGGTGTGGTGATGCATGCCTGTAATCCCAGCACTCAGGAGGCTGAGGCAGGAGGATCACTGTGAGTTCAAAGCCTACTGGAGCAACATAGTGAGTTCAAGGCCAGCCTGAACTACAAAGCAACATTCTGTTTCAAGAAAAAGAAAAACTAAAACAAAACCTCAATTCTGTATCATTGACTTCCCAAGACTTAGCTCTCACCTGTCTCTGACTTCATTCCTATCACTCTTTCCTGTGATCCCCTGCCAGAGCCACTTTGTATTCCTTAACATTCCAAGATGTTCTTACTTTAGAGACTTAAAATGTGCTGTCTCCACTATACAAAGCTTTTTTTTTTTTATAAACCTGGCTTCTTCTCATTTAGATCTCAGTTCAAATGTCATTTCCTCAAGATTTTTTGTTCTATAGTTCTCTGATAGGCATTATATTTCCTTTTTTTAAAATTTAGTTAACAGCATTTATCACAGTCTGAAATTATTTAAGTGTTTATGGTCTACTTCTTTCCAACAAACTTTAAATTCCATGAAGAAAGGCTTTTCTGTTTTGTACACTGTTGTTTTCCAATTTCAACCATTCAGTATCCGTTGAATAAATGATTAAATAATACCACCACTGCTATTGGATTATTCAGAAGCAGGATAAATAAATAAAATGACCTTTTAAAGCTGTTCCATTCAATCGTCTATTTTTAAATTTTAGGACTGATGTGTTTCTCATTGGCCTACAAGACTGGTGGGGATATATTACTAATTTCTCTTAGTTCGCTGAAAAGAAAGTTTTGTGTTATTATCTGTTGTTTCTTTGTAAGAGATTTTTTTTGTCAATGTCTTATACTCAGAGTAACTAGTACTTTGAAGATAATGATACAGTGTATTATTTATTGTTATTCTCTTATTCTGTTATGAAATTTTGCTCTATTTTTTCATAAAATAAAAAAATGGATAGAGAAAAAAAGACTGGTGGGGAATACGTGAAACATTAAAAATAACTAGAATAAAGTCTGAATTATAAAGTCATCATATGATGGTAACCGTAGTAATAACTGTTTCAGGCAACTAAAATTAGTGAGTAAAAAGATATTTAGCCTCAAATGATATCCTGGTATGGGGCTGGGGATTTAGCTCAGTGGTTAGAGTGCTTGATTAGTGAGCGCAAGGCCCTGAGTTTGATCCCCAGCACCAAAACCAAAAAAAAAAATGGTATCTCGTTATGATACATACTAATTAAGAATGGAGGGCTGGGGATTTAGCTCAGCGGTTAAAGTGCTTGCCTTGCAAGCACAAGGACCCGAGTTCGATCCCCAGCAAAAAAAAAAAAAAAAAAAAAAAAGAATGGAAAATAGTAACTTTCCAGTACGGAAAGGAAGGAGACATCTTCGCCAAGTGACACACTGAGGACATAGCACTTCTGCAGTGTATGTGCAACAAATACAAAGCTGAATATGATTATGAGCAAATATCAGAAAAATCATATTGATGAACATTCTACAAATAATTTTCTATAATCTTCAAAAACATCAAGATTACCAAAAAAAGTCTAAGAAATTTCCAGATTGGGCTGGGAATTTAGCTCAGTGGTTACAGTGCTTGCCTTGAAAGCACAAGATCCTGAGTTCGATCCCCGGCACCAAAAAAAAAAAAAAAGAAATTTCCAGATTAAGGAAATTAAAGGCAAGAAGCAAAATATACATTTACTCCTAAAATAGATCACGGATCAGAAAAAAAAATTTTTTTTTTTTTTTTTTACTGTAAAAAGTGCCATTAGGACAGCCAGCAAAATCTGAGTACTTCAGTAGATTAAATACGATTACAGTTTTGTAAAAGAGAAAAATGGCTAGGTGTGGTAGCACACACCTGTAATCCCAGCACTTGGGAGGCTGAAGCAGGAAGACTGCTCCAAATTCAAGGCCAGCCTGGGCTACACAGTAAATTCAAAACCAGCCTCAACTACATAGCAAGACCTTGTCTCAAAAAAAAAAAAAAAGTGAGAGAGAGAAAAAAATTACCAGGTCCTGATTTTGGTAACTGTAAAATGGCAATACAGGAAAACGAACTCTCACACTACACAATAAAACATTTGGGGTAAAAGAACACCATGACCGCAACACACTCTATATATAATGATTTTGCACCAGGATGCCCTGACCAATAATGATTTTCCTAAAGTGTGGAGGCTGACAGTGTTCCTCAGTGGTAGGGCACCTCCCTAGCATCCATGAAGGATCTGGATTCAATCCTCAGCACTGGAGGGAAAACAGGAAAACATCCACAAAGAAAGAGGAAGAGAGTAAAAAGATAACTGAGATAAAGGGTTAACATGTGGGGAAATCTATCTGAAGACTGTTCCTTTGTTCTATGTTTGAAAATGTGCTTTGTCACACAGCTTATTCCTTCCTTAGAAACTGTCATTCTTGGTCAGGCATGGTGATGCACACCTATAATTCCAGCACTTGAGAGGCTGAGGCAGGAGGATCACTGTGAGTCCGAGGCCAGCCTGAACTACACAGTGAGACCCTGTCTCAAAAAACTAAAAAAAAAAATCGCCATTATAAGACAAAATGGCACAAACCAAATAAAATATCAAAGACTGTGTCATGGCTCCTACTTACTTAAAAATTACCCCCTCCCAAACATAAGCAACAACTAAATTCCCACATTTTACTTCTTCAGTGACTGGAAAGATGCCTCTTACCTGGAAAGAATCCATGCAGACAGGACTGGAAGCCAGCTCCTCGTCTACCGCATGCAGCTTCTCCATGAAAGTACTGTCCCTGGTCTGCTTTGGCTTCGGTGGGGGTGGAGGTCCCATGGGCACCACCTCAGCACTGATATGCCTGATGGCAGGTGTGGTTACCTTCTCAGCCTGATTAAGAGAAGCAGTTGTGTTAAGGAAGAAATAGAAGGAGAGGGAAAAAAGGAGAAGGGAGGACAGGAAGCTAGGAAGAGGCAAAGTCCCCAGTGCTATTGACTTTTTTCTTCTCACCCAGATAGAGGTACAGGGAAACAAAGGCACTGTCAAGTACACAGAGCTAATGAGGTTTCACTGTTTCCAGTGAAATCAACAGAATGCTACTTAAATTACCAAAAAGTAGGAAATCTGGGACACTGAGGCAAGAGGATCACAAGTGCAAGCCAAGTCTGAGCAGCTTAACAACATAGTTAAGACCCTCCCTCAAAATTTAGAATATAAAAAAGGGCTGGAGATGTAGCTCAATGCAAAGACTCTGGGTTCAATCCAGTGCCACAAAAAAAAAAAATAGATAAATAAATTAAAAGCAGGAAAGCTAATGAAAATGCTTTAAAAGACAATAGCTATAAGAGGGGAAAAAAGGGCAGAAGAAAAGATACTGCCAGTTACATATTTCCAGCCCCTTAATGAGTGCTCAGAATAGTTCTTTCCCCGACATTAGGCCCCAGTCTTCTTTTTTTTTTTTTTTTTGAGACAGAATCTCGCTGCATAGCCCAGGCTGGCCTTTGTAGCCCTGGGCTACAAAGTGATCCTCCTGCCTCAGCCTCCCAAGTGCTGGGATTACAGGTGGTGCACCACCACACTTGGCCCCCAGTCTTAACTGTTCACAGAGGTAAAAACTTTGAAAAAGGGTGAAGAGATCAGAATCACTACAAATACATCATCTAATTAAACAGCTGAATGATTTGCTTATACAGTTGTGTCTAATTCATCGCTTTTTTTTTTTTTGCTGGGGATTGAACTCAGGGCCTTGTGCTTAAAAGACAACCACTCTGCCACTAGAGCTAAATTCCCAACTCCCATCTCTTTTACAAAATGCTGATTTACCTCTAACAATACACCACTCTCTTCATCGGTCTCCGTCATCTCAGAAGACTGCCTCAATCTGGATTTCTTTGCCCCACGTGGAGATGATGCAGTGCTTTCAACATCACTTTCCAATAAGCTCTAAAAAACACCCAGTTCACGTGTGTGTGTGTGTGTGTATGTGTGTGTATGTGTGTGTATATATCCCTAAATCAATCTGAGTTTGAAGTATCAGGAGAATGAATCACAAAATATCAACCACTGGATTAGAGAAAGAAAATCAAATTAAAATAGCTTAATATCCAAAGGGGGAGATAGGGATCTGATCACTATCCTCATCTGCATTATACCATCTGTAAAAGTATAAGGCATTGGCTTAAAATCTTCTTGTACAAAAAAGTAAATTTTTTTTTTTTTTTTTTGTGGTGCTGGGGATCGAACTCGGGCCCTTGTGCTTGCAAGGCAAGCACTCTAATCACTGAGCTAAATCCCCAGCCCCCCAAAAAAGTAAATTAAAAAAAACATTTAGAGTCAAAGAATACATTAACAGTGATAAAAATGAACAAACTATGGCTACAAGCACCAACATACATTAATCTCAAAGGCACAATGTTGAACAAAAACAAAAGAACATACACACTATATGTCCATTTATATAAAGTTTGTAAACAGTTGAAAACTGAACTACAGTGTACAGAGATGCATATTCAGGTGTTGTAACTATAAGGAAAAACAAGCAAGGAATTAACAAAAAAAGCAGGATAGTGATTATTTTTAGAAGGAGCAAGGTGAGACTAATTGGGAAGGGCACAATGGGTTTGCCTTGGCAATGTTACATTTCTTGAGTTTGGAAGAAGTTTCTACAGGATTCATAATATTGTAATTATTTCAACTGTACACATTTTATTCTATACACATATCTGTGCTGTTTATGTTATAATTCACAATAAAAGCTATAAAACTGAGAGTATAAGGTATAGAAAAATATCTCACATCAAAGAAATGATAAAAACAAACTATGTTTCAATATTCTGCATAAAACTGTGTCAATACCACGGAGGCAAGTACACTCTGCCTTATTAAACCAGCACCAATGCATATTCACTGACCTCTTCAGCAGTCTCATCTTCCTCCTCTTCGTCTGGCTGGTACTCTTCATCTGAGGAGTCATCTTCTTCCAGGTGGATATCCACAAACTGTGGAGGCTACATCAGCACAGTTAGAAAGAAGTAGGGCTGGAAGTATGGCCCAGTGGTACAGCATGTGCTTAGCAATACCAAAATAAGAAAAGAAAGGAAAAAGAAAAAAAAAAAAGAAAGAAATGCAGTATGCAGTATGGGAAACATGAAACTGCAAGTATTTGGAAAATAAGAGGAAAAAAATCAAGACAGAAAAAAACTCCTAAAAGCATACTGTGCAGGTAGAGGAAAAAACCCGCAGCAGGAGTTAAATGACTCTGATATACAAACCTAAGAGTGAGAGAATAAAAAGGAAACTAAAGCTGGAATGAAAACAAAAAGACAGTTCTAAAAGTAGAAGGGGACTTGGGGATTTAGCTCAGTGGTAGAGTGTTTGCCTAGCAAGCACAAGGTCCTGAGTTCAATCCCCAGCACCAGAAAAAAAAAAAAAAAAAAAAAAAGTAGAAGGGGAGTACTTAGGTTTTAAAGCTGATGAAGTCTTTCTGGAAAAGGAATGACAACCTCTTCCAAGTTTACCTTAATTTCATTGGCCTTCTTAATTGGAGAAATATTCCATGTTGGAATTACCTACGAAAGAGAAAGTAAACAATTAGCTGAAATTTATCATTTTACTTCCTCTTGACCATCACAAAGAGCCTAACAAGTACTTCCAGTGACCCAGTGTTGAGGGTATACTCTCAAATATTTGTCAAGGCTTGACTTAGACCTATTAAGACTCACTTTTATCTATAAAGGACAAAAAAAGCCTGTCTTGCCTACTTTGTTTCACAGCACGGATTCATATGGAACAATGGATATGAAAACTACTTGTAAATTTGTAAACTATAAAATTACACACACCTAAGATTTTGTGCATTATAGTACTTTTGACATTAGTACTTTCTCAGTGCTGGGGATCAAAACTTGGATCTCATGGATGCCTGGCAAACACTCTACCACTGAGGGACATGACAGTATTTTTTTTAAATCAATTATATAAATCTACTATCGGTATACCTCCAAAACATCAATCACAAGAAGCTCTTACAGAAGGATTTAGGGGAAAGTGTCATGTTGTTCATGCTTACTTTTAAACACTGCAGGAAAAAACACTAAATACAGACACACACAGATAAAAAGCAAGTATGATAAAAATGTTACTCTTGGAACCTAGACTGACTGATTATAATATTCTTTCAACTTTTCATATGTTTGAAAATTTTCATAATGGAGTAGATGGAAAAGTTTTTGTTTCGATTTTTCTTCTTGCTTTTGTTTTCTTACAGTATTGGGGATTGAACCGAGGAAGGAAACTTTTTAAAGAATATTTTAAAAGCTCTTACATACTGCTAACATACTACTGAGGATATATAATTTCGTGTGCATTCAACTGTGACACAACTAAAATCATCTTACAAACAAAAGATAACAGGTCCCCAAGTTCTGTCTCTGAAGTCTTAAGATGTCACCTTTCAGGCCTGCTATGTTCTGACCATTTTGTGTAGATGGAACCAGTACAGGCAATTCAGGTGCAGTACCCCTCCCATCCGTTTGTTATTGTTGTGTGAGCACGCATATGTGTATGCGGTACTGGGGACTGAATCCTGGACCTCTACACTGAACTACGTCCTTGTATTTTTTATTTATTTTGAAAGAGGATCTCATTAAATTACCCAGGCAAGACTCAAAATTGCAATCCTCTTTCCTCAGCCCCAGTGCTAGGATTATAGGTGTGTCTATTGCATCTGGCTTACAAATAGTTCTTTAAAAAGGAAAATTCAGAGTAAAATTTTCCTGTTTTCCCTCCCTATGAATAATCTAGAATCAAATCCTATTTACCACACTAAAAAGCAAAGAAAAACCCACACCACTTACCACTCCCTTCTCCACCACTTCCTTCAGTTTAGAGCGTGTCATTTTAGGCTCCTAAAACGGAGAAACAGGGGCAAAATAGTCAAAATTTGCCATGTGATTCTTCAATTTGGAGATGCTAACTTTGCCCCCAGCTATTAAGCCGTTTACTGTTTACGAACGCCAAAGTGACCCCAGATACTCAGCCATTTTAGGGATAATTCTGTTCCCCAGCACTAAAAGTAACAATCAATTACTCACAAACATTGGCATGTCTTCTGTCTCACTGATGGCTGCTTTCATCATAGCTACCACATGTTCATTTGTGATTACTTCCTGGAAAAAGATGACATTTCACTTTACGAAAGCAAAAGGAAGCTTGTCATCTAGCTAATACTCATCTCTATGTAACTCTATCATACCAATACGGAGGATCAATGAAAGGTATATTCTCAAGTAGCTTCAGAGTGGGGTAAAGCAAAACAACCAAATACCAAAAAACAGGTAAGATTTGTGTGGTTGGGGATTCAGCTCAGTGGTCAGAGTGCTTGCCTAGTAAGCACAAGGGCCTAAATTCCATCTCCAGCACAAAAAAAAAAAAAAGGGGAAAGATTTGGACAGAAGCTCACAGATTTAAATATAGCAGCAAATGGACCAATTCTATTAGATGCTATTAGAAACAAGAATAAAAAGACATCCTAAGGACATTAATTATATGCTTAAGAGTAATAAACCAGGCGTGGTGGCACAGGCCTATAATCCCAGAACTCAACAAGGATGAGGCAAGAGGATCTCAAATTTGAGACCAGCCTGGACAACTTAGTGACTTAGTAAGACAATCTAAAAATTAAACATTAAAATGGTCTGGGGCCTATAATCCCAGCATTTGGGAGTCTGAGGCAAGAGGACTGTTGCAAGTTCAAGGCCAGCCTAAACTATGTACCAAGGACCTGTCTCAAAATACCAAACAATAAAGGGGTGGCGGGGTGGCAATGTAGCTCAAGGTAGCTTAGTCAAAGCTGTGGGTTCAAATCCCAAAACAATAAAAAGAAAAAAACAAAAGAGAAAAAGACTCCTAATTGGAGCAATTATGAATAAAGTACCCTTTAGAAATAGAAAAAGAGTAACAAATAGCAAAAGCTACACAAACAGCTGAGTTACTACATATCAAGAACACTTAATTACATATGTGCAAAGCACTACAAACTATTAGCTGAGCTTTTCATCAGATATACCATCCCACAAAATAGTAAATCTACTGTGAACATTATCATCTTCAAATCTGTTAAGCAATAAACAATTGAAATAGTGGAAAGAGGCAGAGGTAATTTATCTCCCCAATTGAGTTTTTCTTTAACACGTGTTCAGATTTCACACTTGTGTTGAGTGCAAAGAGAAAGCTATCTTGATTTTATTTTGGGTTTTTTTGGTTTTGTTTTTTGGAGGGTGCTGGGGATCAAACTCAGGGCCTTGTGCTTGCTAAGCAACCCCTCTACCACTGAGCTAAATCCCTGACCCGTTTTTATTTTTTTGAGACAGGGTCCTGCTATGCAGTTCAGGCTGGCCCTGAACTATGGCAATCCGCCCACCTGAGCCTCCCGAGTGCTCAGGTGTGTGCCACCATTCCAAGTGAGAGAAAGCTATCTTGAAGAGTATATTTTGTCACAGGTAACCCTCAAAATTGATAATCCATACACTTTAAATTTGCTGAGAAAGTTTATTTGCATCCCACGAGAAATTTCCACACCAGTGACATAGCCTCACTCACGTGAAGGATGTTTCGCACATTGACGGCTGTCAGGTTGTGCTGCTTGGCACCATCCTCTAAGGTACGGTCAAGCATGTCATCCAGTTTCAGGTCACACGCCAAGGTCCCCTGCTCTTGACCTCTTCCATCTCGTTTCCTCTTGGTACCCTTTTTCTTTTTTCTCCTTTTCTCATTTTCTTCACTGTTTTGCTCTTCTGGAAAAAAAAAAAAAAAGAGCCTCATAAGACTCTCAAAAACTGCTGTTCTTGAAACTTGGCCCAAAAAGCCAATGCTGAAAGGAAATCAAGGTACCAGCTGCCTGGCCCCGAAAACCAAAGACTACAACATGGTGGTGGTGTTGACACTGTACTTCATTTCATAATGGTAATGCAGTAGTAATAGCTAATGATCATTGAAGACTGATTGATGTCAGACCCTCATCTGTAGTTTTATACATGATTCACTTCACATTCTTATGAGTAATGACTCTATGTGGGCGACGATGGGGGCACACTCCCAGCACTGAGTGAGGCTGAGGCAGGGTTGCAAGTTCAAGCCCAGCCAGGCAACTGAGTGGTTTAGTGAGACCATGTCTCAAAATTTCTAGAAACTTAAAAATACAGACACCATTATTTTTTCCACTGTACCAATGAGGGAACTGAAGCAAAAAAAGTTAAACTTTCTGAAGAGATAATAAATGGCAATTATGTTTTGAAGCCAAGCACTGTAACTCTAGAATCTAAAATTTGGATTATACAGTACACCAGAAATCCTCAGTTTGTGTCAACTCTACAACTAAACTGTGGACGTTGGTAATAGAATCTCAATACTTTCTTTTGTAAAATGTGGACAGTTACCCAGTAGGGATGTATTATTCATCAAAGTGCTTTACAATCAATGAAACATTATACACATATAATTTATCATTATCATGATCATTATTATATGCTTCAATCTATAAAAGGGAAAAGGGAAACAAAGAAATAATCCACTTTCTGAACTTATACAAAGAGAAAGGAAGGGGATGAAGTATTTGTCTCCCAAAGAAACACATATATAACCAGACAAAAGGAAGAGCTTGTTGACCATGAAACTGCTAAGTCTTGGAATGGAATACTGTGAAACACCAAAACAAGGTTTACATCTCTCTGACACTTCTGGTCAGCTACGATTTGAAATCAAGGAATGAGAGAAGATTAACATCAAGACAACCTTCTCTGTTTACAAAGATTTTATGAGAGTGTAGGCATGGGGGAGCACACCTGAAATCCTAATACTTAAGAGGTTGAAGCAGAAGGGTCACTGAGAGTTTGAGGCCAGCCTGGGGTACATAATGAGTTCAAGCCCAGTCTAACCTACATAGACATCCTGTCTGAAAAAAAAAGAAATGTGGCCATAATGTTGAAATATTGTAACATTTCTTCTAAACTTTCAATCTTAGTCTCCATCAGTTATTTGTTTTAAACCTATAATAATATACAGAGTAGCACAAGTTCCTATGGGTAGGGTGGACCATATCATGGAAAAACATTTAGTCCCAATAAAAATACAATAAAAATTGAAATACGAAATACAATTTAAATGACTTTATAAAGAAAACATCATAGAATTTTTAAAAAATGAAATTCACTGCAGAAAACAATTTTCCATGGAAAAACCATTAGGGTTAGCATAATTCCATTTTTTAAAATTTTTTTAACCAAGAACATGTATTGGTACATTATCCATATATTAGCATAATTCCAATTTAGGAAACTATCTTATAAACATGGAATCAAAGTCATAAGTATGGAACCAGGAATGGTGGGGCATCCTGGTAATCCTAGCTACCCAAGACATCTGATCCTGGCCGTGGCGAACTATTTCTTATTAGACTAACTCTACTGCTGTAAACAACAAAAAACTATATACAAGCAAATTTCAATACATACAGTGGCAGTCTACAGACAATGGTGAACAGCCACTGTGGACAGGACAGAGGAATTGTGATCTTTGAGAGAAGGGACACTCACAAGAACAACCTATACTGAAAAAAACAGTCTAGGGTGGCTGAGTCAGACCTCGGGCAGCCACAGCCACAGAGGTTGAGGGATAAAGCCCTAAAAAGGAGGGAACCAAGTTAAAAATATGACTGTGTACAAACTTCTCTTAAAACTCTTAAGCTGTGCATGCACAGAATACAACTCCAAGAAACCAAGCAGGAAATGAAGCTATGTGAGGCTAAAGGCAAATGTAAAGATTTCAGTGTTCCACAGTGATATAAGGATAGAGATTGTAGCTCAAGTCTTGTGAAGGAGGGAAGAACTTACAAAACAGCTTTCTTCATTTGAAATTCCCAGGAGAACAATCCACTAAGAATAAAGCCACACACTAGAAGTTAAGTGAATAGCTGAAACAAAGTCTGGCATGGTGGCACATGCCTATAATCCCAGCACTCCGGATAACTGAGGCAGGAGGAACACTAAGCTAAATCTCCAACTCCAAATTGGTGGGCTTTGATCCAAATCAGGAAAGACAGCAACAATGTAGCGGAGAAGCCTATGTGGATGTCAAATATTACCCTAGAGGTGGTTCAGGGCCAGACCTCTTAATGTGGTCAGTGAATAACACCACTGCTGGCATTTTATGTACAATAGTGAGGAACTATAATCATGCTATTTGCTATTGTTTTCATTTTAATAATCAGTTATAGTAGTGTTTTAAAAGCTAAATGAAGGGCTGGGGATTTAGCTCAGTGGTTAAAGTGCTTGCCTTGCAAGCACAAGGACCCAAGTTCGATCCCCAGCACCAAAAAAAAAAAAAAAAAAAAGCTAAATGAAGAATAAATGCAAATATAAAAGTTCCGGTTTTCTCCCATATATGTGACTTCAGTGTGCATGAAATTATAAAAAGCAAAAAGTACCCAACCCAGGCAACTGGTAGGCCATATCCTGAAAATGACTTCAGTTGTGTATCTGGACAAGCTTAGACTGAAATGTCAGGTATATGTGCTCACTTCAGTGTATAGCCCTTTATTGTTAAACTATGGAATAAAACTATACTTAATTGACAATCAGAAAAAGGAGAAAAAAAATGAAGGAAGGAAGGAAGGGAGGGAGGGAGGGAAAGGAAGAGAAGGGAAGGGAAGAAGCTGAGTGTGGTAGTACATGCCTATAATTCCAGCACTGAGGGAAGCTGAGGCAGGAGAAGCCAAATTGGAGTCTCAGCTAGGCAATTCACAATAGCAAAATAAAAAAATTTTAAAAAGGGGGCTAAGGATATTGTGATCCCCAATACTGCAAAAAAAAGAAAAGAAAAGAAAAACTAACAGATGGGTTTAATGGATTAGACAAAACAGAATTCATAAACAATACTATAAATAGCAGAAACTGAAGCATGGACAGGAAAAGGAATAAAAAGAATATGCGGGTTGAGGTGTGGCATAGTGGTACAGCTCTTCCCTGGCATGCATAGGCACTGGGTTCAATCCCTAGTACTGGAAAAAAAAATACACATTTTTTTCTTAAAGAATACACAAAGAAGAGCATTATATATGGGATATAATGAAAAGATCTACATACATGTGATTGGAGTGCCACAAGAAAAGAAGGAAAATGGAACAGAAGTGATACCTTTAAAAATACTACCAAGAATTAGTTGGGCATGGTGGCACATGCCTATAATCCTAGCACTTCAGGAGACTGAAGAAGGCAAACTGTAAATTCAGTCTGGACAATTTAGTGATTTAGGGAAACCCTGTCTCAGAAGGAAAAAAAAAAGTAGTGGGGATGTAGTTCAGTGTAAAAGCCTTGAATTCAATCCCCAGTACCAAGGGGGAGAGAGCCAGCAAGAATTTATTTTAAACTGATGAAAGACTGATCTTAGATTCAAGAAGGTTTATGTACCCAATAAAAGATACAGAAAACTAAACTAGACACATTATAGGTAAATGTTGCAAACTAAAACAGAAAATATTAACAGTCAATAACAACCAAAAAATACACATGATCAAAGTAAAAACAAAACTAGAGGTGACTTTACAACAAAATCAATGAAAAGAAGACTATAATGGAATATATCTTAAAGTACTAGGACAAAGACTGCCAACCTAAAATTCTGTATCAAGTGAGTATTTTCTTTTAAAACAATGGAAAACCTGGGCATGGTGGTGTATGCCTATAATCCCAGCACTTGGGAGATTGAAGCAGGATGATGGCTACAAATTCGAGGCCTGCCTGCACTACATAGTGAGTCCAAGGCCAGCCTGAACTAAACAGTGAGACTCTGTCTCAAAAAACAAAAACAAACAAATAAAAATAATGGAAAGGGGGCTGAGATGTAGCTGAGCAGTGGAGCACTTGTCTGGCATGTAGGAGCCCCTAGGTTCAATCCCCAGCACTGCCAAAAAAAAAAAAAAAAAAAAAAAGGCAGAACTTTTTTATACCCATAACCCCTCTGCCCAAAACCCTAAAATAAATTGGGCATGATATGATGGTGAATGCCTTTAATCCCAGCACTCAGAGGCGGCAGCAAGAGGATCACCGTGAGTTCAAGGCCAGGCTGGGCTACACAGTAAATTCAAAATCAGCCTAAAATACATAGTGAGACCGTGTCTCAAAAAAAAAAAACAAACCCAAAAACAACAAAAGAATTAATAAACAGATAAATAAATAAATATCTGAAATAATTCACCATTAGCAGATTAGCCCTAGAAGAAATAATGAACCATTTCAATTACTCAAAAGGAAAATGATCACAAACGCAAAGAATTCATGATGAACCAAGAGCATCAGAAAGGTTAGCTATGTAACAAAAATTTACAAAATAAATAGGGACTCATTAAAAAAAACAGTAATAAAAATAAAAAAAGAAAAAAATAAAAAATAAAAAAAACAGTAATGGCTGGGCATGGTGGTGCACATCTGTAATCCCAGCACCTGGGAGGCTGAGGCAGGAGGATCACCTTGAGTTCAGGGCCAGCCTAAACTATATGGTGAGTTCAAGGTCAGCCTGAAGTATATATAGAGACCCCGCCGCAAAATAAATAAATAAATAAATAAATAAATAAATAAAAGCTGAGTGTCATCACACATGCTTGAAGCAGAATTGCTTGAACTCAGATGGTCAAGGTTAGTATGGGCAACAAAGTGAGATTCTGTCTCAAAAAAGGAAACCAACAACAAAACAGGAATGAGTATGTCTTTTTTTTTTTTTTTTTTTTGAGACAAGATCTCACTATGTAGTTCAGAGAAGCCTAGAGCTCACTATGTAGCCCAGCTGGCCTCCAACTCAAGGTGATCCTCCTGCCTCTGCCTCCCGAGAGTTGGGATTACAGTTATTCACCACCTCGGCTGGCTTGAAATAAGCATCGTTGCAGTATTATAAATATAGGAAGAAGTTAAATGTAACAACATACAAGGCAGAGCAGTTAAAAGTCTTATAAAATATTACAAAGGGAAATGATAAAATACTAATTAAAGTAGATTATAATAATTTCAAGGATACATGTTATTAGTTTCTAAGGTAACATATAAAACAAAAATAAAAGGTAAAATTGAAAAAATGAGCCAGATGAAGCAGGTGAATTGCCTTGAGTTCAAGGCCAGCCTGAACTACATTAGTGAGACTCTGTCTCAAAAAATAAAAATAAATAAATTACATTAAAATCAACAACAACAAAAAATCAACAAAATACTAACTTAGATGCAACCATGTTCAGATAGAAGTTGAAAAAAACAATTTTATACCTTTTTTTTTGGTGCTGGGGTTCGAACTCAGGGCCTTAGCAAGCACTGTACCACTGAGCTAAATCTCCAACACTCCTATTTATAAGAAATACAGACTGGGAATGTAGCTCAGTGGTACAGCACTTGCCTAGCATGCATAAGGCTCTGGGTTCCATACCCAGCACTGCTACTCCTACCCCTCCAAAAAAGAGAAACATACTTTTAAATATAAAGAAGCTAAAATGATTGAAAGTAAAAGATTAGAAACATGTATACCATATAAACACAAGTAGCAGACACACAGTAGACAAGGTAAAATTATATCTGTGAAAAGAACATTTCACAGTAAATGAATCAAATCAATAGAAAGATACAGTAATTGTTAGATGGGCGTGGAGGTTCACCCGTCATTCCATCTACTGAAGAGGCTGAGGAAGAAGGATCCCAGGTTAGAGGTCAGCATTAGCAAGACCTTGTCTCAAAATAAAAGTGGGCTGGGGATATACTTCAGCACTCCCTAGGGAGAGAGGGGAAGGAAGGAAGGAGAAAAAGGAAGGAAGGAAAGGAAGAAAGGAAGAAGGAAGGAAGGGATGGAAAAAGAAAGCCTACCCATTGGAATAAAGAGTCCGCCATCCTCTCTCTCTTCCTCAGCTTGGTGAGCCAGATTCCTGAGTGGCTTTTCTTGAGGGGAGGCACAAACATCTGGCTGGAATGATTTCCTAGGTTGGGCTCCTGGTTTTACAGATTGGCTGCCTGATGGCAATAAAGGTGTCTCCCCTCCAGAATGCATTTGAGGTTTTCCTAGAAGAATCACAAATATTGCTACACACTGCCCATTCTCAAATCACACTCTGTTGCAGAAATCAGCATAATGTCATAAAGACTTTTTAGTTAGACGGCTTCATCAACGAAGAATACTATATATACAGGCATTACCTTCTCCTAAAAACAGGAAAATAAAAGTTCAAATCCAAATCACTCATCTATAAAATCAGGGAGTTGAGCTAGATAACTGCCAAGGTCTTTATAATTCTAATAGGCTTTAAGCTTTCCATTTTTTCTTACAGAAAAACCAATGTCAGCCAGACATGATGGCACACATCTGTAATCCCAGCCACCTGGGAGGCTAAAGCAAGAGGATCACAAGTTTGAGGCCAGCCTGGGCAACACAGCGAGACCCTGACTCAAGAAATAAAAAGAGGTGGGCTATAGCTCAATGGTAGAGCACTTGTCTAGCACATGTGTGGCAGACTTAATGTGGTCAACTTGAGCCAGAACGCCCAGCTGGACTGAGTTGGTGTGATGCTGGCTGTAGAGGATTCACTTGAGGATTGTTGCTGATGCAACATAAAGCAGAGTGGGAGTCGAAGCTAGCTGGTGGGCTATTTCTCAGGAGAAGCTCTGCTGCGGCTGGTTCTCCCGAAAGGAACTCGGCTGTTCTTGTCGAGGAAGGAGTTCAGGCCCTTGCTGTCGTCGAGAACAGATGCTGTTGCTTCGGAGGAGCTCTGGTTGTCATCTCTGCTGCGAGCATTGTATCCTAGTTTCAGTGAAGATTTCTTCAGCCATCATTTGCAGACACGAACGTATACAGGACAGTGCCGTGGGCTTCCAGCCCTTGATTGGATCTTTTGGGTCTCTAGTGCCTAGATGGACATTCGGCACTTCCTGCATTTGGCTTGTGGGTGAATATTGTCACTTATTAATGTCCTCTATTAAATCTCCTCTCTTACAACCACTGGCTCTAGAAAATCTAACTAAGACAACATGTGAGGCCCTGGGTTTAATCTCCGGCATCAAAAAGATACAGAGATAGAGACAGATAAAAATAGACAGATCTCACTGGTGCTTTCACCCCTGCTCAACACTATGACATTTTTTGCTCCCCAAAATCTCCTCACTCTGTTCTCAAAGATCACCAGACTTTGAATGTAGTCTTTTCTCTGGCATCATTATTTTGGGGAGGGTACTAGAGATCAAACCCAGGGCCTCTCTCACACTAGGCAAATGCTCTACCACTAATCTGCATCTCCGGCCCTTGTCACTAAATTTCAAAGTACCATGTTTTTAAAACTCCCGTCCCTTGGGGTTGGGGGTTTAGCTCAAGTGGTAGAGCGCTTGCCTAGCAAGTGCAAGCCCCTGAGTTTGATCCGCAGTATCAAAAAAATAAAATAAACTCTCCTCTCTCTTTTGACTTTCGCTAGTACTTCTTTAGTTAACTTCCTCAACCCAAGGCTGTCTTTAATCTGCTGCTCCACTCCCTCCAGACAAAATATAAATGCTCCAGAGGAAAACAACACAAGCTACTCTGAACAAGATAACTACAGAGCCCAGAGTGATGACAAGGACTGATTTCACAGGAGGGTACTTTTCCCTCAAGAAACTTCCATCTCTGACCATGTGCTTCAAACAACTTATCTATTACTCCATCAGCTTTCAAACACAATAGAGTCAAAAACATGAAATTCTGGGGTTTGGGGATTTAGCTCAAGTGGTAAAACACTTGCCTAGCAAGCACAAGGCCCTGAGTTTGATCCCCAGCACCCAAAAAAAAAAAGGTGAAATTCTGCTGTATGAATAAACACAACACACTGTCAGTACTGACCCAGTACATTAATCATGTAAAAATCCCAGAACAACAATGTAACAGAAGGACAAAACAAGACCAAGTGCTTAAAAGACAGCAAAATAGACATCTTAAAAGTAACTCAAAATGAGTAAGAGGCTGATATCTTTCTAAACGTATTTAAGTTCTGCTTAGCCAATTAAAATGTCTATCACTGACTGACAGGAAAAAAGTTCAAACACCTTAGTATGAAAAACCATGTCTTCTGCAACTTAAATACAAGCTATTACTCTTAAGTCTTCTCAGACCACTTCTTCCAAGTCACTAGGTCACCACCCACTTTTGCCTAGGTACCACTACACAGACTGTTCTTGACCTAGGTGACCATGCCACCATTCTGTCAAACCGCAATACATCCTTCAAGTCCTGAGCATTCATCCCACTAGAGCCTTTCACAGTGCCTCAGAAAGGCCTCTCTTTTTTCTTTTGGCAGTACTAGGATTGAACCCTTTTTTCTTTTGGCAGTACTAGGATTGAACCGCTCTCCCTTTTTTTTTTTTCTTTTGAGAGAAGGTCTCACTAAATTGCTAAATTGCCTAGGCTGGGCTTGAATTCGCAATCCTCCTGACTCAGCCTTCCAGAGTGCTGGGATCCTAGGCATGTGCCACCACTCTGGGCTCAGTCACCTCTCCTTTAAAAATTTCTGGCTGCCCTTTGTCACAAGCCTTATTTCATGGATACCAAATCATAAAAGCCTATTCATAGCTCATCCCTCCAGACATGCAGAATAAAGGATGAAAAGTAAAGGATGAAAAGATAAAGAGGATCCAGGAAGTGGGAGGGGGAAAAAAGTGTCTATCTCCATTCATAAAGTTAACTGCTGGTGCTTAATGAGCCCCATGGTTCCAATTCCATATGAAATCAGTATCCCCTTTCAGAAGCACTTCCCTACAAAGGCATTACAAAAAAAAGCAATAACAAAGTGGTACAGGTTGATTATCCCTTAGCATACTTTATCCAAAATGGTCCAGGGAGGTCTGAGAGATAGGACCTATATTTATTTCATTTATTTTTCATACATACCTTATACATATATCCTGAGGATTTTTTTCTGAGTGGTACTGGGGACTGAACACGGCCTTCAACTGAGCTATATCCCTGGCTTTTTCGGGGGAGTGCTAGGGATAGAACTCAGGGCCTTGTACTTGCTAGGCAAGTGCTCTACCACTGAGCTAAATCCCCAACCTCCTATTTTATTTTTATATAGTTATTTATTTTGGTTTTTTGAGACAGAATCTCACTCTACAGCCCAGGCTGACCTAAAATTGCCATCCTGCCTAAATCTCGCAAATGCTGAGATTACGGTCATAGGCCACCACACCCAGCCCTTTTGTGAGACACCATCTCACTAAAGCTGCTAAATTGCTCAAACTGGGCTGGAACTTGCAATCCTCCTGCCTCAGGTTACACTCTCCCCAGCACCCCTTCATCCCAGCCCCAGCCCAGGAACTAGGATTGCAGGCATGTGCCAATGTGCCTGACAACTGATTTGAGGGCAGGGAGTAGGCCCTTTTTATTTTGAAATAGGGTCTAAATTGCTAAGTTGTCGAGGCTGGGCTCAAACTTTTCAACTTTCCTGCCTCTGCCTCCCAAAAAGTAATTTTACACAATTATTTTTAGTATGTCTGTATTTTAACTGCAACTCTCTATACAAAGTCAGGTATGGAATTTTCCACTCACAGTATGAGGTCACCACTCAAAGTTTTGGATTTTGGAGCACATCAGGTTTTGGATTTTGGGTTAGGGATGCACAACCTGTGTATACTGACAAGGAAAATGGAGCCTAGATAGCTTTTTTATCTTACCTCCTTCCTCCTTGACTTCTTCACTAGGCTCTCCTAAAAAGGACTTCTTCATGATAGGAAGATCACCTCTGTCTTCTTGGGTAACCATCCCAGGCCTGAGGACAACTTTCTTCCCTCTCCTTGGAGCAGTGGCCTGGAGTTTTCCTTTACTAATGTGTACATAACGGGAGTGGGAAGACTCCAAGGAAGTTAGGGTGAGTCCCTGAGAAATGGCCTGATCAACAGCTTCCAAATTCGGTAAATTTGTGCCCTGGGTGAGTATCTTAGAGCTTACTGATGGGGCCTCTATACCAGACTGATTTCCTGCATCCTGCACAGATTGAACTTCAAATTCAACTGCTCTGCCATGACTTGGACCCCAGGAGAGTGACACAGACCCCAAATCTTTAACATGCTCAGGTTCAGGTTTAACAGCTGACTCTTGGTCTGAGTTGTCTTCCTCCTGGCTGCTCTTATCCTGCAAGGACTCTGTCACTGTAGTTCTTCTCTTCTTACAAGGCAACATTTTAAAAGTCCCACTTTTTTTCCATCCTAAAAGGATAAAAGCAAGTTCTTAATACCTTCATATTAATTGACAGTAATAACATTTACTCAATTATCTTTTCATTTTTATTCATGTCCAATAATGAACATAATATTCTACACTAAATACACACTGTTTCTTTAGGTGGAAAATGAGAAACAA
Source organism: Hystrix cristata (assembly GCA_004026905.1). Classification (NCBI taxonomy): domain Eukaryota; kingdom Metazoa; phylum Chordata; class Mammalia; order Rodentia; family Hystricidae; genus Hystrix; species Hystrix cristata. The sequence goes on from PVJO010000167.1 coordinate 94,942, forward strand.
TTAGAATAAGTTTAAATCCCAACTCTACTACTGATTAGTACATTGTTGGCCAAGTGACTTAACCTCTATAAGCCTGCAAAAAAAAAAAAAGGTAACTGTTCTTATCTCAGAGCTATTATACATATTAAATAGTAAGTAGCTAATAAGTTTTAGTTATTAGTATAACTAAATCAGGGAAGGAAAACAGCATGAAGCTGAGGACAACGCATAAATAAAGTCACACTGTTTGTATTTACTTCCCAAGTCGACTCTCCATTCTTATGACTTTGTACAAGTTAAACTGACTCTGTTTCTGCAGCTATAAAATAAATAAAAATAGCACATACATCATTAGATAATAAGTGATCAATAAAGGTTTGCTATTGGTGTTTTCATAAACAGGTACTTCCATTAATAGAAACAATCCAAAAGCAAGGTGATTATTTTAAAAGGCTGACTATAATAACAGAAATTTTGTGTTAAAACAAGAGAAAGAAAATTTCTATTGTTCTCTGTATTGTTACTTCTGAGGGGCTGGGGATTGAGCTCAGTGGTAGAGCACTTGCCTAGCAAGTGTAAAGCCCTGAGTTCAATCCCCAGCACCAATTAAAAAAAAAAAAAGGAGGTTCCTCACTTCTGGACTCTTGGTTTTAATTATAATTATCACATTTTAAAGGTAATACTGACCTATCCGGGAGGGCACCTTCTTTTATGTTCTTAGAGGACCTCTCCGCAAACCGCTTTTATAGCACAGTATTTACTTTTCTACGTAGCTCTACTTGTCGGTCTCCCTCCTTCAAAACTAGGAACTTGCTGAGGTATAAGACTCCCCAACTGTGGGGCTGGGGATTTAGCTCAGTGGTTAAAGTGCTTGCCTTGCAAACACAAGGACCAGAGTTCGATCCCCAACACCAAAAGAAAAGAAAAAAAAACAAACAAAACGACTCCCCAACTGGTATCACTAGTATCCGGCTGTATCTAGGTACTATACTCAACGTAGGTTTCCTGATAAATGAATGAAAAGGGACTTGAACAACTAACTACCAAGCATTAAGCAGTATTTGGGAACTGGACGCATCTATCTATCTAGGAAAACATTACTCTCATAAATAGGTACGAGAACAGAATAAGCTGCCTGGTGTTACAGTGAGTTCTCCATCACTGGCAATGTTCAAGCAGTCTACAGAGTATTATAGAAAACTTGGACAAAAGGAAGATTCGTTGATTCCTGTGAGGGCGGGTGGTGAGTGGGTAAGGAGGAAGTGGGAGGAACCTAGGTGACTCCTTTATTCCACAAATGATTTACTCAAATCCAGAAAACACAAAAGAAACGAAAAAGAAAAAAAGGAAAGCCATTATTCAAGTCAGCAAATTGCGGGAATCAGCTGCAGGCACTTCAAACATAGCAGTAGCTCTAAAGAGTCCGCGCCTTTGGGAGCTTCAGTCGGACCAACACGGTGAATGAATGCCAACTTGGAGGCAGCCCGGAGGCGGCCTGCTCCTGAGAAAACACTTCAAAACCGGGTCCTAACTGCGCTTTCCATCTCAACGCCGAGCGCTGGCCCAAGTCTCCAGTACCAATTAAACACTGGTACACCCCTAACCCTCGGCACGCAGCCCACGCCAACCCTCAGACCGAACCTCCCTCATCTCGAACACCCTTCTCCCAGGTGTCGAGGACCATCCTTCCTCTTCCCGCCCACCACACGCCACCCAGTACACTCACAAGCCGGCCAGATCCCGCGGAAACTCGGTTTCTGCACCAGCGGAAGTCAGGCAACGGCAGCGACTGACGTGCGCGCCCCCGAAGCGCGGTGCGTGCGCCTGACAGAGTCAGGGAGCATGCGCCAAATGCTAGGCGTCATTTTACTTTAGGGCCAAATGAAGCCACGGGCTCGTACGTCAGTTCCTGGCAAAAAAAAAAAAAAAGGCATCATTTGGTTTTCTCCACCCGTGGAACTAGCTTACTAAAAACTGGGGACTGAGATTTTGTGCTTTAGTTTGACAAGTAGTTATTCTCTCCGAGAGACACGTGAAATATAGGTTTAAAAGGAGACTTCGTAAAATTTCAGAAAGAATCTCCAGGTTACAAATAGTGCAGGTTACAGACTAAAACTAAGGCGGATATGGAACCAAGCTACAGCAATTATTCATATCTATGTAATATTCTACATTTTACAAAATACTTTCTGGGGTTGGGGATTTAGCTCAGTGGTAGAGTACTGCCTAGCAAGTGCAAGGCCCTGTGTTCGATCCCTAGCACTAAAAAAAAGAAAAGAAAAGAAAGAAAGAAAAAAAAAATACTTTCACATATATCAGGTGGTCTGGTCTCCACAATAAACCCTGTGGGCCAGTGGATATTATTACGTATTTCATTTTCCACTTTGCACAGGACAAAGTTCCAGCTCATCTGGGTGATTTCACAAAGATAAACAGTGATCAAAAGGAACCAGGAATCTGTTATTTTAGGTAGCTCTAGCTACTAAGGCACTGACCCAGAGCCCAGGAAAGTGCCTGGGGCGTAGCCAGTGTTGAATAACTCAACAGATGTTTTTAGAAGGAATGAGAAGGATCATGTTCTTTCCACTTTTCTAGAAGGCATCAAAGCTAGAAAATTTCATTTGGCTCCCTCATTTTATAGGTGAGCCACCAACATGTATTTCTGCATTGGGACTGATCTGGCTGTACATCCAATCCGACAGGATGAAAGTATCCACAGCCAAAACGAAGGGTGAAATAATAGCTACAGTTGCCAGTAGTCTGACTCTAGCCTGAAGAATCACATCAACTCTCCCAAATACCAAAGAAGTCTCCAGAAGTTCGGAGTTTCATCTGCGCTCTCCTTTTGACCTATGGAATACACAGATCTTTTGATGTGCCCCCTGCCGCCTCTTTCCTAAACAGCCTTAAACACTTCAAGCTCATAGAAAAGAAATGTTCAACACTGATTAATCTTGGCTCTTGTCATTAGACTTGTATTTGTAAACCGTTTCGATTCATACCGTGTTTCATGTGTACAATTAAACGATTCTTACTAAGTTTTCAGAATTGTGCAGCCATCCTCAGGGGTTTTTTTAGGGGGTGGTGCTGGGGATCGAACTCGGATTTGGTTTTTAGTCATAGTTTCTGAAATGTAAGGAGGTTTCCATAATTACCTTTAGCAGTCTCAGGAATGCATAACAATGGTAATCGATATCGAAATCCAGGCAGTATAGAATTTTGCTTTCCCAAAAATCCTGGAACCCAGAACATTCTGCTCCTACAAAAGTCCGAGGAACCTAAATCACAGGATCTATAAAATCGCATGTGATAATCCTACCTACACTTCTTACTCTGGCTTTCTGATGCTTCTCCCCAAGGACCCACAGCCCGTTAGTGGGCGGGGCCTCGTGCTCGGGGACGCGCGGCAGTGGGAGGAGTTCCCGCTGAGAGCTTCCGGAAAGGGGCGGGGTCTGTCTTCCGGAATCTTTCGGCAGAGGCGGAGTCTTTTGCCGAAGGACGTTCGGAAAAAGGAGGAGCTTGTCTCGCATCAGGACCAGTCTGACTGCACCTGCATCCTGAGCTCAGAGCGTCCCTGGAGCATCTTAAGAAGAGAGTGTAGCTGGCAACCAGGGACTGGACCATCGCAGGAGACGTTCGCCAGATACCTTCCCCCACCCAGACCTAGAGATCTTCAGCTGCACCCTCGGTACTGGCCGAGGTTCCCAGAGTTACCTGACCGTTGCATTTCATAGCAACAGCCTCTGATTACGACATGGCTGAGATCACCAATATCCGACCTAGCTTTGGTAAGTAGAGTGGGGCAAACGGATCTTGCCGTGGTCAGCAAAGCAAAGGGCACCGCAGTGGGCAAGAGTGAAGACCGGGATGGGGAGCTTCAGAGTGCCAGCCCTGCCAGAATCGGGCCTATGGTGGCGGGTAGCAGGCAGTGGACAGCGCCCGCACTAGAGCGGTGGGCTGCAGAGACTGGCAAGGCCGGGAAAGTCCAGGATGCAGAACCTTGTGTGGTGCACTGTCCTCGCTGCTGGAGGTGAGGAAAGGCCAGCGGCGAGCGTGCAGAGGACGGGAATCCCTCCTTCTGGGGGAGGAGAGGGGGATAGGCCGAGCCCTCCCCCTCAGGGCACGCAGGGCGGTGCCCCTTCCTCCCCCTCCCATTTCTAAGGGCTGCGGGGGAGGGAGGTGGCACGGGGGATAGGGCACCAAGATGGCAGCTTCGAGACTGTGGGCTGTGTGGCTGGCAGCCAGGGGAGGCGGCGGCCTCTGGGGAAAGAGGAGTGCGGGGGTGGGGAGCCAAAAGGAAACCACTCCCTAAGCTGGTCAGCTGGATGCTGGAACTGGGAGGAAACGCGAGGCCTGCGAGCTCCGTTCTGCATCGTAATGGTGGGGTCCGTTGGATGCTACCAAATGGCGCTTGGCGCTGCTGGGCTAGGGGATGACGTGATGTCTATTTCTGGGCCTCCTGGCGGTGCCTAGGCTCTCCTCCCGGGGCCTTTGTTCCCTGTTTCCCTGAGCTGTCTTTTCAAAAAGGGGGACTCACCCGCGCTGGTGGGGGGGTGAAGGGGGAGGGGCGGGAGAAGCCAGCCGGGGGAGGCCGCTTTGTGCACCAGAGAAAGCATTACGTCATCCCTGAGCTGCTGGTCCCCCGACCCACCCTAGGAGCTCGGGGATAGTTTAACACTCCTTGGGGCAGAAAGTGGAGTAGAAAATAGGGAAGAAGATAAGAAAAACAAGCTCGAGATGCAAGGTGTCCTTTTTTTTTCTTCTGTGGGAATTCGTCCAAAATCTACTATGGAGAGCAAACTTAGTAAGATATGCTTCCTACTCAAATAAATTAAGTCAAATTGGCCTGCCTCTTCCTCTTGGGTCCTACAGTCCAGGTCGGGGGAAGTGATTGAGAGTTACCACCTGCCTAAGAACCTTCATGTTTCTTAAAGATTCTGTTCCAATACTCAGAAGGTTCGAGTACTGGATTCCAGTATTTAGGGTGGGACACAAGCCAGCTAGAAAATGGCCTTTTTTTACTCCCCTGTAAGAGGTATATTGAAAGGAGCAGAACCCAATGTGCTCTCAGTATAAGAAAGGAGATGTTTTAGCAGGGAAACAATCCAGACAACATATCTTCACACCTATTAACTACTTGTTCCCACTTATTCCTCAAGGGTGATTCTTGATTGACTTTCTCCCTTTCACCTATTGAGTCTCTATCCTTTGAGTTCTGAGTTTCCAAAATTGAAGTCCCTATTGTGATCACATGAGCAACCCAAGATTCTCTAACTGATCTTTCTTCTTATGCCCTCTTTCCAACAGAATCCTTTCTCTAATTGCAGTTGCTGAGTCCATGAGAAAGTAGGTGATATAAAACACAGTATTGTGATTTCTTTTAGGGGGACTATTAGTGGAAAAGGGAAAAAAGTTATCCTTTTACTTACATTTTATTTAATTCTAACAAATACCTCCTGGTGTAGGTATAAATACTTAAATTCATCAGATGAGGGAACTGAAGCCCAGGGAGATAAAATAATTTGGCTAAAGCCAAATGAACTAGTGAGGGTAACACTAGGATTTGAACCAATGTCTGGATGAGGCCAAAGTTCATTCTCAGTAAAAAGGTGTGTTTAGGAAAGGAAGGACCAATGGTCAGGTCTGATCAGAGGCTGAAAGAGCTGGGTATAGCCCAGATGTGTCTTGCAGATCGCAGAGGATCTCCTTCCATGGAGAACTGCTGCTTCTGACTTTTCCATATCTCATATTGCTTCATTTCCAATGCTTTAGCACTTGGAGGATACACCAAGCCAACACATGATTTTCTATGACTGAGAAAGATAAAAGAAGCAAGCAGCACAGGCCACTCCAATTTACAACTGCTCTGAAACACTCACTTCAGCTATTAAGTCCAACTGCCTTTTCCCACCAAGCTTTTGATGAAAGCAAGACAGAGGGCTTTGAGTTTCAACATCTCTGATTCTTCTGTTTCACTGCCATGGGTGTTGAGGACAGAAGGCAGAAGTTAACAAATACTTAATGTTAAGAAAGTACGGCAAAAAATGGGGGAAAAGGGGAGGGAGAGCAGCTGGACAATCCACAAATGGGTTCATCTGTTTCCCATCTTTTGTTTCTCCATCCTTCTGAAGATGAGAATCTTTCCTTGTCTTTCTTTTCCACCCTTCCTCCATTTTCTCCAAAAAAAAAAAAAAGTGTTTTTTAATGCATTTAAGCCACTGTGAGTTCCCTCGTGGTCACTGAGTGAATCAGTGGTAGAGCTTTTAGATTTCCCTCTCAAATCATTCTCAAAAAGATAATTTTTGGGGCTGAGGATTTACCTCAGTGGTTAAAGTGTTTGCCTAGCAAGCACAAGGCTCTGAGTTCAATTCTGGCACCAAAGGAAAAAAAAAAAAAAGAAGATAATTTTCTTGGTAGTTCCCTGCTTTCCTCTCTGATAGTTACAATCAGTGTTCAGTTTCACTAAGCAATAGAAAGAAATATGCAGGAAAGCCCCTGATTGGGGAATAGAGAGCCACTTCTTCAGCCAGTGGCCATTCTGATTGACAATTGGATCCAGTCAGTTACTTAAACAAATGAGTGAGCTCCTGTTAGATATAAGAGACTAAAGGACTCAAAGATGAACAGTATGTTGTTTGTGTTTGCCCTCAAGGAACTTGCACCAAGTCTGCATCCACCTTTTTTAAAAATTCTCTCCCTAAAAGCACTTATTTCATTCACTACTTTGAGACTGAATTTTGTTACTGTTCGGTATGGACGTGGACATAGTCACCTTGATTTATTTTGTTACTAATGGCTTTAGTCGTTACCTATATTATTTAAAAATGTAACCCCTACTTTTTATTAGTTTCCAGCTTTCACAGAACCATGGAGATAGAATTTCAAAGACAACTAGTCTGGTCCTCATTGAAAAAATTATTTTTTTTATTTATTTATTCATTCATTTATTTATTTATTTATTTATTTTAAATCCTTTTAGAACATGCCTGATCAATCATGATCCAACTTCTCCATTTGAAAATTTTATACTAGAGAATTACCATATTATGAAGCAATCTGGGCCACTGTGAAGCAGTTCTAATAACAATTTGACCCAATGAGTCTTGTGCTCCAAAGTAATATCAAATCAAATGCTCTTCCATAGAGATGCCTAAAATAATTGTAACTGAAGATGATTGTTATTCCTAGACATCCCAACTCCAGTTTCTTCATTTTTTCATTTGATATGGTTATCAGATTTTTTACTTTTGTGATTATCCCTAATGTATAGACTCTTTTATCCAGCAGACCAGACTTTATATCCCATTACTGCCATTTGCTACTATGTAGCCTTAGACAAATTTCTGAGTTCTCATTTATAAAGTAGGAATATTAATGGTCCTATTCAATGAGTTCTTTGATTGAGACATAAAAAGCTCTTGGCACAGTGCTTGGCAGGGACATAATAAATGCACACACAAAAAATAGCAGTTTAATTCTTGTCAGTGCTGTACAGAATGCTCTGTATGCATTGTGACCTGTACAGATGAAACTATGTTTATTCCTTGTGAGATGTATCATTCTTATAGTATAAGCTAGCATTAACCTAATTTTAGTCCAAACTTAAGTCCAAATAGAAATTTACTCTTATCCCTGATATTTGTAATTATATTGAACTGATTCGTTTTTCTAACCTGTGGAGGCCGTTTTGAATTTACTAACTCGGTTGTTCACTGAGCACTTACTGTGTATCACATGGTTCTAAGACCTAGAAGAAAACCAAACAGACAACATCACTATTCTTATTAATTTTACCTAATGAAGGAAGACAAACAAACAGATATATGTCAGGGTAATAAGCACTATGGAGACAAATAGGGGGATGGGCATTTAGCTCAGTGATAGAGCGCTTCTCTAGCAAGCACAAGGCCTTGAGTTCAATCTCCAGCACCCCCCAAAAAAGGAAGAAGAAAAATAAAGAAGGGTGATGGGAATATTATCTCACTTGGGGGAGACAGGAAATACTTCTCTGATAAGATGAGGTTTGAGAAGAGGACTATAGTAAGTGGGACCTGCAATAAATGCAAATGCCTGGTAGTAGGTTGTTCTATGAAGAATGTGGAATATTGTGGAATTACCTTCATTTTCCTCATTTTCTTACCTTCCCAGTCCTTCCCTAAAAAGTAAGGTGAAAACTATGGACCTTTTCTTGACCTTTAAGGCCCAAACCTGATTTGGCTTCAGTGAACTTGTTTCGGGGCGGAGGAGCAAGCCTAAATATCTAAGGCAGAGTCTTGTGGGAAAAGACAAGACTAGGGAAAAATAAGAGAAAAAGATGGTTCTCTTTAGTTATTTGTTCATCCAGCAAATGTATATTAAATGGCTGCTATGTGTTTTAAAGTCTCCAAATACAGCGATGAACTAGACAAAAACCCCTATTCTTATAAGGCTTACATTCTAGGGAAGACAAAGCATAAGTAGTAAAGTTATGGGTAGTGTGTGTATTTATTCTTACGTAAGTGTGTATTATATTTTTATATGTGTGTACATGTGTGCATGAAAGAGATACTGACAAAGCATATGAAGAAAAATTAAACGGCACTGGGAAGAGTGAGTGTTGAGGATAGAGAAGGCTGCACTTCTAAATAGGGCAGTCAGCACTGTAGGTATAGCTCAGTGGCAGAGCACTTACCTAGCATGTATAAAGTGCTGGGTTTGACCCTTAACACCAAGATAGATAGGTAAGTATGTGGACAGGCAGGCATACAGAGCAGAAGAAGAAGGCGATATGTGAGCAAAACTCAGACGTTTTTCACAGTCCTATTTCTTCCTATTTAAAATACTTATGTTTGGACTGGGGATTTAGCTCAAGAGTTAGAGTGCTTGCCTAGCAAGTGCAAGGCCCTGGGTTTGATCCCCAGCACCCAAAAAATAAAATAAAATACTTATGTTTTAAATACTTAGAAACTAAAATTATGGAACATATTTAAAAGTATGCAGACCTAGAGTTCTTCTTTTAATCACCTATCCACTATTATCACCCATGGTCACCCTGCCAAGACCATCTAAATGCAATTCCACATCCTTTAGTCAGTCAACACTGTTTGCACACCCTGTGCTGGATGTTGTGGAAAATCCCCCAGAAACCAGACATAGCCAGTGCCCACAAAGTAAGCAGATTCCCTGGAAAAAGGTGACCTTAGAACATTACAGAGCAGCTTTATGGAAAGCACAAATCAATGTGCCAACCAAGTCTAGAAGCACTGAGAGAAGGTCAAGAAAGAATAGAGAATTGGGACAATCAGAGAGGGGTAAGTGAAGAAGTTGACTGCTTTGTCCAGGTCTGGCAGGAAGAAGGTGTGAGTTGGGTGGAGAAGGTGGGTGAGAACATCGATCGGTCCCTGTAAGCAAGAAGCTCTAAAGCCCAGATGAGCACACTCTGCTTTGGAGGTCAGGTTGCAGATCTGCCTAGCTCCAGCATGGGCACAGGGCACGGCCATGCTGGACTGGGGTTGAATCCACTGCCTTGATACATCTCTGATCTCTGCCTTCAGATGTGTCCCCAGTGGTGGCTGGCCTCATCGGGGCCTCTGTACTGGTGGTGTGTGTTTCGGTGACTGTCTTTGTCTGGACGTGCTGCCACCAGCAGGCAGAGAAGAAACACAAGACCCCACCGTACAAGTTTATTCACATGCTTAAAGGCATCAGCATATACCCAGAGACCCTCAGCAACAAGAAGAAAATCATCAAAGTGCGGAGAGACAAAGATGGCTCTGGGAGGGAAGGTGGAAGCGGGAACCTGTTAGTGGATGCTGCAGAGGCTGGCCTGCTAAGCCGAGACAAGGGGCCGAGGGGGCCTAGCTCTGGATCTTGTATAGACCAGTTACCCATCAAGACAGACTACGGGGAAGAACTGAGGAGCCCCATTGCGAGCCTGACCCCAGGGGAGAGCAAAACCACCTCTCCGTCATCTCCAGAGGAAGATGTCATGCTGGGATCCCTCACTTTCTCAGTGGACTATAACTTCCCGAAAAAAGCCCTGGTGGTGACAATCCAGGAGGCCCACGGGCTGCCAGTGATGGATGACCAGACCCAGGGCTCTGACCCCTACATCAAAATGACCATCCTACCTGACAAGCGACATCGGGTGAAGACCAGAGTGCTGCGGAAGACCCTGGACCCCGTGTTTGACGAGACCTTCACCTTCTATGGCATCCCGTACAGCCAGCTGCAGGACCTGGTGCTACACTTCCTTGTCCTCAGCTTTGATCGCTTTTCTCGCGACGACGTCATTGGGGAGGTCATGGTGCCATTGGCCGGGGTGGACCCCAGCACAGGCAAGGTCCAGCTGACCAGGGACATCATCAAGAGAAACATCCAGGTGAGAAGGAAGAGTGTGCTGGGAAGGGATAGTGGGTTGGGAAAGACAAGCTGTCAAGAGGACCAGGCAGGGGGAAGGATGGGTAGCAAAGAGGGGCTGTGGCAAGGTTAGCCAAATTCTTGGCTACCAAGGATAAGTAGTAGTCAAAGCAAAACAGACAGCCTGGCAGATTAGTTCTTATAAGAAGAACTTACAGAAGAGAGAAGGGCAGGTCACCTCAAAAGCGTCACTTAAAGGTTGGCCTCCTGACGCTGTGACCAGTTTGCCCAGGACAAGCTGGGCCACCATTGTATGAAGGATATGGGGGCTAAATTAATCTTCAAAGTGATGTGTGATCTTCCTCCAGCGAACTTATTTCTCATTGCTGAGAAACTAAAAAAAAAAAAGCTCATTAATTTCATCCTCAGCTTCCCTTTCCCAACCCAAACCTAGAGGTGTAAAGAGTATCGTGAATGTCTCTTATTAACATTTTATAAGCAAAATTTAACAACTCACCCCTCAAGGTCCAAAGCTGTGCCATAGACACCTCACTCCATTCCTCCTCTCCCCTGTTTGCACTAGAAGAAGTGTGAGAGAACCCTCCACTCTGCCTCCTCTCCTTCTTTCCCCACTGGGCCAACATCAGCTCTTGAGTTCATTTCAGGAGGACAAGTAGTGTACCTCCCATGCAAGTTTGTTCATTTCTTCCTCAGTGGGAGAGGCAGAGGAGTGCTGTGGTTAAGCAATTGGCTCTGGAATTGGTCTGTTCCCCTCAGGTTGCAGCTTACCATTTCGTAGATGTGTGACAGGGGCTGAGTTATTCAGCCCCTCTAAGCCTCTCTTTCTTCAGCTCATAATAATACTGTTATGAGGTTGTGAGGATTAAACAAGATACTATACCTGGCATATTATTGTCCTTGAAGAGCCTTCCCTTTATTGAAAGAGAAAGACAAACATTTTTGGCAATTACCATATAGACAGTATAGTAGGTGCTATAAAAATTCTTGAATTTTTTTTTTTTTTTTTTGTGGTGCCGGGGATTGAACTCAGGGCCTTGTGCTTGCAAGGCAAGCACTCTAATCACTGAGCTAAATCCCCAGCCCCAAATTCTTGAAATTTTGCACTTAGAATTTTATTGCTTTTTCAGGTTCTAATTTAAGTGGTTAATAGCAAGACCTTTGAAGTCAGTCCAAATCACACCAGCTAAATGACCTTGGGAAAGCTGTTCAACTTCTCTAAGTCGTAGTTTCTCACAGGAATAAAGCGAGACAGGTGAACTTGCATAGTCCTTAGCACATAGCATTTAATAAATTGTGACTATTACTACTATTATTATATCTTTTTGTTTTGTTCGAGACAGGGTCTTACTATGTAGCTCAGGCTGGCCTTACCTCACTATACAGTCCAGGCCGGCCTTGAACTTACAGTGATTCTTCTGCCTCAGCCTCCTAAGTACTGGGATTATAGGCGTGTGTTACCCTGTCCAGCTATAGCTGTTATTAATAAGGTTTGATCCCTGGAAGATATTTATGGTTTTATATTTATATATATGGTTTTGACATAGTAGAGGAAGATAAGGGAAGCCTGAATCAGTGGAGAAATAGGCTCAAGAAAGGTAGTAAGGCCACTGAAAACAACTATACATCTCTCCCAGAAAGATCTCTGCCCATAGGTTCCCTCTTTCTCTCTCTTTCTGTTTTTGTGGTCCTCAGATTGAACTCCAGGGGCTTCATACTGAGCTACACCTGCCTTTCTTTTTTTTGAGATAGGGTCTCGCTAAGTCCCTAAATTGCTCAGGTGGGGCTCCAACTTGCCATCCTCCTACCTCAACCTCCCAGAGTGCTGGGATTACAGGCCTGCACCAGCACACCTGGCCATATTTCTCTCCTGATGCCTTTTTAGACTTAGAAGGGAGGCAGGGGACTCAGAGTTGAATTAAAGAGGATCTTAGACCAGCAGAGGTAGAGCATGCAGTGAGTAGCCCAGAAAGTTGGCCCACCAAGGAAGGGTGCTATACCAGTCTGAGGGGTGGAGTGCCAGGGACCCCACCCTCTGGTATGTGTTCTTGCCTCTTTGCGGTGTAGTAGCCACTGTCCCACTGCAGCCAGCCTAGTCATGCCCAGAGAAACTGCTACTGCCATTTGGCATGCTCAGATCCCTCTCACAAGGGCCAGGGGAATACTAGCGGCTCATAGTGAGAGCACAGACAAGGTGCTGGGTCAATGCCAGGATGTGAGGAGCTGTGCTAGAGTCTGACATTGCAGGGAGCTTGCATCCTCGGAGCTTGGAGGCAGAAGAGTATACAGAAACTAAGAGCCGTCTTGTTCCATCCCCTTCTCTGCCTTCTCTCCACCTGGCTCTTTCCCTCGGGGCTCTGCCACCCCCTTCTCTCATTCCTGCCTCCCCTTTATAGTGGCTCCAGGGCTCCACTCCCTGCCTCTGCCTGTCTCACAGGATCCTTTCCAACACACCCTCCCTACAGCCCCAGCCTGGCAAAGCTGCTGACCAGCTGGACTCCTGCAGACAGCTCACACCCTTGCAGCCCATGACTAGGAGTAGAGGAGGGTGGCTCTGGGCCAGGTTGCAGCTGAGTAGAGATTGGCAAGGAAAAGGACTGATCTGGGCTGAGAATAAAACAGCCTCAAATAACAAGGCCCTGGACAGAGCACAGACAATGGCATTTGCCAAACTGCCAGGGGCTCTTGGCGAGAACCAAGTTTCTTTCCACTTTGTTAACTCCTTTCAGAAGGATTAAGTGCAGTCTAAGATACAAAGTGGTGCAAGCCCCCAGAGAGGCCCCAGATGGGACTGACTCCAGAACCTTCCCACTTCCCAGGCTTTCTAAGTCCACTTCCCTTCCTATGCCACTTCCCTTCTCACTGTCCCATGTGAGCCATGCTTGGCATTCCTAGTCACTCACCCCCAATCCATAGCACTGCAGCCTCCAAACGTCTACCCCAAATTCTCGATACTGTAGCCAAGAATCGGCCCTCTCTGGATCTCCCATCAGAGGCCACCAGCTAGAGCTGCTCTAGACCGTCTCACACTGCCTGGTCCATGTAAGGCATCGCCTTATAACATGAGTCCAGTGATCTTCCTGCAGAGTCTGGAGGGGGGAGACTGATAATCATATTTCCAAAAAAACTCCCACCCCTAACTACACTTCCGTTACCAGAAAATTCATCTCTTGTCCTCCCCATTACTACAGTGTAGGCCATTTATAAAAGCCCAAGACTATTCTTTGCTTGAGACAGGGTCTTACTATGTAGTTGAGGCTGACCTTGAACTCACTACATAGCCCAGGCTGGCCTTGAACTCATGACGATCCTCCTGCCTCAGCCTCCCAAGTCCTGGGATTACAGGTGTGCACAACCATACCCAGCTCTCAACTACTCACTTCTGACATCTTACTGCCTAACTTTGGGAAAATAAATAGTTAACCTCTCTGGGCCTTAATCTTCCTCTAGACTGGATCATGAAATTTTTTTTTTGATCATGCAAGATAATAGGGTCATTTTGGGTGCACACTTTTATCTCTTATAAATATACAGAAAGACATAATAGTACCAAAAAATCCTAAGCCAGGTCACTTGTCCCTGCCTGTAGTCCCAGGTACTTGAGGAGACCGAGGCAGGAGAATTGCTTGAGCCCAGGAGTTCAAGGCCAGCCTAGGCAACATAATAAAACATCTCCCTACCCCACCCCTGCCTTCTCAAAAAAAAAGAAAAAAAAAAAATCCTTGATTGTTCACAAAAGGAGGTCACAGTATCAATTATAATGCCCAGCATCTCTGAGCTGCATGTTGGAACTTTTTTTTTTTCCTGAGGTAAGTTCTTGTTATGCAGCCCAGGATGGCCTCAAACTCTTGATTCTCCTGCCTCAGACTCCTGAGTGCTAGGATTACAGGCATAGGCCATCACATCTGGTAGAACTAATTTCTTTTAAGAGACAGCTTTGTTTTCTAATACTTTACTCAGATGGTAATTAAGTGAATTTACACTCTTGTAATAAATCCCCACAGAGAGAAGGGAGATGGTACAGAGAGGACAGTGGGGGGGGGGATGATTGACAAAGTGGTAATAAGAGTGTTGTTTGGCCACTCCTAATTTCTTCAGGTCATGTTGATGATCTGGGATAGTAGTCATGGGAATGAGAGGATCTTAAAATCTCAAATTTAAAAGGACCTTAGAGGTCATTCAGTCTAGCCAGTGGAGTAAAAGAAAAAGGAATGCCTGTTTTCCAGGAACATAAAGATAGTCATTACATCTGTGTTTTAGGGAGAGGGGAAAGGCGATGTGGCTGAAGACTGAAGTTTTATTTCTTTTACTTTCTCAAAGTTATAATTTAGGGTTGGGGTGGCCCTCAGGATTTCTGGCCCCAAAAATGTTTTATCGAAGGTGCAGGGCCTGCCTAGTGTAGCCTCCTATGACTATGAAATTATTCAGACACTAACCGTAGGGAAGAGACATCTTGCCTGTCTTTCTTCCCCACAAATGCATTCCTGAAAAGCAGCTGCTGTCCTCTGGGCCCGGCTCTGGGAGGGCAGCTGCTCTGTCAAGAGGACTGATGCCTTTTCTTGCCCTTGTCTTCCTGCTTCCCTCCCCCGAATAGAGTCTTTGCCTCCTAGGCCCAGGGCTGGGAAAGGAGCCTCACTCCCAGCCCTCAAAGGATCTTTTCAAAACAAAGAACCATTGACAGTGCCACTTATAATGGGAATTGGGTGGGAAGAGAAGAGGAGGGGGAGAGAGATACCACCAGGAAACTCTGGCCTTGCTGCCTAATGGGTGCCATTCAAGTGTTGTCATGGCTACAACTGGGCATGAATGGGCATTCCACCCACCTAAGATGGCCAGAGGTGAAGGAGGGACTCAAATGGGCAACAGTTCCTTGTGGAGTGATTCTAGGTGTTGAAACAATTAAAAGGCTAAATAGAAGTTGTCTGCTTTGCCAAAGAACTAGAGAAGGGGGACAGAGATTTTGATTAGGAAGATTAGCTATCATGGATGATTTAGAAAACTGTTTTTTTTGTTTTGTTTTGTTTTTGTTTTTGTTTTTTAGAAAACTGTTTTAAACTAGTCAAGAAACATGAGTTATAATTTGGAGGGGGGCAGTACTAGGGATTATACCCAGGGCCTTGCCCATGCTAGAGTGCTACTCTATCACTTTTTAAAATTTTATTTTAAAAACAGGATCTCCCTAAATTACAAAGGCTGACCTCAAGTGTGTATTCTTGTCTCAGCCTCCTGAGTAGCTGGGATTATAGGCGTGTGTCACAACACATAGCCCTAATTATAAACTTACAGTCAATGTCATACTTACAAATAAAACTATATGAATGAGGCCCTGGGTTCAATCCTCAGCACCCCCACACATAAGCCTCTGTTTTTTAGACCAAATTTCTTTTGTATTCCCAACCTGTCCTTCTTCTATATATAAAGTTAGAGTTATATTCAAAGACTGCATATTTAGTATTTATTCAGTGCTCAAAGATGGCCCCAAAGATAGACATCAAATCTAATTAACATTTCATTATACAAGCAAATGAAGAAGGGCCAAGCTAAGCCAAAACTTCTTTCTAGATTAGTGCTGTCCAGCGATGATAGAAATGTTCTTTTTTCACTGTCCAGTATGGTAGTTATTAGCCGCATGTGACTAATGAGCAATTGAAATATGGCTTAATGTGACTGAGGAACTAAAATTTTAATTTCAATTAGTTTTAATGAATTTAAATTACCATTTAGATAAACACATGTAACCAGTAGCTGATGTATTAGACAGATCAGTTCTAAATGCTTGGGAAGGCATTTGTATTTCTTTTTCACAAGGGATTACTGCCCATTTGGTTACAGCTAATAGTAAAAGTGAGTTTATGTTTTCTGATCACATTTTGAGTAGAGGCAAAAAGGAAACAGCCCAAGAGTATACTCGTTGGCAAGGGCAGTGAGCCTGCGGTTTTAAACTGGCAAAGGGTAATTCCCATGGATACAGTCTGCAGCTGACAATTATAGGTAAGTGTAAGGACAAAATGAGGAGCTATAACCTAGCAGAGAAAAACTAATTTCTCCACACTGAGTATTGACCCCCGGGCCTTCACACTGGACTACACCCTCAGCTCTTTGTATTTTTATTTTGATTTTTGAGAAAGGGTCTCACTATGTAGTTCAGGCTGGCCTTGAACTCGAAGTGATCCTCCTGCCTCTGCCTCCTGAGTGCTGGGATTACAGGCATGTGCCACCATGCCTGGCTGTATTTTTTTTTTTTTTTTTTTTGGTGCTGGGGATTGAACTCAGGGCCTTGTGCTTGCAAGGCAAGCACTCCAACCACTGAGCTAAATCCCCAGCCCCTGGCTGTATTTTTATTTTGAAACAAAGTCTTGCTAAGTTGCCTGGGCTGGACTCAAACTTACAGTCCTCCCAATAGGCAGTAGAATCCCTGCCTATCATGGGTAAGGCCCTGGGTTTGATCCCCAGCACCATGTACAAAAGAAAAACTAAAGGCCAACTTTAAGCTTAACTCATGTTCTTAGCCTTGTGAAAGGCCTTTGCATATGCTCCTGATATAAAATGTAGATTCAAGAAATGTTTAAAACCATATGAAATAGTATCACAGTTTCATTCCTTGAGATGACTTATGGCTTACAATCAAAGCACAGACTATGACCGCAGGGCTGTTCCCTGCTTCCTAGTGCTCAGCCAGCCAGCCTATTTACTGGAATGGCTCTTTCCACCACCACCCCCAGCCATGCTTGAGCACATCATGCGCTAGTCTGGAAGCTTCTTGGGGGAGGGTTCCCCATCACCCATGCTTTCAGTCCTAAACTCTAGCAGAGGACCTGGCACTGAAGTGTGTGAGCCACTCTTGTGGGGATGTGGCATACAGAAGACTGTGGATGGGGACGGTTTATCCTTTGCTCAGTGTGAGAAGAATTCCTGGATTGGTGACATTTCCTTAGGACTTTGAAAACACAGACGATAAAGTTTGATAGCAGGGGGATGATTGTCCCAAATATAATTTATTATGCCCTAAATCCCTCAAACCTTACTTCTTTTTGTTTCCTAGTCTCAGACTTATCTCTGTTCTCTAAGCTAGAAACACAAGAAATCATCTTCCCTTTCTTCCATCTCCCTTCCAGTTCCCATCCAGATGGCTATGCAGCTGTAAAAAGCCTGCCACTTCCTCTTGCTCCCCACCTTGCCCTGTGCCCTCGTGCCTGCCCCTCTGCAAGAGCCCTGGGTGTGTCCCCAGCATTGCTTCTTTAGCCTCTTGTGACTCTGTGTGTGTGTGTGTGTGTGTGTGTGTGTGTGTGTGTGTGTGGTCCTAGGGATTGAATTTAGGGCTTTCATACTAAGTTGCATCCCCAGTCAGGGGTTGAACTTCTGATCACCTTGCCTCAGCATCCCAGAGTGCTGAGATTATAGGTGCCTCTTTGCGTTTGTCTTTCTTGACTTTAGATGATAACAACTTTGCCACTCTGATCTTACAGACCACCCCTCACCCATGTGCTGCATCCTCTGCCGTCTTGCTGGAGTTGCCTAACATCTCCACACTCTGGTCTCACCCACCTCCCCAGGTCCCTGATGAGCCCCTGATGTCAGGCACACTCATCTCCCACCATCCTCTGAACACAGTGGGCCCTGTGTACCAGCTATTCTGATCGCTCCACGCAATATGATCTCTCTGCTCAGGACCTCATAGCCCCTTCTCCTCCATCATCTCAGCCCAGACAGCAGCCAGTGTAGCCTTGCCTGCATCTCCTGGTAAAGCCAGCCTCCATCGCCACTGGGTGCCCAAAGCACCTATGCAGGCTCCTTAATTCTCTGACAAGTACATGTTTGTTTAGCTCAGTCTTTTCTACTGCATCATAAGCCCCCAGAGAGCAAGAACTGAGTCCTATCAGCACCTGGCATGCAGTAAGCATCCAAATGTTGTTGAAGATGTTCTTCAAAGGCTAAAGTCGTGGCGGCACACACCTGTAATCCCAGCACTCAGGAGGCTGAGTCAAGAGGATCGCCCAGCCTGGGCAATTTAGTGACTTAGTGACACCCTATCTCAAAATAAGAAATGAAAAGGGCTGGAGATATAACTCAGTGTGAAGGCGCTGGGTGCACAGTCACCAGTACCACACACCCAAAAAGGCTGAAGGATTTCTGTTGTTTTATTTGTTTCAAACTCAAAATTTAAAGATGGAGAGACAAAGACAAGGGAGCTGGGGGAGAAGATGACTGGGATGAGTAGATGAAGCGTGCACACAGAGGCAGGTAGAACAGGGTAGGTGTGCACCTTGTCAAATGGAGGAACAGGCTCCAGGAAGCTCAAGCCCTTGCCCAAGGCCATGAAGGGATAAACGCAGAGTTAAGACTGAGCTGCTTTTCTGTTTCCCACTGTGCAGTTTTCAAATCTCTCTCCTTCTCTCCCTTTGCACCCCCCACCCCTGCTAAGGACTGAACGAATTGCACACTCAACCACTGAGCTATGTTCCCAGACTAGTTTAGTTTTTGTTTTTGTTTTGAGACGGTGTCTTGCTATGTGTAGTCCACAACTGGCTCTCAAAACTTTTTTTTTTTTAATCACAAAACCCAAATGAGAATCTGGGCACTGCAGCCCACACCTGTAATCCTGTCATTTTGGACGGGCTGAGGTAGGACGATTACCAATTTAGGAAGATGTCTCAAAATTTAAAAAGATAAAAATAGGAAGGGCACCAAGATACATCATGTACAGGTAGAAAATAACCATGATGAATGTGAATATTATGTATACAATGTACCAATACATGTTCTTGGTTAAAAAAAAAAATAGAAAGGGCTGGGGAGGGACATAGCTTAGTGTGAAGGCCCCAGGTTCAAGCCCCAGTAACACACACATGCACATGCACACAGAACCAAGTGAGAGAATGCTGTGTGCTGAGCACTGTTGGTGGTTCACAAATTTGAACCTATTTCATCTTCCTAAGAGCCATATGAAGTAGATACAATTTTTGATCTCCCTTTCACAGATAAAAAATCTGAAGTACAACACTGAGCTGTTGAGTAACTTGCCCAAGGTCATTGACAAGGAAACAGTCAGGATTTGAGTCAAGGCTTCAGAGTTCCTGCTCGGAATTGTAGACTATGCTGCCTGTCTATGCTGAGGATTTTACTTACTATCAGAGTATGATGATGCTTCTTTCCCCTCTCTCCTGTGGACTCCTCCTCTGGGGCTTGCCCACCTTCAGACTGCCCATACCTCGCACACCCTATGCTGGCCAAGCCCCCACTCCCACCAGGATTCTTACCCTTCTTTTTCCCTTGCAGAAGTGCATTAGCAGAGGGGAGCTCCAAGTGTCTCTGTCCTATCAGCCCGTGGCACAGAGAATGACAGTGGTGGTCCTTAAAGCCAGACACTTGCCGAAGATGGACATCACCGGTCTTTCAGGTAGCAGCTATTTACTCCAACCTGACCCTCCCTGTCTGACCTGGCCTATTCCGGCCCCACAGCCCAGGCATGTCCCCTGTTTCAAGACCCCTGGCCCATTTCACTGCTCATCCCTCCCTCCCTCCGTGTTCACTCTCTTCCTGATGTGAACACAGAGGCATCAGCCAAGAGATTTCCCTAACTGGGGAGGTGCTGTGGGGAAGCAGTTGAGGGTCTCACACCCAGCCAGGTATCCTGCACAACAGACATGTCGGTGCCAGGCGCCTGCCCCCACATCAGAGTCCCGAGAAAGACTGCGCACGTGGGTCATCCCCAGGCCCTGAGGATGCCTCCTGGTGTCACAAGATTGCTTCAGCCCTGACAGTGGGATTGCTCTGTTCTCTTCCTGCTTGGTTTTTCTTTTTTGGTGGGGGTGTGTGTGCTGGGGATGGAACTCAGGGCCTTGAGCTTGTTGGGCAAGTGCTCTACCACTGAGCTAACTCCCCAGCCTCACCCTGCTTGGTTTTTGAGCTTCCTATCCAGGCAGGCAGACTCACATATAGTCCAGGCACATTTACTGTGCAGTCACTAAAGACCACCCAGGATATGGGCAGCAAGGATATTGGCAGCAGAGTCCCCTCCTCCCTAGCATGAAGCCACCATTGTACAGGAGAGGACTGTGTCATAGGCCTGTGTCTCTTCTTATCTCCTTGGGGGCCCCAGATCCTTATGTCAAGGTGAACGTCTACTATGGCAGAAAGCGCATCGCCAAGAAGAAGACCCATGTCAAGAAGTGCACTTTGAACCCCATCTTCAACGAGTCTTTCATCTATGACATCCCCACTGACCTCCTGCCTGATATCAGCATTGAGTTCCTTGTCATCGACTTTGATCGCACCACCAAGAATGAGGTGGTGGGGAGGCTGATCCTGGGAGCTCACAGCATCACAGCCAGTGGTGCCGAACACTGGAGAGAGGTCTGTGAGAGTCCCCGCAAGCCTGTAGCCAAGTGGCACAGTCTGAGCGAGTACTAATCCTGTTCTTCTCGCCTCTAAACCTGGAGCCAGGCTGGGGAGGGATGTGGCAGGGAGAGATGACAGAGAAGCGGACTCAAAATCTCATTTTAGTTGTAGAAGAAAGTTTCTTACAAAACAAACCCCACAGAGAACACCCCACATGACCACAGCTGCAGATCAATTCTTAGCGGTGATTTTTTTTCTCCTTCACAAGGCACTAGAAATTCTTTTGTTTTTTAAATAGGGGGGAAAAAAGAGAGGGGAAGACCCTACAAGTCTATATATAACAATGTAACCTTATACTTGCATGTCTAATACAAACTGAAGAAATTAGCCTATCTGCCGGTATCAAGTTGCAGATTTTAATCCATGAAAATTGTGTTTTGTGCTGAATTGTATTTGCTGATTACCTGAAATTGGCATCTTTCCATTGGGCTTCTCTGGAGAATTACTCCCACTCCCCACCTCTGCCGAAGAAAAGTTTGCTTTTGTAAAACTTCGTGTTTTTATCACCCCCATCTTTCCTCCCACCTCTCATATCTCTGTGCTTTGACTGAGATGAAGGCCCAGAAAGCCAAGAAACTAAGGTGGGATGATCCGGCAGGGCTTGCAGGAGAAAGCGCAACCGAGAAGTGGGGTATTTTTGCTCCTCGCCCTGCTGCTGTGCAGGGGCAGCCAGCAGTTATGCTTACCTGGTAGCCGCCCCTCCGCCCCACAATGAAGCACATAGAACATTTCAGATTTATCAGGTAGAACTTGGGTCTGCAAAACTAGCTGACTTCTCTAAAAAGAGCTTTTGAAGACTTCACATTCAGCTGCAGGATGGCACTGTGGACACAAGCAGCTGATCCCAAAGGTCATTTGCAGGTATGAGAACAAGGAGAGAAGCAAGGAGATGACTGCCATCCCCCTTTGCAGCTATCTCCCATAGTGACAGCTATTTCTAGGTTAATCTGTTGGAAGGCCTCGGAGGTTTGAAGGGTTACATTGACCTTTGATTCCCCAGAAATGCTGACCATGGGGAAGCTGTAGCGTCTTCTCAAGTGGCTTAGATGTTATAATGATAACGGTTAGTTTTGTTTCATAAGGGGAAAAGGCCCTCAGAAGTTATTCTTTCTCCTTGAATTTTTCAATAATATGGATCTTTAAACAAATAACCATGTGACTAACTGAGTTGTAAAGATAAATTTTCCTTTCCTTCAAAGTAAAGTGCGTAGTTCTTGGGACTTTTGAGTCTCGCAATATGGAAAGGATGGGGGATCCAGAGTTCAGTCCTCCTTCTGCTGCTGGGCAGTTCGGTTTGAAAGATTCAGCCTCAGACTGCAGTCGGAACCCAGGTCTCCTTATTCCTAGCGCAGCCATGTCTTTATGTGGAGACCCCATGTGGCAGGGACCTCAGTAATGATAGGTGAGTGTGGGTGGGCAGTGCATGTTTCTGGCAACCCAAAGAGGAACGCAGTCAAATAAGCAGCAGCTTGATCCAGGGCCTGGAAGACAAGCTGAGACCGCTGTGTCTACTTCCACACAAGGTCATCACTTTCTGACTTGCTCCTGAGAAGGGAGTGGAAAACCTGAGTCTCCAGGGAGAGGGTGGCGACATTGCCTTTGGTGTCCCCTGAGCTCTTGTGGATTTAAATCCAGTCTGCTTCCCTCACCCCCATCCTTTGCTTTGGTTTTGTTTTAACCCAGCTTCTTGAATTGTCAGAGCAGTTCTGTGCAGGCACAAAGCCTCTTCTCTGTCCTTGTCCCTGTCCGCCCCTATTCCCTAAAATCGGACTCTCATCACCAGTTGGGGCCACACCACTAGCCTCTGTCCTCTAACCCATGGAATGTAAATATTGTATCATATGTAGAAGAAAATAATTTTTGTTTTCTAAAAATGCATTTTGAGATAGTTTAATGTAAAGCTGGCAGGAGCATTCTGAAGCCCCATTAGGAAAAAATTTAAATGGTTCCTCTTCATCGCCTTAATGTCTAAAGATCAGAAACCGCTGAGCAACCCGCTTTTGTTTCCTTCCCAGAAACAATGCCGAGCGACAGGTGGAGATAGTCTGGTCTTTGCCCTGCTGTGTGTGCCTCTGTAGCTCCTCCTGCCATCGGCCTGGGGAGACAGCCTCGCCCACCCCCGATTCCTATCTCCTGGTAGCTTTACTCCTCACACCCTTTGGGTCCATGGGGCGGTGGGTGGCGAGGTGACAGGGGAGGAACCGCTCACTCTGTAGGGTGGGAGCCGCCTCCGTGCCTTTACCAGGAAAGGGCAAAGAGGTGGCCAGCGCAGGATCCTCCCTGTGACCTCAGGCCTGATCCATCCTGCCCTGGAGTATGCTGTCCCAAAGTTTCTTAGCTGACTTTGGCTTTCACATTTGTTCTTTACAGAGAACTGAGAAGGGTGGAGGCAGAGCGCCTCTGCCCAAGAGTCAGGTGACAGACAAGAGAGTCACGTGCTAGCGTTTGCACAAGGCGCTCGTGGTCAGGAATGGGTTAGGCAATGGTCACGTCCGATTTTCCAAGAGCTGATCCTTCTCTGTGGAGTTTTCTTTAATAACTAAAGTCCCTTTCTGAGTTGTTCCTTCCTTCAGTTCTCAGTGGAGCACAGCCAAGATGTGCCTGTTTCCTGACAGTGCTCTAGGTGGGAAAACACACAGAACTGCTCTGTGGGACGGGATGGCTTGCCGAGGACAGGAAAATGCAAGTCCCTTTTCTCAGAAGGCTCTCACAATGGCCATGACAGTGACGTTGCCCTCGCCATGATCCCTCTCCGAAGTGGTCGTCTTCTTTACCTTGTGTCTTCTCTTGTAAAAATGAAACTCAAAGATAAACATGTCAAATTAAAAAAGGAAAAAAAACGAAAAAGCTAACATGAATTGTGTGAAATTGCATAATGCTGTAACACTAACCTACAATATGTAATGCTATCTTGTATGTTGAATTTGTTAATGCACCACACGAGTGCAAAATAAAGACTGATTCACATTAACTAGGCACAGCGATGTTGGCATGATTCTCTCTGAAGCTGGATGACCACACAGGAAGTTCACGCTCAGACATCCAAAGAATGATCTAGGGCTCATTTTCCAAGCAGTGGTCCCAAGACCGCTTTTTTGAGACAGGGTCTCACTATGTAGCCCAGGCCTTGAACACTCGGCAATCCTCCTGCCTCAGCCCCCTGAGTGCTGAGATTACAGGTGTGCACCACCACGCCTGGCCGGAGGTATTTGTTTACAAGAGCAGGTTAGGGTTGAATGATAGGGCATGTGCTTAGCATGCACAAGGCCCTGAGTTTGATCCCTAGCACTGGGAGGCGGGTATGCAACCATGAGACTTACATCTGGGAGATGATTTAGTTTACTACTTGTTCTAATCTTTGTTTTCGCCTCGAAATGTGATTTCTTTTCTTGCAGGGGAGGGGTGAGGCAGGGTCTCACTTGTATTCCAGGTTGGCTTTGAACTCATGGTGATCTTTCTGCCTCAGCCTCCTGAGTGCTGGGATTGCAGCTGTGCACCACCACACCCAGCTTATTGAAATGTAATTTCTAAAACCATGAGGAGAATTGGTGGTTTTTAATCCTAAGAATTAGTCTGCCTCTCTAATTGGATGTATTTCTTCCAAAAAGCATTGCTAAGACTGGCTGATTCTGTTCTCTCATTCATTAATTAACAAATGTTTATTTATTGAGTATATACTATATTTGAGGCTGGGATGCAATACATGGATAAACAAGAGTCCTGTTTTTGTGGGGCTTAGCAGAGGACAAGTATTAAGTAATAAATAATCAAATAATAAATGTATAATTACAAACTTTAAGACACTATGTAGAGAAAGGACCGCAGGTCAATGCGATGCTTCAGAGTGAGATGACCAATGCAACAATTTAAGGAGCTCTTATCTCCAAATAAAAAAGCAAGGGTTGAGGTTGTAGCTCAGTGCAAAGGCAGGGGTTTCAATCCCCAGCAGAAAAAAGAAAGAAAGAAAAGTCTAAAATAATTCATTTTTCATGTTTTCTGCTTTATATAATTTTTCTTCCTCTGGGCAAAGAGAGAAAGCAAGAAAACAGTCCCTTTTTTTAAGTCGGAAATAGAACTTTTTTTTTAAATTACAAAAGTAAGGACATAATAAGAAATTGGGTAGCCTGGTGTGGCGGTGCACAGTTGTAATCCCAGTACTTGGGAGGCTGAGGCAGGAGGATCACTGGGAGTTTGAGGCCAGCCTGGGCTACATAGTGAGTTCAAGGCTAGCCCGGAGAACACAGTGAGACCCTGTCTCAGCCCCCTTACTCATGAATGTGCTCACTCATGTTAGGGAAGTGCCCTACCACTGACATCCAACTCAAGCTCATATTTTTACATTAACATATACAATTATATGTATTTATGGTATAGAGCATAGTTAACAATATGTGCACATGTTGGGCACAGTAGCACATATTTGCAATCCCTGCTACTTGGGAGGCTGAGGCTGCAGGATCATAGCCAGGCTGGGCAATTTAGCAAGAAACCCTGTCTCAAAATTTAGGAAATAAAAAGGCTGGGGAAGTAGCTCAGTGGTAGAGCACTTATCTGCATGTGCAAAACTTGGGGTTCAAGCCCCAGTACCACGCACACACACACGTGCACATCATAGAATGGCTAAATCATAAAATCTCTCCAAGCGTTTATCAATATATAATACACTGATGTTAATTATAATAATCATGTTGTTCTACAGATCTCTTGAATTTATTTCTCCTGAGATTTTGACCAACACCTGCCATTTTTTTTTTTTTTTTTTTGTACTGGGGATTGAACTCAGGGCCTTCACACTGAGCTGTATCCCAGCATTTTTTTTTTTTTTAAAGCCAGTATCTCACTAAGTCAAGAAATTTCTCAGGCTAGTCTCAAATTCACAATCCTCCTGCCTCAGCCTCCCAGAGTACTGGATTGTAGGTGTGCCTCACCACGCCTGACTGACATTTCCTTCTAATTAGTGATTACAAAAATAACTAACATGGTTAGCAATGTTGGTACTATTTAAAGTATTTAATACATATAAAATTCATTTAATCCCTATCACCCTGTTAGAAATATAGTTATTGTCCTCGTTTAACAGAGAAGAAAACTGAAATCCAGGAAGTTGACTAACTTCCTCCAACCTCACCACTCATAAGCCATGGAGCCCCTGGCAATGTGACTCCAGTGCCTATATTTTTCTATCACTAAGGGTGGAGATTTCAAAGATGCAAAGAGAGCCTAACAGGAACTAATACAAATTGGAATGTGCTCATGATCTTGTGTGTGTGTGTGTGTGTGCACGTGTGTGTGTGTGTGTGTGTGTGTGTGTGTGGTTTTATGAGACAGGGTCTTACTGTGCAGCCCAGGCTGGCCTTGAACTTACAGTGATCCTGCTCTCAACCTCCCAAGTGTGGGATTACAGGTGTGCGCCACCACGCCCAGCTGGTGGTAGAATTAATTTTGGTTATGCTGTTTTCATAGTGGTGGTGGAGTGAATTAGCTGTAACAGACAGACATGTTCTTCTGCAGAGTCTGAGGATGTGAACTAAGAGTGGTCAGAATGTTCTGGATGACACTAGAAGCCTCTGCGACCAGCACAATGGATGCACATGCCTGCTGGCCAGCAAGAATTTTGTCACATCCCACTGCATTTGAGCACATATTCCGGCTCACTTTTCTATAAACCGTAGGTTGGTGGGCCTCTGCCCCTCTCCTCTCCACTCCTCTGAGAGGAAATGAGGGAAGCTCCCGGAAACCAGGTGGGGACATTTCCGGAGATAAAGATTCTTCTGGCTCAGATCAAACTGCAGTGAGCTCGAGCAGTCACCAGCTCTGCGAAGGGCAGGAAACAAGCAAGCCACATCCCCACCCAGCAGCTTTTGTTCAGAAAACTGGGTGACTTCATGACATGATCATGTGTGTGAGGAATGTACACCCAGAACCAAAAGCGGTTCCTCAAGTGATTACAAGACCAAGGTTATTTCAATAATTTTTGTCTTGAGGTCAACTCATGTTTTATTTATTTATTTATTTATTTGGTTTTGTTTGTTTGGTTTTTTTTAGTATATGTGCTTCTGAAGCAAGCACTTATTTGTTTTGTTTTTCTTTTTTTTTTCTTTTTGGTGCTGGGGATCAAATTCAGGGCCTTGTGCTTGCAAGGCAAGGACTCTAACCATTGCACTAAATCCCCAGCCTACTTACTTGGTTTTTTGAGACATGGTCTCACTATGTAGCCCAGGCTGGCCTCAAACTCATAGCAATCCTCCTGCCTCAGCTTCCCAAGTGCTAGAATTACAGGTGTGCACCATCACGCCTGGCAATGCAGTGATTCTTAATCTTGGAATAGCTGCATGGCTGTAATCAGAAGTACATGGTTTTTTGTGTTTTACTTTTTTATTTATTTATTTTTTGACTGGGTCTTGTTCTGTTATTCAAGCTGCCCTTGAATTCACCATGCAGCCTAGGCTGGCCTCAAACTGGCAGCAATCCCCCTGCCTCAGGCTTCTGAGTACAGGGGACAGTTTATCACTGAGTTACACTCCTAGCCCTTTTTATTTTTAGGCAGAATTTTGTTAATTTGTCCGGGCTGGCCTTGAATTTGCAATCCTCCTGCCTCAGCCTCCTGAGTAGCTGGAATTACAGGCATGTACCACTTTGCCCAGCAACATCTCTCTCTATGTCACCTATTTAGTACCCTGCTTTTCCAGTCAGTGGTATATAAACCCCACAGGACCAGAAACCACATGTTAGGTGCCTTTGGTTAGGTATTTCAGCTTAAGGAAGCTGGCTGTGTTCCAGCTGTAGCTGCGAGGATCAGTGAAGGAAACGAACAAAGCAGGTCTGCAAGGCTCTGGAGACAGATTCCTTGTGCTCACACATTTTCCTGAAAACAAAAATTCATCCTAGTGCCTGTTCATTCAGCTTGGTCCCAGGTTCCTAATCATACCTGGGACCAAGCTGAATGAACAGGGTTCCAAGGAAAATGCCCTTTCTGTAGGTCAGAGCTAAGGCACTTGTTTTATGCAGTTGGGCACAGCCTGGCCAAACGGGAACAGCACACATTGCCACAGCCAATAAGCCAAGGAACAAAAACCACAGATCTAGCTTTCAATTTCTATCGGGGGGAAAATACTTTTTGGAACTTAAGAGCAAAATATAGATACAGTCAACTACTTCCCTTATGGTTATACTACCTAAATTTTAGTTCCAGCTAAGCTGGTGAAATGTAGAAGAACAATTCGAAAATAAATTTTAATTTGAAGCTAAGCAAATCCAGGATTAGTACAAAGCCAACATTTTCAGTATTGAACCATCTTTTTTTTTTTTTTTTTTGAGACAGAGTCTTCTTACACAGTTCAGACTGGCCTCGAACTTGGGTGATCCTCCTGCCTCAGTCTCCCAAGTGCTGAGATTACAGGTGTGCAGCACAAACCTGGCTTGGACCATCTTTTAACGCCAGGTGGTTGTCAAAATTAGCAAGAAGCTAACCTGGCATGGCCACCACATGCCCACAGTTCTAGCACTGAGGGAGACTGAGGCAGGGCAAAGCAGGAGGGTCGTCACAAATTCAAATTCTGTCTGCACAACTGAGCGAGATGGTGTCACAAAAACAGACAGCATTGGGGCTGGGGATTTAGCTCAGTGGTTAGAGTACTTGCCTAGCAAGTGCAAGGCCCTGAGTTCAATCCCCAGTACAAAAAGAAAAAAAAAAAAACCAAAACCCAAAACAAAAAAAAAAACAGACAGCATCTTGTAGATCAATGGAACAGAACAGAGGATGCACAAACAGCCTACATTCAGCTATCTTTAATAGAGGGGCCAAAAACACACTGGAGCAAAGACAGCCTCTTTAACAATGGTGCTGGGAAAATTGGCTGTTTACACGTAGAAGATTGAACCTAGACCCATATATCTCACCGTGTACTAAACTAAAATCAAAATGGGTCAGAGATCTAAATGTTAAAACAGAAACAGTCAATCTAGTGGAAGATAAAATAGGTAAAAGTCTTGATGACATAGGCTTAAGCAAGGACTTCCTGAACAGAACCCCAATGGTACAAGAAATAGTACCAAGAATCAACAAATTTTGGATCACATCAAATTAAAAAGCTTCTGCATGGAAAAATAAACCAAACACAGAGCAAAGAGACACACACTTCTATTTCCCACAGAATGGGAATAATTTTTGCCAGCTACTCCTCAGACAGAGGACTAATATCTACAATATATAAAGAACTCAAAAAGAATTTAAAAAAAAAAGAACTCAAAAAAATTTATACTCCCAAAATAAAAGACCCAATCAACAAATGGGCAAGTAAAATGAACAGATACTTCTCAGAAGAAGAGGAACAAATGGCCAATAAATACATGGAAAAAATGTTCAATATTCCTAGCCATTTGAGAAATGCAAATTAAAACAATGAGATTCTATCTTACTCTAGAAAGAATGGCTATCATCAAGAAATCAAATAATAACAAATGCTGGAGAGGCTGTGAGGGAAAAGGAGCCCTTCTACTCTTTTGGTAGGAATGTAAACTAGTATAACCACTATGGAAATCATTATGGAGATTCCTCAAAAAACTAAAACTAGAAATTTCATTTGACCCAGTTATTCCCCTTCTAGGTATCCTCCTGAAAGACTTAAAGGCATCATACCACAGTAATTCATGCATACCCCATGCTTATAGCAGCACAATTCATAATAGCTAAATCTTGGAAGCAGCCTATACATCCATCAACAGATGAATGGATTAAAAAAATGTGGTATTTACACACAGTGGAGTACTACTCTGCCACAAAGAAAGATAAACTTGAGTCATTTGCAGGAAAATGGATGCACCTTGAGACCATCATGTTAAGTAAAACAAATCAGACACACAAATTTCATACATAGTGCATGGTTTCTCTTATATGAGGAACACAAATTATAGGTAAAGAGCAAAATAACAAGGATCCTAAAAAGATGGCAAATTTTTATACATTTCACCCTTCTCAAAATTGAGTTTGGGTGGGGCGTAGCCGCACAAGCCTCTAACCCCAGCACTAGGGAGGCTGAGGCAGGATGATCACTGTTCAAGGCCATCCTAAACTGCATAGTGAGACCCTGTCTCAAAAATATCAAAAAACAGGGAGGGGAGGGGAATTGGAAAAAAAGAAGCAGCAACATATACCATGCACAGGTATAAATTCCCTATGATGAATTTTATCACTATGTATATCTAAAATAAAAGAAAAAAAATCAAAAACCAAAAAACAGAAAAAAGATTGTGTTTGGGCCGGGCATGGTGGTGCACACCTGTAATCCCAGCACTCAAGAGGCTGAGTTATGAAAATCGCCATGACTTTAAGGCCAACCTGAGCTACACAGAGAGACCTTGTTTCAGAAAAAAAGATTGAGTTCGGGTCAGGTGTGCATGTCTGTGATCCCAGCACTTGAGAGGCAAAGGTAGAAGGACTGAGTTCAACCAATTTGAGCTACATAATGAGACCGTCTCAAAAAACAAAAACAAAAAGATTGTGTTTGGAAAAGTTGTAGCACTACCAATTATTTATCGGTTGTTTACTAAATTTATACTAGAAAAGAATTCAGGTTAAATTCAATCTCTTCACTCCACCTTTAGCTCTTTGAGAGACAGTTTCCTCTTTTCTGCTGTGGACCAGGCTAACTCCCTCTTCCGGATTCCTGTAATATTCCCGGCTGGAGGCTGGAGCGTATAACCTGCACCGCAGGTCAGGACTGATCTGAGGCCGAAGCACAGCTCACAGCCAAACCTTGCCCGGCGTGTGCCAGGTCCAGGGTTGGATTGGTCCCCGGTACCGCGGGAGTAGAGTGAGAAACTGATCTCGGCTGTTTTGTACATGCAAAATTTAATATACATTTATTGAATAACTAACGTAAATGACCCGGAATTTTTGTTTGTTTGTTTGTTTTGTTTTTTGAGACAGGGTCTGGCTATATAGTTCAGATTGGCCTTGAACTCACTATGTAGTCCAGGCTGGTCTCGAATTTACAGCGGTCCTCCTGCCTCAGCCTCCCGAGTGCTGGGATTATGGGCATGCGCCACCATGCCCAGCTACCTGGAATTTCTGAATTCCAGATAGAGTTTTCTCTGAACTACTGACTTGGTACTTTTTAGCATCGTCGGACTTAACTGGCCCGATGCTGACCTGACTGCTCTCTCCTCTGGCCCTTCAACCAAGTCCTTTGCTGCTGTCACTCTCCCAAGGTATGGCCTCTTGTCGTCCTTTCTGTACAGTCTGGGCAAGCCACCAGCGCTGTGTGGGTGAGGTGGTCCACACAGCCAGTGCCAGTGTAGGCCACGCACTCGCTGGCTTCTCCAAGTGGAACCCTAGTAGGCCCCATCCAGTGAAGCGCATGCGCAGTGAGCTTGTCTGCTGGGCTTGGGTCCTGGAGCCTGTCGATTCTGCGTCTCTGCCTTCAGCCAACTCCATCATTGTCAGCATGGGGCGGTTCACGGCCTTCCCACATGTTTTTTACATTTTTTTGTTTTTGTGATACTGGGAACTGAATGCAGGGCTTGTGACATGCTAGGCAAGTACTCTACCCCACATGCTTGGCTCCTCCCATTTTTTAAATTTTGAGATAGTTTCACTAAGTTGCCCAGACTGGCTTTCAACTTGACACCTTCCTGACTCCGCCTCATGAGCACCTGGGATTACTGGCCTGCACCATGGTGCCTGGTTTATTCATGTATTTATTACTATACTGGGAATTGATCCCAGAGCCTCCAACATGACTAACAAGTGTCTTTTGCACCACTTGAGCTACATTCCCATCTGAATATGCAGATTTTATCTAAACTCCAGAGCAGGAATATTTTATATTCCTTTGAATCCCTCACGGCTTTAAAACAATGCTTTGCACACTGGGGTGTAATGCCATTACCTAATAGAAGTTACACTAGAATAGGAAATGCCATTCCTCTATTATCCTCATTTCATAGTCAACATTACTATTTACTGACCCATTCAAAAAGTGTTTGAAAAAAAAAGCTGGGCGTGGTAGCACACACATGTAACCCTACTACTCTGAGAGGCTGAGCCAGGAGATCATAAATTCAAACCCTGGCCAGGGATGCACGTTTATAATCCCAGCACTGGGGAGACTGAGGCAGGAGTATTGTCACAAATTCAAGACTAGCCTGGGTTCCATAGTGATTTCAAGGCCAGCCTGAGCTACAGAGCAAGATCCGCACTCACTTTTTATTTATTTATATTATTATTATTATTATTATTATTATTATTTTTTGGTGCTGGGGATTGAACACAGGGCCGTGTGCTTGTGAGGTGAGCACTCTAACCACTGAGCTAAATCCCCAGCCCTCACTTTTTTTTTTAATGGTACATTTTAGATATACATAACAACATTTGTCATAGGGTATTTGTACCTGTACATGATGTAGCTTGCTACTTTTTTTCACATTCCCTTCCCCTCCCTTCAACCCCTCCTCCCCTCCTTATTTACAAAAGCTTTGTTTCCATTTTTTCCTTCTATTCTTTTTTTCTTGTCCCTCTGTTCCTTTCCCCTCCCCCCTTGTTTTCCTTCCCATTTGAACAGTTTCTTCCCTTTCCCAATATAATACATTTTAGTCTTCATTTACACTTTGTTTCTCCTACTAGAGAAACAATGCAGTATTTAAATGTGTGCCCAATTTATTTCACTTAAGCGCATGGTCTCAGGATGCATCCATTTACCTAGAAATATCTCAAGCTTATCATTCTTTATGGCAGAGTAGTATTCCATTCTATAAAAAACCTCATCTTCTTTATTCATTCATCATTTGATGGGCATTTGGGCTGTTTCCAAGATTTAGATATTACAAACCGTGCAGCTATAAACATGGGTGTGCATATATCACTGTGGTATGATGCTTTTAATTCTTTTGGGAAGCTACCAAGAAGGGAAATACCTTGGTCAAATGGAATCTGTAGTCCTAGTTTTTTGAGGAACCTCCACACTGATTTCCACAGTGGTCGTACCAGTCTACATTCCCACCAACAGTGGAGGAGGGTTCTTTTCTCACCACAGCTGCTCCAATATTTATTATTAGCTGATTTATTGGTAATAGCCATTCTTGCTGGATGTGGAACCTCAATGTAGCTTTAATTTACATCTCTTGAATGACCAGTAATGTTAAACTTTTTTTCATGTTTATTTGCCGTTTCTACTTCTTCATCTGAGAAGTGTCTGTTCATTTCATCTGCCCATTTTGGGCTTGTGTCTTTAAATTTCAGGGATTTTATTTATTTTTGAGTTCTTTATATATTTGAGATATTAGTCCTTTGCTGGAGGAACAACTGGCAAAAATTTTCTCCCACTCCGTGGGTTGTTCCTTCACTCTGTTGGTTTCTTCTGCTGTGCAAAAGCTTTTTAATAAGATGAGGGCTGGGGATTTCGCTCAGTGGTTAGAGTGCTTGCCTGGCAAGCACAAGGCCCTGAGTTCGATCCCCAGCACCACCACCAACAACAAAAAAGGCAGCTTTTTAATAAGATGAGATCCCAGTTGTTGATTCTTTCCTGGGCAACTGGGCTTTTGTTCATAAAGTCTTTGCCTACACCTATGTCTTCAAGAGTTCTACCTATTCTATCTTCCAGCAGATTTAGTGTTTGCTTTAATATTTAGATCTTTGATCCATTTTGATTTTAGTGGACTGCATAGTGAAAGATACAGGTCTAGTTAGTCCAAACGCTCTCAGTCACCTTCTCTTTGACAAAAGAGCCAAACACCTTCACTGGAAGACAGACAGCCTCTTTAATAAATGGTGCTGGAAAAACCTCACTTGTTTTTTTTGAGACAGGGTCTCACTAGTCCAGTATGACCTTCAATTCACTATGGAGCCCAAACTGGCCTCAAACCTAAAATGATCCTCCTGCTCAGCCTCCAGAGTGCTGGGATTACAGGTGCACCACCAATACCAGGCTCCCTCTCTTGTTATTGCATACATCCCTGAGATGACTCTGAATAGCTCTGGGCTGGACGGCCTATGTGCCATCACTCTCCATTCATGTTCTCATGTTGCCTCATGAAGGTCACCCTCTTCAAACTAAAGTCCTTCTGCAGCAGGCTCACTAACACTTGACACAGGGCATCTGTCTGTACAACTTGGTGAGTGCTCAAAAACATTTTTTCCCTAGAGCTGGGGATCAAACCCAGGGGCACCCTACCATTGCACTACACTCCAGCCTTTTTTATTTCTTGAAAGAGGGTCTTGCTAAATTGCCCAGACTGGCCTCCACCTTGTGATCCTGCTGCCTCAGCCTCCCTGGTGGCTGAGACTACAGGCATGTGCCACCATACTCATCTCAAATTTTTTTCAAACATTATTTTCCAGAATATGAATCCTCATGGCATTTTTTCCTTTTTAGGTGCTGGGGATTGAACCTAGGGACCAAGCATGCTAGGCAACACACTCTACACTGAGCTACGCCTACAGCCTTGTATTTTTTCTTAAAATGATCTTTTTGTAATGATTCAAAATATTCTACCTACTGACAGGTAAGCACAGTAAGCACTCTAACTGCTGAACCAAATCCCTAGCCCCTGACAGGTAAGCAAAAGAAAAGTCGAACAAAATTGTTGAGAAGTTTTGTATTGTGTCATACACACTGTCTTCATATACAAGTGCGTAAGGGAAATACTTCTCCCCTCTTCCCAAACATCACAGTAGGCCAATTTTTGCTAATACATCACAAAATTAAAACAAATGTCTCCGTCCAAATTCTGAACAGCTAATACTAGACACTAGCTTTTGAATGTTTTGTTTTGGTTTTTAGTCCAGGCTGGTCTTGAACTCCCTATTCTCTTACCTCAGCCTCCCGAGTGCGGGGATTGTAGGTGTGCACCACCACATCCAGCTTAGTTTTTGACTCTTGTCTTACTGATCTGGTATGGACATGGATAGTTCCAGTGCCTTTCAACTCATTCCTGAATTTCTCTCTCTTTGATGCTCCAGACGGCAATTCCTTTTTTTTGCAATTAATTCTAATGCCCTCAAACTGGATAAAACAGATGACTCAGCTCATAAATTACCTACACTCTCTGGTCACTAAGAATAAAGTTATGACATACACGTGTTAAACTCCCCAAACCATCTAGCACCAAGAGGAAAACTCTCAGTACTAACCAAGTGACTAGTTTATCCAAAGATCAAATACGTGACAGTGAGTCTCAAAAACCCTAACTTGCTATTTTCTTATCTGCAGTACAAATTCACTTCCTTCAGATCTTTCTTACTGGAAATGTTCCCTACTGCCTTGATTATCTTCAATAATTATACAGCTGACTCTTGTTTGGTGCCTATGACAATTCCTTAGGCCATTAGTAATGAGGAGCTAAGGCAGTCAAGGGTTCTAACCAGTCCAAATGAGGTGTAATATCGTAATAGAACTTCACTGTTTCTTTTCTGCTTTCATGCTTCTCCCAAGTGCTATGGCTCCTGCGAGATGCTCTTTACTGACTCAAATCATGGGCCTTTCACTTTTGGATGGCTTGAGTACCACGAAAAGCATTGATCTGGTAGAGAAAGTATTTCAGGAGTTTCTAAAGGGACCAC
The DNA here is from genome assembly GCA_004026905.1 of Hystrix cristata. Classification (NCBI taxonomy): domain Eukaryota; kingdom Metazoa; phylum Chordata; class Mammalia; order Rodentia; family Hystricidae; genus Hystrix; species Hystrix cristata. Next base: position 130,232 of record PVJO010000167.1, read on the forward strand.
TACTCAGGGTTAAAATAGTTCTATCAGTCACTTTTCTTTGACTCTGAACCACTGATTTATATAGAAAAACACAATAACCCTGTCATCCTGCCTTTAACAACAATGGAAAATAACAAGTGGAGCCATGTGCTTTTCCAGGGGAGTCACACAAAGTCGCCTGAAGAGTTTAAAGTAGACATGAATGCTGCTTCAGTGACATTTACTAGTCAACCAGGCTGTACTGCTCTTGGACCTTCCACACGCTCCCTCCACTCCCGGGCGCAGGTCACAGCAGACTCACCATCAAGTTAAAGCTGTTTCTCCTAGGATTACAATTTCTCAACATGTACATGAAGCCAAGTGGTATTCTCATAGTCTAAATTTGTCAAGGCTCACACAACCCTGAGGTGTACTTTGTAAGGTCCTTCTAAGGAAATCTTCAGGTTACAAACTCTATGTGAATATTAAAGCTTCAGTACTGACCCAATAAACAGAAAAACTATAGGCTTTCTTTTCTTTTTTGGTTTTTTGAGACAGGGTCTCACTATGCAGCTCAGGCTGGCCTTGAACGAGGCCATCCTCCTGCCTCAGCCTCCCGAGTGCTGACTGACAGGTGAGCACCACCACGCCTGACCATGTGCTGTCAGAGAATCCTGAGTCTAATGACTGTTGCTGTCGAGGAGGCACTTACATAGCATATTCAAACTCCTGATGTCTCTTCCTTATGGAAAATGCAGTCAGTCAAAGAAAGGGCCTAAAAACCACCTTGCCGGCCTAACTTTTCTGAAGAGCACAGAGAAAGTAAGGGAAAGCACTGGGAAGCAATTTGTATACTGACATGTGCATCTGTGGGGACACAAAGCAGTTCAAGGCATTGGCTCTCCCAACTAAGGATGTCAACAAGAGTTAGCAATCCAGTAATGGTTACCAAGTATTTACCTTTGAAGGGAAAGAAAGACAAACCCTGAATAGTAAAAAGCCTCCTAGGAGAAACTGGCTGTATTTTACATGCCTCTGTCTGTCCTCAGCCACCCCAGTGCCTTGGAGCAAATGTATGTTTCTCAGAAAAGCCAAGCATGTCTTGCTTGGACCCTACAAGTGCCTGTAAGCACATGACTTGACTTCTCCACTCTCACCATTCCGCAGTCTGCAGCAGGAGCCAGCTCCACAGCTATTTGCTGGGCTTTGGCACTGATCTTTTTAGCACTGATTTCCCTATAGAGTTTTTGTTCCATCTCCAGGAAGCGCCACATTGAGAGCTGAGACTGAGTCCTTCTCTGGGAGAGTCCCGGGAACTGAAGGCGAAGGCCGACAGGGCTACGCAGGGCAAGACTCCCACTGTGCACCTGGTCAGACACACAGGGCCTACCCGCTCTCCTGGTGGAAACGATTCAAGGGGATTAAGATCAGCAACATGACCCCGACAGTGGCAGATCAAATTCTAATGTGACAACTGAAAAGCAGACAGTGCTCTGCTGGTTAATAAATCAGAATCAACTAAGAAACAATACTTTAAATACCACATCATTGGAAACTCCTAGTAGCCACGTCCCCCTCATCAGTTACTTTTAAAATAACAGTCATAACAGGAGAAAGAGCAAGCACCACGCTGACTACTGCAGGCTACTGGACTGCTTGGGTTAAGCACTGCAGTTCAGAGGTAAGCACTCCATGCCTTCCGTTCAAGTTACTGAATCCTTCTTCTTCCGGAATGGGGATTTCAGCCTCTTCCAGACACTGCTTTTGGGTTTAGACTTTCTCTCCATGGCCAGTACTGCCTCCTTTTCTTTCCTACGTATTTCCCGGACAAGTGCATGGAAAACATCATCAATGTAGTAGCGGTACGCAGCAGAAGTCTCAAAAAAGGGACAACTGAATTCTCGGGCCAGAGCCAATCCTTCTTCCTTGGTGACCTTTAAAAGTATAAATATGAGTAAATTTAGAGTGGGAAGAGTGGGAAATGATTGCGACTGTCAGAAAAGTGACTGGGCTACCTTAGCAGGAAGAGCTCAACTCTTCAAGTGTGCAACTTCACAATTTGGGGAGGCCCTATTACAAGACTTTTAAGGGCCCTTCCGCCTTTAATATGCAGTATTAATTTTCTTCATACTTTTCATTTTATGAAAGATGAGCCAGACAAGGTGGTGCATGCCTGTAATCCCAGCACTCAGGAGACTGAGGCAGGACGATCACTGCTGAGTTTGAGGCCATCCTGGGCTACATAGTGAGTTCAAGGCCAGCCTGAACTACATAGCAAGACCCTGCCTCAAAAAACGAGACAAAACAAAACAAAAACAAAAAAGAGAGACAGAGACAGTATTGTACTTAAACTACAATACTGAAAACTTCCAGAAACCCGAAATTGATGTAGCCAATTACAGATATGCCATAATTTCTTTATTTGGTTTTTGCGACAGGGTCTCACTATGTAGTCAAGACCAGTAGTGAAATTGCTATCCTGCCTCAGCCTCTGTGCCCAGCAATTTCTTCTACTTCTGAATGATTAGACTGTTTCTCATTTTCTACTACCATAAATAGTCTGGCAATTAACATTTTATATATAAATTTTGATTTTTCCAGTGGTTTAACTGAGAAGTATCATGAATTACTGCCAAAGGTTTGTACTATTCACTGCTTCCACTACGAGTCATGGATGTACACATTTCTCTACACTCTCACCTCCACATCAAACAGCACCATTTTATTTTCGTTTTGTAGTAATGGGGATTGAATCGGGGCCTTCTGTATGCTACACAAATGCTCTACTGCTGAGCTACACCCCCAGTCCTTCTGAATTATATTTTGAGACAGAATTTTGCTAAATTGCCCAGGGTGGCCTTGGATTTGTAATCCTCCTGTGTCAGCCTCTCTAGCACTTGGGATTACAGGCATGGACTACCACTCCCCCAGCTCAAACAGCAAAATTTTAGTCATTGTTAATTTGAAGGGTATCGCTTATTCTAGAAGCCTCTACAACTTCTCTTAGTCTCCTCTTCCTGGGTTCATAATCCTCGCCAGAGGAAGGATATTGTGAAGTTTGACTAAAATTTTTCCTGCTGCAACATAAACATTTTTATTTCTGAAGTCTCAGGAAATGAACATTCCATGATCCTTTGCCTAATGGGTGTTCGATTTGTCATCTGGTTATAATCCAGTGGATTCTGTCCTGTAAACTGATTCCTAAAATCCAGATTTTATCCTTAATAATAGCAAATTAGTAGATACGTGAAAAATTTCAAAGTTGGACGAAGCTAATGTTGTCTTTTCTATTTTAAGGCAAAAGAATCTGTAAATCAAAAAACAAAAAAATGACTAATCCCACAAGATTACAGTGTTTTCTTTTCTCACCTGTCTTAACTGTTTCAAGTCAGACTTGTTTCCCACAAGAACCACAGGGGTATCATCGGTACGTCGAACTCGATAAATAAGTTGTTTAAATTCACGAACTTCATGGAAACTTCGGCGATCCGTGATAGAGTAACAGATAATAAATCCTTCTCCCGCCCTCATGTACTGATCCCGCATGGCTGTAAACTCTGCCTAGAGGGATACAAGGGTCAATAATGTATCAAAGCAGCCTAGAACTACATACACTTGCTATTCATTTCAGATTAAAGAGGAGGTATGTTGATTACCTGCTATCCTGAGTCAGAGCACATGGAAAATTAAAGAAATAAACTAGTGATCTCTGTGTAAACCCTCCCCTCTCCTTTACTAGAGTGAAAATGCCTTCACTCATAGCATTCTGGGATTTAATACCTGTCCAGCTGTATCCAAAATGTCCAGATTGGCAGGCTCATCATCGATACGGATCCGGATTTTATAAGCATCTTCTACAAGGAAAAAGAAAGCTGTACTATTAACTCATACACACAGGGAGAAATATCTGTTTTAGGAGGATCACAAGTTTGAACCCAGCATGGGCAATTTAGGGAGACCCTATATCAAGAGGGGAAAAAAAAAAGCCAGTATGGTGCACACCTATAATCCCACTACTTGGGAGGCTGAGGCAGGAGTAAGGATTGCCATGAATTTGAGGCCAGCCTGGGCTACATAGCAAGTTCAAGGCCAGCGTGGAATACACAGCGAGACCATGTCTTTAACTGCCTCCATAAATAAATAAATACAAATAAAAAATTTTAAAACGAACTAGGGATATAGCTCAGTGGGAAGGCCTTAGGTTCAACCCCAGTACTGCAATAAATAGCTAGATAAATTTTAAGAAAGGCTGAGGATATAGTTTAGTGTGAATTCCTTAAATTCAATCCCTAGTATCATCCCTGCCAAATGAAATCATTTTATGAAGAAGTTGATACCACCCAACTTCTTTTAAACGCCCAAATTTCCTCAGGAAGTATGATAAATCCATTGGGCGATGTAAACTGGGTGTTGAACTCAGGTATTTTTTTTTTTTCCCAAGTAGGTGGTGATACAGTTTATTCATATTTTAAATTTATAAACTAATTATAATTCTAAACTACAAAAGGTTTCTGAGACCAGGTGTGGAGGTTCACACCTGTAATCCCAGCACTTGGGAGGCTGAAACTGCAAGATTAGACTGCTATGAGTTCAAGGCCAGCCTGGGCTATGTAGTGAGTTCAAAACAAACCTGAACTACATAGCAAGACCCTGTCTCAAAAAAAAAAAATTGATCTTCAAATTACAGACTTAGAACACAAGCCTGCTTAACTGAAAAATCATTGTACTTAATTTCTATAGTTCTTCTTAATTTTAATACTACAGAAAAAGGAAAAACTGTGATTTATATTTTCTAAATAATCTATATTGTCATAATTCCTCCTTTATGAAAGCAAATTTCTTTTTTGCATATATTAAGAGAGAGGGTTTCACTGTATTGCTGAGGCTGATCCCAGCCTCTCCGGTAGCTAGAATTACAGTACGTGCCACCATGCCTGGAAATCCTTGCTTCTAATTCCTGTTCAAAGATGAAGAGTCCATTAAATCAGTGTTTCTTTTCTTTCTTTTCTTTTTTTCCTAACATTGGGGATTGAACCCAGGGCCTTTACACTGAGTTAAATCCCCAACCATTTTCTGGGCTTTTTTTTTTTTTTTTTTTTTTTTTTGGTGCTGGGGATCGAACTCAGGCCCTGATGCTTGCAAAACAAGCACTCTAACCACTGAGCTAAATCCCCAGTCCCTTTTTTTTGTTTTTTTGAGATAGGATCTCACCATGTAGCCCAGGCAAGCCTCAAACTCCCACAAATACTCCTGCCTCCTGAGTGCTGGAATTACAGGCATGCACTATCATGCCCAGCTCCCCAGCCCTTTTTTAAAAAATGTTTTTATTTTCAGACAGAGTCCCACTGAATCACTATGTAACCCAGGCTGTGCTTGAATTTGCAATCTCATGCCTCAGCCTCTCAGAGTGATAGGATCACAGGCATGCGCCACCACATCCACCTAAATCAGTTCTTAAACTATAAATAATGATCCATTAGGATTAGTGAGCTGTGATATCAACCTAACGAGCTGAGACCAACATTAAAATAAACAAGCAAAAATTTAAATAAAATAGAAAATACCAGTGAGTACCATAAGTAGTAAGGGAAATATAGTTTCATATTTTAGTATCAGATACATACATATGTACTAACAAAGAAGTGTACAGGGGCTGGGGATTTAGCTCAGTGGTTAGAGTGCTTGCCTCACAAGCATGAGGTCCCAAGTTCGATCCTGAGCACCAAAAAAAAAAAGTATACATAGATATATACATTTTCATACTTAACAGCTGCACTGGCTACAATGTAAATTTTTCCTTCTTGGAGTTTGTAGTCAAAGTTTAAAACAAAACACACTAAATTGTCAACTCAGTGATAGCATTCACTTTATGTTTTTGCATGCCACTGTACTCAAGGTCTTGCCACAGTGCTTGGCACATAACAGCAACTAAGAGACATAATATTTACTACTGAATCTGCTGATACTGTCAGGAGAGCAGCTGACAACATTGAGTGGGTATGGACTGACTTAAAAATTACCTCATGTTGGGCATGGTGGTGAGTACCTGTAATCCCAGCACTCAGGAAGCTGAGGCAAGAGGATTCACTGTGAGCTCAAGGCCAGCCTGAACTACATAGCAAGACTTTGTCTCAAAAAATAAAACAAAACAAAAAAGAAAAAAGAAAAAAAAAAGAACAAAACAACAAAAAAAGAAAAATTACCTCATGAAGCTAGGTATGGTGGTGCACACCTGTAATCTCAGCACTGGGGAAGCTGAGGCAAGAAGATGGCCATTGAGTTCGAGGCCAGCCTGGGCTACATAGTGAGTTCAAGGCCAGCCTGAGCTACACAGCGAGACTCTGTCTCCAAAAACACAAAAAACAAAAAACAAAACAAAAACCCCAAAATAACAAAACTATCTCATTTGGCTGGGGTGTAGCACAGTGATAGAGTGCAAAGGTCTTAGGTTTGATCCTCAGCACAGAAAAGAAAAAGGAAAAAAGGCAAAGAAAAATAAAAAGTATCAAAGAAATTTAAAAAAAAAGAAAAAACTAAAAGTACCTATTAGATGGAACAAATGAGTTTTACTTTGAAAAGAGGTATTTCTGGAATGCTGAAGTAAATAATACCAACCCCTAATTTTTTTTTTTTTTTTTTTTTTTTTTTTTGGCAGTGCTGGAGATGAAACCCAGGGCCTCACACATGCTCGGTAAGCACTCTACACAGAGCTTCATCCCCAGGCCCCTAAACTGATTTTACTCTTAAAACTCCCACCCATAATTTGAATCTCCAGACAATGTTCTAAATCTGATATGCCAGGGCTTGGGTGTTAGAGTGCAAAGTTAGCAACATGTAAGGCTCTGGGCTGGATCCTCAGCACCCCCCGTCCCCAAATCTGATATAGTACATGAAAAAAACAAGAACTGTTTCTATTTTCTCCAAACCCACAGAAGCATCTACTGCATAAAATGACAACACCCAAGCTGGGCTGCCACAGCACACCTGATGGCTTTGTGGAACCCACAGCAGCAGAGGCCTGGCCCAGTGGAAATCACTCCCCGAGTGCTGGCACCACGGCAGAGCACCACATACGAAATAACACTAGGATGGTGCTTTGTATGCCCTTCCCACCCATTTTGCTTTTCAAGGATGTAACCCCTTAGAATCCAACCTGCCTCCTATTGGTTTAGGAATGGCAGGAATGTTCTTAGTCTTTTTAGAGACGGTCAATTAAGAAAATAAAAAGGTAAACCAAACAAAATGACTTTTTACCTCTACTAATACAGTGACAATAGCAGAGAGTTAAAGACATGAGAGAAGACATCACTGTACAGTGAACTGCAGGTATAAGGAAATAAGTGAAGGGTTCAAGTGGAAGAATGTCCAGGCCTCGCACACCTAGTTTTTAAGCGTTCAATAGGCTGGCTCTACTTGTTTTTCTGCTTCCTTTTGTGGAAGTTCAAACCAGCTGACTCATACTTAGAGTCAGTGTCAAGTCAGACCCTTCGAGAAGTGACAGCAAAAAGGCTTCACTAGGCGGTGGCCTGTAAGTTTCTCTTTTGTCTGACAGTACAGTATACCAACCAAAGCTGTCCTGTTAATGCTCAGCTCACCACAGAAATAAAGGTGACTTACATACATATGAGTTAAATCCAGAAAAAGGAAATACTCAATTTCTTAACTTCTGTGAGATCATAGTTTCTAAACAAATCTGAATTACATGGCAAGGAAAAAAAGGGGGCTCAAAATATAATTAGGGTTTTTGTTTTGTTTTGTTGTTTTGTGACAAGGTTTCACTCCGTAGTTCAGGCTGGCCTTGAACTCACTATGTAGCCCAGGCTAGCCCCCAACTTGCGGCAATCCTCCTGCCTCAGCCTCCCCAGTACTGGGACTGCAGGAATGCACCACCACTACCACATCAAAATATAGTTAGAAATACCTTTTTAAAATGCATTCACCAGGGCAGCTTCTTAGTGAGTGAGCTTGGGAACCTGAGTGAGGGTCTAACTTACCAATTGTGGGATCATGGTCTTCTGGGAATCGATGGCTGATGAACTGCATGGTCATAGCTTCAAAACAAGAAATGAAGGTTAAAATCCTCCCGAAGGTGACCCACAAAAGAATGTCAAGTAACGACAGTGCACACTAGCCAGCATCCCATCTGGCTTGGGTAGAAGTCATTCGTTTTATGTCTTATCAAATGGCCAATGCCACCTACCACTCTTGCCCACTCCTCCGGCACCCAACATCACCAGTTTGTACTCTCTGGAGAGTCCGGCAGGGCTGCTACAGCTGCCACCCCCGGGCCGAACTCCGGAGTCCATCGTGCTTTGGGGGACCCTGGGCCTTCCTGAAGAAGAGCCACCTGGAAGGCAAGCAGAACATATTCAGTGCAGGACGGGACAGCCTGGGGATGGCGGTGCTGGCACGCCTGTCTCCAGAGCCTGGCCTGCGCCTGTTGCTTACTGTGGAATGGACCCTAAAAAGCCCTACAGCCTTGTCCTCGGTCCTGTGACACATCACAAGCCTTCTGACTTAAACATAAAAAGAGACAAAGAAATTCAGGACATCTTTTCCGAACAGGGCACGAATGCGACCAAGGAGGGGCCGAACGAGAGTCGCGCTTGGGCGCGTAAGCCCGCTGGCCGGTCCGGTCAGGGGTCCCCAGCCCCTGCCCAAGGCCCACGTCGCGCCCCGCCCCTCCCGCGAGCTCCCTCCCCGCCGCCAGGTACCCGGGGTCGCACACACCCCGCCCCACCGCCTCCGGACAGTACCGACCGGCGGCGGGGTCCCTCGCGTTCCTCCGTCCCCAGGGCCCTCACTGACCCGTGACCCCTCCCGTGGCCAAGCTGGGAAAGATGGCGCCACAGGCCGTGTCCCGGCGGGAGGGGCCAGGCCTCTGTGACGCCCGCCTGCCCCGCCCCCGGGGATGGGACGTCCCTTTTCCCGGTCTTCAGACCTAGTTCCGCGACGCTCCGAGAGTCCCGTCACGTACTTTTCTTAGTTTGCAAGCACAAAATGGGTGTTAGGGCAAGAGAAATGAGAGTGGGTCAGGAGAAAGGAACACATAAGACGCCCAGGGGACTATACGGCTTTGCTCAAGCTGTAAAACAGAGCAAATGGCCAAAGGGACAACTCCCACCCCCGTAATTCCCCCTACAAAACACAGAGCTGAGGTCAATTCGGGAGATGACAGCTTCATGGTAGAAACCGCCCATGCAAAAAGGAGTCACTGACTTTGCTCTTCCAGACTTTAAAGACTAGATGCTAACAAGATTGTCCTAAGCAGAGTTCCCTAGGTATTTACTTACAATGCTGGGGATTGAACTCAGGGCCTTGTGCTTGCGAGGTAAACATTTTAATCATTGAGCTAAATCCCCAGCCCCTCTGTAGGTATTTTAAACGCACATATGACAGAAAAGTTTGGATTCTTTGATGCACTACTCTAGCAGAAAGGAAAAGTTCAGAACTCTTAAGTGGCCTTGAATTGGAAGACAGCAATAACTGGACACAACTCTAGGCTGCACGCAGTGTAGAAAGAACTTTACACTGGAACATTTTTTCTGATGCAACTTGTGCCCATTGCTTTTCAAGAATGATCTTTTCCTGGGGCTGGGGATTTAGCGCAACGGTTAGAGTGCTTGCCTAGGAGGCACAAGGCCGAGTTTGATCCTAGCACCCCACCCCCCTAAAAAACACCTTTTCCTGTAAAACGTGTTTCATTCATTCAGTCCCCTTAACCTCGATGTGAAATAAAGAAGGGCAATGATATGAAATGGAACATATCTAGTATAGTAGTTACATTTTTCATGTGGACTGTAAGAATGTGTTTTGCAGTTACAAACTGTTGGAACTACATGCAAATTTAGAGTCTTTAATTGCATTATGCTGTGAGTAAGAGTTTTATTTTGGTTTTTTTTGAGACAGGGTCTTGCTATGTAGTTCAGGGCGGCCTTGAACTCACTATGGAAGCTCAGGTCGGCACTGAAATCACTGCAATCCTCCTGTCCCAGCCGCTGGTGTGCTGGGATTGCATTGGTCACCATGCCCAGACAAAGTCTGCTTTAGTGTATGGGTAGGTTGCAGAAGAAAAAGAACACAAACACCACAAGCAGAATATTTATACATTTATTTATATGGAAATTACGGTCTAATTATTTACAACATATAGGAAACCAGAGGATTAAGTTTGTACAAAGCCAGCCTGCAAAGTATCCAAATGTGCAAAAATGACAGTTCAGAATCTCAAACTACTCCTGGTTCAGCAGACTAGCTCCTTCACTTTCACACATCAATATTTGATACAAAAAAGTTCTTTTGGCAAAACCTGTAATGCCAAGAAAAAAGGACAAGTTGCAATTCAGTCACTAAGTCCACCATCCTATTGATTGTAGTGAAATCTCTCTATTTTTAGCTGCAACCAGTTCAAAGAGAGACAGATCACTGTGTTTCATTTCTGTGATGAGTTTTGACCAGTTTTAGTCAAGTAGGTTTCTCTGACCCAGCTGGAGACATGGAGCTTAGGAGGGCAATAAAAACGGCAACGACTGAACAAATGTGCCTGGAAGGTGCCAGCTTCACACATTCCAATAAAAAGACACAATAAAAAATAATTTCATTTTCCTATTCGGGATCCACCTGTACCTAGTATTTTTAACTTAGTAAAACAGCATTTTCAAAACAAAGAATCCAAACTGAAAATAGGAATGAGGATCTCTGAGAATTAAATACTAAAAGCAAAAGACAGTTTTAAAATTATTTCCCCACTAATAAATAGTAAGGCTTTGTTTGTAACCAATGAATATCAAAATTGACTCAACAGTAGTAAAATACAAATAAACCTTTTTCATTGTGGCTGTTCATTTGCAAACGGCTGAACCAGTTCAAATGTACAAGGGAATCATCCTACTGGGATGCGTCATCTGACAAGCACATTTCACCAACTGTTAGAAAATCTCTGAGACAAATTTGTGATCCTAAGTAAATTTTAACAGAAGTTAATGTCACTGTAGAAATAAGAATTAAAAAAAAAAAAAAAAAAGAATGGAATCCTTTTAATAACAGGGACACTGCATTTCTAACTTCTGCAAGGTCCATGATGGCTCCCAGCACAGGCCCCAAGTCTTGTTAAATCAAATGCATGCATTATTGCTAAGAAGTCTCCAAGGTCAAAACTCTGTTCCACTGGTTCCTATGGGGCCATCCAGAATGGCATCTGTTGCTTAGCTCGTGGTTGTGATGAAGGGTACTGATAGCCCAAACTCCAGCCCTGTGGAAAACTACTTGCATTTTTATGACCTCCATGTTCCTCCTCTTCATCAGATGAATCTGCAGCATAAGCTACTAAGCCAAATCCCTTCTCTGTAGTTTTCATCTTCTTGGCGGGATAATCTAGAATAGGAAAAAAAAACCCCAACCCCATTCCCCACCAAGGGAAAAAAAAAAGATAATACCATAAATTCGTTAATTAAAAAAAAGACGTTAATTTTAAGTAGTTAGTTGGACACCATTTGAGGTCACAGGGTCATGGTCACCCAAAAATGTTGAAGATCACACGAAAAACAGCATCAGCATCAGCAAATGTGAATCCACCAGAACCATGTAAGAAAACAGAGAAAGAAAAAAGAAACACACAAAAAAAAAAAAAAAAAGAAAAAGAAAAAAAGGAAAGTTAGCAAATGAGTCTCTAGGGGCTGACATTTCACCTTTTAAAGAGTTAAAAAGAGAAGAAGTCAAGAAAAGGAAAAAAACGTACTTCTTTCTGTTCATCTTTATTATGACTACAGGCAAAAAACAAAACTGACCCCGTGTACCCCTACAGGATTTAGAGTTCTGGGATTTTGTAACGGCCTCAGGCTATAAGGGGAGGTGTGGCTCAGCTCCCAATATGAAGAAAAAAATCAATCTTTATTAAATCTGTAGCAGATCGCCTCCAGGTATTCAGACAACACTGGCAACAGAATTCTGAAATGTCCTACCAATCACCTTAGCTTTTCCTAGGGTTTTAATGTCACTGATGCTATGTATAAGATATAAGTCAACTGACTCTTTTCTAGACACATGATGGTTGAAAATGAAAGGCTGCATAATTATATACTGTCCTTATAAATTAAAACAAAACAAAACAAGTACTCTCACTAGCTAGGAGATTTTAGAGGTTGGATTAAACACCTGAATGAACATCAGGTTAGAAAATGAACAGATTAAGATCAGTCCTGGTCACTTCCCTGTTCCCCCAGATACACCTCACTCACCATGGCTCCCAGGTAAGGTCCCAGACCCATTCCTTTCATCAGATTCTGTTTTTATTCCAGTCACTGGAAAGGCTGGTGGAGGCATCAACTGCCTGTTAAAAGAAAACGAATACTTTCTCAGACAAACTCAGTTTTTTTCTTTTTTTTTTTTTTTTGGTGCTGGGGATTGAACTCGGGTCCTGTGCTTGCAAGGCAAGCACTTTAACCACTGAGCCAAATCCCCAGCCCCAAACTCAGTTTTTAACTTACCCAGCAGAAAAGAAAATTAGAATAATAGTGTCTACAAATAATCCTTTCTTCACTTTATCATTAATATGAACTCTTTATCTCTCCCCTGCTCTCACCCCTTTTAAACCATTATTAAACTTAACATTGTATAGCCTGTCTACATTGTAAAGCCACACCAAAAACAAAATGAACTGTTGTAGGAAGAAGTCAGCTCCTTCTTATGAAGACAAAAGTAACAATGTAGGAAAGGAGACTTCAAGCACTGAATGACAGGCTGGCCTCCCATTCAAGTATCTCCAACTATGACATTCTGTGTTCCTAAAGCAGTAAAAATGCCTGATAGTGTAACACTTCTGCTATCACCTACTCTTAGGAAAATGGGTAAAATGCAGACAATAAAAGTATTAAATGCAGTAGTCAGGCGTGTTGGTGCACGACTATAATCCTAGCACCTGGGAGACTGAAGGAGGATCGCCTCAAATTCAAGACCATCTTGAACTACATAGTGAGATTCTGCCTCAAAAAACAAAACAAAAAACCAAAAAACAGACTAAATGCAGGTATCTGAATGAGTACTACATTATTCACAGCTGGATGCAATGTTTCTAACACAGCAAAAGGCATATCACCATATTTTCCATTACTGTTTCAATTACAAATAATAGGAGCTTATTTGATTCAAATGATGTCACTTCAGTCATAACACTGAAGCTCATAGCAATGATCACTACTCATACTAATGATGCAAACAAGTGTCATCTGAATGTATTCATGTAACTGTTCCCGCTGACTTACCTGTCCCTCTCTCGCTCTTTGCCTGAGGAACTTGCCGGCTTCGATCCTGCGCCTTCGATCTCATTCTGACTGGAGAAGCCTGTACCTAAATTAGTCATATGAATGGGTCCATGCTATGAGCAGAAAAATACAGTGGCATTAGCAAATCTACAACTGCTGTATGGACTTCAGCTCCTTAATGTAACTGTCAAGTGTCTCATCTTTCTGATAAATGGCAATAAATTAAACTGCACTACATATTCTGGAATTTAGGATTTAACTAGTCAAAGTAGGGATTTTTCTATAGGACTCAGACATGCTACATAATTCATTATGCTATGCTTCAACTGACTGCCCATAACTCAGCTGGTTTCTAAAAGCCTTGTTATAAACTATAAAAATGCTCCAGTTTAAAGAATGCCTCAAGGGTTCTGGCAAGGTATAAAGATGCTTCTCCTGATAAAATCGCACCAACCATTTGCGGTGTCAGGGACTGAACCCAGAGCCTCAAACATGTTAGGCAAGGGCTCCTCGAGAAAGTTACCACCCCAGTCCTTATTCTTTTGGCAAGTTTTTTTTGTTTTGTTTTTGTTTTTGTTTTTTGGTGCCAGGGATTGAACTCAGGGCCTTGTGCTTGCAAAGCAAGCACTCTAACCACTAAGCTAAATCCCCAGCCCCAGCAAGTTTTTTTAATATAGCAGGGAGCTGGGGAGCAGGAGGTTCTCAAAAAATCATTCTCTTTTTTAATAAGGGGCAAAGGGAATAGCAAATTGAAAGCTAAAGTTTAAACATGAACCATATATTAGCAGATTGATAGCTTCTGGTGAGGTATGTAGGAAAGGAAGAAAAATCAGAGGCATTCACGAGTCTACTGTAGCAATACAGGGAAATGCAGAATTCTACAGAAATCCTTCCCGACATTAGTCATAAGAGACTTCTCTCTAAATGGAGAGCTTTGTGTTTTATCACACCGACCCTAATGACAAAACCTACTCCAAAGAAATTAATTCCTCAAGAATAAAATCTTAACCTAAGTGGATTCCAGAAGGCAGAAATCCTAGTACTAGGACAGTTGATACAGATGTAAATGTATCTTTCTTTAAAGGGAGAATATAGTAGGAGGACAAGACAAGGCAAAGACGACGGTATTTTATTTAACCTGATATCCAAGAAGTCCAGATTCCCTTTCATCAGGTAGCTCCTCTGTGAATCTCCTCTTCTGTGCCTGGGGCTGCGATGGGAGTGGGGGCTGGGGCTGGGGCTGGGGCTGGGGCTGAGGGCCAGCAGGCAAGGCAGTTTTGACAGGAGCAGCAGGAATAAAAGGACCACTCATCGGGCTCTGGGACCAAAACAAACCAAAGATGAAAAGAACTGTGAGGCTGTCCAACTAATGAATAAGTAAATGATCAGAAAGTACCGTAATGGTCAGTCTGTCTTATGTGTCTTTTGTCTTTAGGCCCCTCATCTCCTTCCTGTGTAATCTGGCAACAGCCATCACCTAACTTTCCCACCTTCACCCTAGGCAAACAGGAAAGTGACAATTTACAGACAGTTGACTTCCCCGGAAAAACACATAGTGCACTTGGGGTATTAAGAGCAAACATGGGGACTGGGGATTTAACTCAAGTAGTAGAGTGCTTGCCTAGCAAGTGCAAAGCCCTGAGTTTTATCCCCAGCACAAAAAAAAAAAAAAAAAGCAAACATGAATATTAATAAACAGTAAGAACTCCAGCCACTTACTTAGTTCAGAAGCCTCTTATTTAAAGTCCTTTCATCAATGTGAGTTGCTCTTTCTGTGGCATACATGCTGTTTGTTAGTGCTGTGGCAGAGGCAACTTCATGTACTATTTCCATGGTTGTTGTGTTAACTCTATCAACCAAAGTCTGACTAATGTTTTTAAGAGGTTGTTCCAAAAAGGAAACAGGAACAATCAGCACACAGTATATACTCAGGAAAAATATGCACATCTAAAAGAAAGACTATTACTAACAAACAACTTCTTTTTGTTTTTGTTTTTTTTTTGAGACACTGTCTCACTATACATAAATTCAGGCTGGTTTTGAACTCAAGGGAAACCTTCTGCCTCAGCTTCCGCAGTGCTAGGATTACAAGCGTGCACCACCATGCCCAGTCTCAAACATTTATTACTACTTGGATCACCTTAATCATTGCAATCCTTTATCATTATGTCCATTTTATATCTCCTTTATCATTATGTCCATTTTATATCTAAGGAAATTCAAAGCCTAAATCGGTCCAATTACATCCCAAGACTGCACAGCTCCAAAAAAGGGAAGGCATGACGAACCCTGGTAATCTAACACCCAGCTCCTAACCACTCTGCTGTATTGCTTCCCAATGACAATGGGCTATAGCTCAAAGCTGAGAACTACAGACATGCCTAAATATAAGAATAATTCTGACTAGGAACTACAAAGAGAATTCTGTTCATTTGCCATTTTTCTGGTACTAAGGATTGAACCCAGGGCCTCCACGCTGAGCTACATCCCCAGGGCTTAATTTTTTAGACAACTGCTAAACTGCCTTAGTTTCAAACTAACAATCAACCTGCCTCATTCTCCCAGGTCTATGGGATTACAGGCATGTCCACCACACCCAGCCCATATGCCTTTTTTGTTACAATCTGTGCAATCTTCTTCAATGCTCACAGCCCACAGGCAGTGAAGCTGGGTGATGGCTGGAGGCTGCAGTTTACTCTGGCACAGGCACACTGTGAAGGGCCCACCATAAACCCATGCTCTCAAGTGTCCCTGCTGTCTCCAAGTGTTACACAAAACACACCCAGAGGAGCCAGGCATCTACTCTTTACTAAAATCCCACTATCTCACATAATTTAGGAAATTACAAAAGAAACCTATCAGTATTTGTAATCCTTTTTTTTTTTTTTTTTTTAAACTGGTGCTGGGGATTGAACTCAGGGACCTGCGGTTGCTAGGAAAGCACTCTAACCACTCAGCTAAATCTCCAATCCCAGTATTTGTAATCCTTAAGCTTGGAAAGTTCATAAATCTCAGGCTAGAAATATCTGTTTATGTAATGTTTCTTATAGGTATGCTGTGCTCGCTTTGGCAGCACATATACTAAAATTCTAATAGGTATGCTACAGGCCAGCTTCCTTTTCACTGAGGATTAACACTACAAAGTCAAAAGCAGGCAAACTATGCCCACAGTATGGCAAACAGAGATCCTGGCCTGCCACTCATTAATGTGAGTACAGCCATGCTCATTTGTTTAAGCTTTGTCCAGGGCTGCTTTTGTGTTACAAGAGAATACAGCAGCTCTGAATCTATTTGACATCAAAATTCTAAAATACTTACCATGTGGCCCTTTAACAAAAGTCTGCTGAACACTCCCATTTCAACCAACTATTTGGTGCAAAGAATTGTGAAAGTAATTGCAAACTTTAGGATGATATATAAACATGTACATACTAAAAGTACTCAGGTAGGCTCGCTGTAGGAACACACAAGATAGAAGAAAAAAAAAAAAAACAGCTCACACGATATGATTTGTATCTGGAATACCACCTGTCTTCAGTTTTTCCTAAATTCAATGACAGCATGTTGCAGACTGGCACCTTACCTGTCCAGTGCTAACTGGAGGTTGCACTTGTGTTATCGGGTATTGTGTTGGCACAGGTGGTACTCCAGTAGGTAATGC
The DNA here is from genome assembly GCA_004026905.1 of Hystrix cristata. NCBI lineage: Eukaryota > Metazoa > Chordata > Mammalia > Rodentia > Hystricidae > Hystrix > Hystrix cristata. The sequence goes on from PVJO010000167.1 coordinate 147,110, forward strand.
TGGCAAGACTCCAGGTGCCAATGAAACAGCTGGTGGCACTATGCTTGGTACTCCATAGGGAGGTTGAACTGGCTGCTGAGGAGGGGGAACAACAGGGTAACCAGACTGATAGCCATTGGATGGATAATATGGTGGTTGAGGAGGGACACTACTTATAGCAGAGGGTTGTGAATAGCCTGAGGGGGAAGAAAAAAAGTGTTTAATCAGCTGCAGCAGAATGAGACATTTTAGGTGAATACTAAACTTACTATCTAGGGAGGAAAAACACTAAAGCATGAATGGCTTTCCAAATTAATCTAAACTGAAGGGAACATTACTAGTAACTTGGCACAGGTAGTCTAGCCTCACACCTAAATATCACTAGCAAAATATTTTTAAACACTTCAAGACATACATACCTGGTAAGGGTACAGCAGTATTAATTTGATTCACAAATCTAGAGTATTCAGCATGAACCTGAGGAAGAGGGGAAAACAAATTAACATAGGATGTTCCCACTGACCATGTATTTATAAAAGGCTGATTATATAATTTTAGGACTAAACCTATCAGGGTATATGTTCACTGAGCTGGGTGTGGTGGCACACAACTGCAATCCCAGCTGTTTAAGAGGCTGAGGCAGGAGGATTTCTGAGCTTTCTGGGCCACAATGTTCAAGGCCAGCCTGAACTATGTAGTGAGACACTGTCTCAAAAACAAACAAAAAACAAGTTTGAGGCTAGCCTGGACAATATAGTAAGACCCTATCTCAAAGTTTTTAAAAGAAAATGCGGCGTGGAGCACACGCCACATTTCCAGAGGATATAGCTCAGTGACAGAGTGCTCCTGGACAAACAAATTTTCAGTGATGTCCCAATTTAAATTTGAATAAGGCAAACCTATAAATGAGAGAAGTTTTGGAAATGAGGAAGATGCACAACCCTAACATCCCCAACCTAGATTCAATTCTGGGGTTCAAAATCATTCAGAAAGCAAGAGAAGTATTGCAATTAGGAAATTTCTAAATTGCTAGTTTTCTAAATGAAAACTCATTCATATTTACTGAGCAATACGTTCTTAAGGAGCTCCTAATTTCTCCAATCCATTCTACTTTTTTGTATGTTTATTTGGTGCTGGGGATCAAACTTGGACTTGCTCTTGCTAGGCAAGCACTCTCCCACTGAGCTAAATCCCCAGCTTCAATCCGTTCTTTATTACAAGCATCCGACTAAATCTGTAACTTCAAGTACCAATAAACAAAAAGATGATCGGGGAAATTATTTGATACAAGTGTCGGTAAACCAGGTAATATGCACAAAAGCAAACGCCAGCTCCCCAAAAAGGTTTATTTAAATACTAAAGAACACAAGGTTGAACATAATTCAACATGATTTTAAGTGTTACCAAAAAAGTTGTAACCCTTTTTTCCCCCCCAGTATTGAGGATATAACTCAGAGACTTCCCACTGAACTGCATCCCCAATCTTTTTTATTTTAAATTTGGAGACAGGCACTCACTAAGTCCCTAAATTGCCTAGGCTGGGCTCAAACTTGTGACCTCTTTTGTCTCAACCTCCCAGAGTACAGGGATGACAGGCATGTGCCTCCACACCCAGCTAACTCTTGTTTAGAGTACGATGGAAAACCAAATAAGCAAGTATCACAAAAACTTTGCTAATTTTTTTTTTGTTTTGTTTTACTGTTTTATTCTTTGAGACAGGGTCTCCCTATGTAGTTCAGGCTGGCCTTGAATTTGCTATGTAAGGCTGGCCTCAAACTCAAACTTCCTCTTGCTGAAGCCTCCTGACTGCTGGGATTACCAGTGTGTGCCACTACTCCCGGGTGCTAATTATTTTAAAACTGTCATAGCTCTACTGTACTCTTTAGACTGACAAGCCAAAGAATGCCAACATAATCACCAGAAGGAAGGATTTTCTCTCAGATTTCAAAAGGGGTTGGGGATGGAGCCCAGTGGTAGTGAGTTTGCTTAGCAAATGAGAGGTCCTAGGTTTAATCCTCAGCACTGAAAAAAATACTCCAGACAATCAACAATCTTGCCAGGACTTTGATTTCAGACTCCTGGCTTCCTAAACTGTCACAGAATAAATCTGTTGTTTTAGTCCACTTAATTCATGACATTTTGGTATGGCAGTCCTAAGAAGCTGATACAGGTAAACAAAATATACTCCAAACTAGCAGTAGCTCTTGTGAATGAGCACCAAACAAACCTAACTCATTGGGGATAAAAGGGGGGATGTGTGTGTGTCTCATTCATAAATGCATGCTTAGCATGTAAAGTTCTGCGTTCAGTCTCTAGCATACATCATGTGCATGTATGTGTGCGTACACACACACACACACACACACACACACACACACACTTACTGTTTGCAGGAGATTCTCACAGAGCTTCTTGGCAGCAGCCAGACCTTCTGGTTTAGGATGACTGAAAAAAAAAAACATGAACCAGGAATTCAAAGGAGAGAAAAAATAAAGGATAAGGAATTCTCCATGTACTTTGCACATGGCTGGTTTTTTTTTTTTTTTTTTTTTTTGGTATTGGTGATTGAATCCAGGCCCTCTGCACTGAGCTACATCTCAAGTCTTTTCACATTTTATTTTGAAACAGGGTCTTACTAAGTCACTAAATTATGCAGGCTGGGCTCAAATTTTCAATCCTCCTGCCTCAGCCTCCCAGGGTGCTGGAATTACAGGCATATGCCACCATACTCAGCCTTCATGCTGCTTTATATATTCACTGTAGCTCAAATCTAGGGCTCTGGAAATCATAAAGTAGAACATAAATAACATCATATAAGCCTTTTAGATTGTAACTAGAAAAACAAACGAACAACAACAAAAAAAAAAAAAAACAAAAAAAAAAGAAAAAAAGAGAAAAGTTGGGCATGGTGGTACACCTCTATAATCCCAGCACTTAGGAGGCTTAGAGGGAGGATTGCCACGAGTTCAAGGTCATCCTCAGCTAGATAGTAAAAAAGGTGTAATTAGTACCATGTCATTACCACGAATGTTTTATTGGTCTCTGGGTAATGATGCTTCTCGGTATAAAAACATTTAAAGGTCATAGTAAGTTTTAATACAAGCTATTTTAGGCTTTTCATAACTCATTTTATGATCACAAACTTGTATAAAACCTAATGACCTGAATACTAATGATATAATTATGCTTCATAATTCAGTTACTTGTATCAATTACTTATAAAGCGATTACTCTTAGTGTTTATGTAAATCCCTCATGTTGCTACTAAGCCTATTTACTCTTGTTCCTTCTGAAATACTCCAATCTATGTAGACAAATTAACCAGGACTTAAATGTCCTCCATCCCACCAATCCATACCTGATGTATATATACATAGGTTCGAAAGCTTCTCGGCCTGATGCTGGCTCAATGCAGCCTGAACCTTTGCCCCGCAGAAAGACTTTGGCACCTGTTTCAATCTGAATGTGCTGCAAATAGGAGCAGCCTGGACCTTCCACCTTCTCCTTGACATTAAATGTGGGCACAGCATGTTCTAGACCCACAAATAATTTATCTTGAACATAATGCATCTGTAAGAAGAAAAGAATACCTCAGATTAAACAGAGAATACAAAATTAAACCCTAATCTTACAGAATATTATTACATAAAATTCTTTAATCCTTCATATACTGATTACTTCTAAAAGGATCCTCTATAATTTCTTTCAGAAACTCTACCAAGGAGCTTAATTTAAATAAGAACTTCAGGAGTCTGGGGCCTGGGGATAAAGCATGCCTAACAAACACAAGGCCCTGAGTTTGATCCCCAAGCCCTGAAGGAAAAACAAGAAACAAAAATAAAGCCCTGGGGCCGGGGATTTAGCTTAGTGGTTAGAGTGTTTGCCTTGCAAGCATGAGGCCCTGAGTTCGATCCCTGGTACCAAAAAAAAAAAAAAAAAATAAAAAAAAAAAAATAAAGCCCTGCATGTTCCTATATGCACCTTACCTACAAAAAAACCCCTTATTCTGCTGAGCAAAAAACATTAGCAAAGCAAAAGCCTAAGATCCAATACTGAGAAAGCACATCCTCTTCTCTTCAACTGATCTAAATCATTCAATCAAAAATAATAGCAAAAACAGTGTGCTGTAAAACTGGAGTAGAATGTTGGGTAGTACAGTCAGCCCTGTGACCTTCTCCAATTTGGGCTGCTCTCTCCAACCCCTTTCTCTAGGAGGAGTGTATCAGCAAAGTCTTGCTTCATCAGACTCTGCCTTCTTGGTCCTCCAGTGGCCAGCAAGCCTACAAATACAAATTAAACCACAATCTTCACAGTATACTATGTGCATACCTTTTGATCTAGCCATCTCCTTGCTGTATTATATCAGAATAAAGACAAGAGCATCGTATTTTGGAAAACTAGCGCCCTTATTGCAGACCACCAATAGCACACACTTCAGATTGGAATTTCAGTATTGTACTTTTTCTTCATATGTACTATTTAACGTAGATCATTTTGCTAGGAATAATGATCCCTGGCCAAAACATACCCCTGACTGGAAGGGAGGCTTCTGGCTAACTGCTGGAGACAGCTGTGCAATGGGTGCAGGTTGGTGATAGACAGTGACTGTTGCACCATTAAAAGTTGGACTTGTCCCTGTCGCAGCCTTCACTACCCCATTGGTGATAATTTCTTTGATTCGGTTTACAGCTCCTAGGGAAAAAACAGACAGTAAGATACTATACCAAAGAAAACAAAGAACCAACTAGTGCCCAATGATAGGCCAGCCAGGCACAGGCACATGCCTGTGATCTCAGCACTCTGGGAGGCTGAGGCAGGAGGATTTCAAATTTTAATGCAGCCTAGGCAACTTAGCAAGACCCTGTCTCAAAATAAAAAATTAGAAAGGGCTGGGGAATATAGTTCAGGGCAAAGGTCCTGGATTCAGGGGTTAGGGATTTAGGTCAGTGGTTAGACTACTTGCCTAGCAAGTGCAAGGCCGAGTTCGATCCCTGGCACCAGAGGGAAAAAAAACAAAACAAAAAAACCCAAAGGTCCTGGATTCAATCTCTAGTACTACCAGAAAACAGCACCCTGCCATGTTCAATGTTGAATTACTCAAGGATTAACCCATTGTCTGGGTTATCCAAATATGTGGCCTCTCGACACTCTAAACCACATATATACTGGCACATAATTCATAAACAAGAGCAGCCGACAGACAGCCTGTCAATTTGTTACATATAGCCCGTACTTTACTCTTCACAAAAAGCGCTATGTAACCCAAAACATTACTTACTGTCCACCAATTCCCGTGTCTGGCCCTGAACATGAAGATACAATGGACGATCCCTAAAAAGAGAGATACAAAAGGCTAAATCCAGACTGGTCAAAACCAAAGGAGTTAAATAGCTCAACCAATCTAATAAAGTTTCTAAGTAAGGAAAAGAGGCTCTTTGTTACCAGTTAATTTCTAAAAAGTTTTATAGGTGGGGAACACATTTTTACTGTTGTTAAAAGTTAACTGCCCAGCAGCTAGGCGTGGTGGCGCATATCTCTCATCCCAGCCCTCAGGAGGCTGAGGCAAGAGGACCACAGCAAGTTCAAGGCCAGCCTGGACTATATAGTGAGATCCTATCTCAAAAAACCCAAAAAGTTAACTGCCCATATAGGGGTTAAATCTGTTCACATGAGCTCATTGGTGTTGCTATTCAATTAATGGAAATAACCCAAGGTTCAAGAACAGGGTGCACTTCTGTAAGCCCAGCTTCTGAGAAGCTAAGGCAGAAAAATTGTGAGTTCAAAACCAGTCTAAGCAACTTAGTGGGGATGTAATTCAGTGGTAGAGCACCACGTTTGACTCCAAGAACTGGAAACAAATGCACAGAATTCTTTTTGTTGTCTCATAGGCTATAGGCAAGTGTGGTCTCGATGATACAAAATAATTGGGCAAGAGTGATGGTGTGGGGCTGGGGACATAACTCAGTGGCAGAGCGCTTGCCTAGCATAGGTGAGACCCTGGGCTCAAGTCCCAACATAACAACAACAGAGTGACTGTAACATAAAACTTTCTAAAAGGCCCACATCAACTGAGCAGACTCCTTGGATTTTAAAAGTGAAGGTGATTTAGATTTAGATAACAATGAAGAAGATGGTCAATAACCACATACAATTACAAAAAGTTGTAACAACAACAGAAAACAAACAACCTAATAATGACTAAGGTCAAAATAGCAGCTACCACATGTACAAATTTACAATAAACTCTTGGTTTGGTGTTGGTATCAAATTTTGCCTTCTAACTATATTTAGTTTAAAGTGATAGATGTTATATTTATGTGAGAGGCCCTGTGTCACTGAGTACAAACAGCAACAACAAAAAGATTCATTTTCTGAGTACAACTGATGGTAAAGAGAAGCTAAAACATTAAATCATGGAATGAAAGAAACAGATTAACCAGATTACCTACAGCCTATGATCATCACAGAGGCAATAAGGTGAATTCTCTTCTTAAAAAGGGAGAGGGCTGAAGGTAGTTTGTGGCAGAGCCTGTGCCTTGCATGTGTGAGGCATGGGTTCCATCCCCAGCAGGGGGTGAAGGTTGGTTCACAATAAAATATGAGCTAGTTTAGGAGTGGAACTATTTTTACAGGATAAAAATTTAGGGGCTGGGGATTTAGCTCAAGTGGTAGAGCACTTGCCTAGCAAGCACAAATCCATGACTTCGATCCCCAACACCAAAAAAAAAAAAAAAAAAAAAAAAAAAAAAAGTCTTGTAAAAATTTAGAATTATATGGTTTTATTTTTTTTATGTAGTTCAGATTTTTTTTATGTAGTTCAGGCTGGCCTTGAACTCTTGGTAACCCTCCTGCTTCAGCCTCCCAAGAGCTGGAAATTACAGGCATGCATCACCACACCCAGCTCTATGTATTAAACGTTAACTATTATCTTTTCTTGTAACTATTTCTTGTAAATGTTAACTATTATCTTTCTTGTAACTTGTTTCCTTCAAAAACAAAAACACTTACAAAATAAAAATAGAAAGCTGGGCATGTTGACACATGCCTATATTCCCACTACCTGCTGAGGTTGAGGCGGATCACCAAGTTCAAACCCAGTCCATGGAACTTGGCAAGACTTACTTTTTTTTTGCCAGGGGGAGGTGCTAGAGATCAAACTCAGGGCCTTGCACTTGCTAGGCAAGAGCTCTACCACCTGAGCTAAATCTCCAAACCCCAAAACTTACTCTTGGAAAAAAAATTAAAAGGACAGGGCAGGGCTGGGGATTTAGCTCAGCGATTAGAGTGCTTGCCTTGGAAGCACAAGGCCCTGAGTTCAATACCTGGCACCAAAAAAAAAAAAAAAAAAAAAAAAAAAAAAAAAAAAAAAAAAAAAAAAACGGACAGGGCATATAGCTCAGTGCAAGGACCTTGGTTTCAATCCTAGTCCCAACCCCGCCATAATAGGAAAATAAGTGGTCACCAACACTTTTTATACTTGAGATGCCCAAAATTCTGCCGCAACACACATGTGCACACATGTACAAACACACACACAAGCTACTAACCAAACACGCTTTACACATACTGAAATATATGTGCTCAGAATGGAAACTAATGAGAATCATATGCCAACCAGTCCCCAAACCAGAGAGAAAGCATACAAACCCGGGTCCCACTTTAGCCTTCTCTTCGGTTGTCATGAACCTCCCTCGAGTGGACACAGCAGCCCCACTAAGTCGGCTGATCTAAAAGGAAATTTTTTTATTAAAAAGATAATGTAAAAAAAGAAAAGATAATGTATATGTATCAAACCATCACATCATATCCCATAAATGCATACATTAAACCCAACCCTGATTTAAGAGTGTTCAGAGTATCTTTTTCTCAATTTACCTCCCACCTCCCCCAGAGTCCCAACCTCCACACCTCATCTTGAGTCTGTCCTCTGGTCAGCAAGTTCCTACATGTCAGAGGAACATCGTTGATTTCTACTTCAGCTACCACCAGGTCATCCTTGCTTTTATTGCTAGTCAGGCCTTTTCCAGGGGCCTGAAGCTACCAAAAGAGAAATCAAAAAGTTTATAGGATAATGTCTTTCAGTTGTCCAGTTTTCAAATACCCCTTCACAAATTCCACCACCTCCCTACCTTTTCCTTTACCTACTTGCCACACTTTTTATTGTCATGCTTTATAAGTGAAATAAGAAAGACACAAAACTTCACCAAAGTAACAATAAGTTAATTCACTTGAAGGCCACCATCAGATTCTTTGTAACCTCGGTCCCCTGTGTGTGTGTGTGTGTGTGTGTGTGTGTGTGTGTGTGTTTCTAGCCACATCATTACAGAAACTATATAAATTAGAAGTTACAACCTCTCAAAGGAAAATTAAAGGGCCAAGTCATGGTGCTTTATAGCTCAATCAGGTGGTTGTGCATGTAGTAAAACATGGAAAGCAGACAGAATGTACACAACCCCTAGACCTCATTCACTCAACAGGAAATTGCCTTTGTGCAAACCCTAGAGTCACCACACATCTAACCCAACTAATCCATTCTTACGATGGTTTCAAGAACCCTTAAATTACAGCTTATCTGGGCTGGGGATTTAGCTCAGTGGTTAGAGTGCTTGCCTTGCAAGCACAAAGCCCTGAGTTCGATCCTCAGCACAAAAATAAATAAATAAATAAATAAATAAATAAATAAATAAATAAAAATAAATTACAGCTTATCAATCATTCCCTTACCCTTACACTCTATTATGGAAGAACAAGGAGAACAGACCAAAAGCTAGTCAGGTCCTAGAGCCTGATCTGGTTGTAATTTAAATTACAAACAAGGAGTTGGGTAAAATTTACTCAAGTGGTAGAGCATTTGCTTAGCAAGCGCAAAGCCCGGAGTTCGATCCCCAGCACCCAAAAATAAATCAGTAAATAAGTAATTATAAAAATATTCTGTATGTGAGCAATCCAACTGGGTTGCCATTAGCCACAGGTGTTTCCTGAGCCCTTGAAATGTGCTTATATGATTAAAGAAGTGAATTTTACATTATATTCTATTCACCTTTACATATCCACATGTAAACCCAACTTGTGCCTGGAGACTACTGCATCAGATAGTGCAGGTACCTATTACCTATGAGAAACCCGAGATTCAGGATGTCAAAGCCACATAACCACTTACTGGGGATTACAGGTGTCAAACAGATTCTATGATTTTAAATAGTTTTTTTATACCCTGTTGCCTCCTGTTGGGTTCAAGTATCATTTGAAAGATTATTGGGGGTGGGGGGTGCAATGGGGATTGAACTCTGGACCTTGCACCACTGAGCTAAATCCCCAACCCCAAGATTATGTTAGAGAGAAACAAACACGAATATAAGTGATTAACACCAGTACTAAGAATATGAATATTCAGGCCAGGCATGGTGGTGCACATCTATTAAACCCAGCTACTTGGGAAGCTGAGGTAGAAGGATCAAAATTCAAGGACGGCCCGGGCAAAGAACATTGAAGTAGCATTCCACCCTTGCCAAAGTTTTTATTTTTCCACAAAGGTCTTAGTAATGTGTCCATATTCTTTTTTTTGGCGTGGCAGGGGCGTGGGAAGTGCTGGGGATCAAAGTCAGGGCCTTGCACTTGCTAGGCAAGTATTCTACCACTAAGCTAACTCCCCAGCCCCCAAAGGCCTTAGCAATGGGCAATTGATTCACATGATCTTTGCAAACTATCAAAATATAATCAATGTTACATTTTTATTCACTCAGAGTTTTCACCAACTCTATAGAACTTTAGTATTTAAACATCTAGCAAGATTACAGTTTATGGATAAATATCCCACAGAACTAACTGGAAGGTCACTAAGCACTACATCTTCTTTTTTTGATTACATACCTTTATAGCTTTTATTTTCAGTAGTACACATTTGCAGTATTTAAGAATTACATTCATTGTGAGGAGTTGGTACACATACAGAACACATCTTCATTCTTTTTATGTCCCCTTTCCCCTTTCTATCTCTTGGCTAAACACTACATTTTCAAATAATACTTCTTTAGAAGCAAATTTTAATTTAAACCAAAAAATTATTTTCAAATGATACTACAGTGCAACAGACTACACTGAACCACAATTTTAGAGATTTTCAGGCAAAAGCTACATACTGATTTGTGTGAGGTAATTTTGAAGCCATCTGACTTGTTTGTGCCCTTGGACAAAAAAATTTACTTTGAGATAAGGTCTTTTTTGGGGGGAACCTGGGAATCAAACTCAGGGCCTACCACTGAGCTAAATCCTCAGCTTTTTTTTTTTTTTTGGTCTGAACTCACTATGGAACCCAGGCTGGCCTCAAACTCTCAGCAATCTTTCTGCCTCAGCCTCTTGGGTGCAGGGGTTACAGGCATGTGCTACCATGCTTGGCTTGGGGCAAATTATTTTATATCCATGAACTTAATTTTCCTTTTTTTTTGTTTTTTGAGGCAAGATTTCAAACTCACTATGTGGATCAGACTGGCCTCAAATTTGCGGCAATCCTCCTGCCTCAGCCTCCCAAGTGCTGGGATTACAGGCATGTGGCACACCAGGCATTGGGAGGACAGTTTAAAGCTCATTCGCGTTATCTGAATATATGTTTCTTTCCATTTTTTTTTTTTTTTGCCTCATTGGAGACTGAACCCAGGACCTGTGCTCCATTCCCAGTCCCCCTTTTTAAATTTGAGACAAGGTCTGGCTAGTTGTGCGGGCTAGGCTAAAATTTACAAACCTCCTGCCTCAGCCTCCCGGAGTGCTGGGATTACAGGCTTGTGACATCATGCCTGACTGTGAACATCTTTTTTTTAATTTCAGGAAAAAAAAAAGCACATGTATCCAAACATTATGGTGGTTTAAATTATTAGGTGGATAGAGCTGAAACTCAACTAAGTGAAGAAGGTCAAATAAGCTATCTGGTTCGTGAATATAAGGAGTCCAGTAAAAATTGCCTTGTAAAAATTTATGAAAAAATATCACCTGAAATGTTCCTAAACTAAATAATCTTTAAATTACTGTTCCCGTTTTCTCCTTCATTAGCACAAAAGATTAGGAGATTAAGGGATCACAAAAAGCCTACAGAAACTGCAATTAGCTCAACCTCCTCAAATACCTTCTCAGCAGCGTTCTGGGTTGGTTTCAGCTTCCCTTTGGCCATGAGCATGGCATTGATCTTGGCAGCCACGGCGGCGGCAGCATCCAAAGCTCCCGAGGGAGCAGCCGTGGCAGCCGCCGGGCTTCCCCCACCGCTGGTGACCTCCGCACCCGCGGCGGCTGGCGGGAGAAAGAGAAGAGGGGCGGGAGCCGGCTGGTCCCATTTGCTGCGGCGGCTACAGGTTGGAAAAGGAAAATATTAGACCGTAAAGCTTCAAATATATAATGTTGCCCTTACATTAGCATCTTTTTTCCCCAGGGTCGTGTTCCACACCCATTTCTTCCCAAGCGCAGAACGTCCATCTCTCTTTAAACAATCACATTTCTCCAAATTCCCAGTTCTTCCTACCCTTTCCTCACATCCGCTTCCTTTCTGTCACCTGTATCCAAAGATTCCACTCGACGTCGCATGCCCCCGTTTTAGCTTTCTCCTTGGCTGCCCTTGTAAATTCCCCGGTTCAGTCCTCCCTCGGGTCCCCGCCGGCCCTTTTCGGGGGCCGAAGGCCTGCTCTATGTCTCCTCAAAGTCCGGCCTTCCGGTAGGTACACTTCCTACTAAAGCGCCCCCCCATCCACACACGGATTCCCGCGCTCCCTCCGCCTCTCCCGTTCCTCCATGCTCGCTACGAAGCCCTCGCCCGCGAAGCTTTACCCGCCAGCTCCAGGATGTGTCGCGCTCCCCGCGGACATGGCGCCCAGTTCTGCTCAACCACCCGCCAACTACCCCACTACCACCTTCTCGTCACTTCCGCCCCATCTCCTTGACGCACAGCCTCTTCCGGTCGCGAGGCAGCGCTGTTCCGTCGAGAATGCCGATTCCAATTGGACACTCGGTGATTAAAAGGGCTGGCATTTCTAAGGCGGGGTAGGGTGTTACTTTCCGGTTTTCGTTTTGCCCTTAAGAACAATGGCTGCTTTGGCTGCTTTAAAAGCCGATTCGGGAGCAAGAAGAATTCATCTTTGTTGTGGGCAAGCAAGACTACTAGAAGACAATGCGCATGAGTCAGGGAATAAACAGGCTTCTCCTCAAAGTCACGTTCATTTATGTGGAGTCCAAGCTTCGGGCTGGGGAGAAAGTCTTCCTGTGCCTTTTGCATGCTTCACATTTCAGTTACTTATTTAGGAAAGGGAAATGTTTCGTTCCAAAGGTCATTTGAAAAATTCTGGTTTTGCTTTTTCCACTTCTGTGCTCCTGGCAGGGGATAGAAATACTACATATAAACGTAAATAAACTGCAGGTCTTGCCTTTCTGCTGCCTCTCACTGTAGCACGCAGGCAAACACATAGTTGTGTGATAACCAAAACTCGAAGAAGACAAATTACTCAATTTGTTGGGACATTTAAGAAACGAAAGCTAAAAGACAGTTGAGGACTGGACACTTGGAGATAAGCATAGGTTATGAAAAGCCTGTTCTGAGACCCGAATATTTCCCGTTGGGCTGTGTGGAGTGTGCGGACCTCGTGATCAAAGGTCTTGAATATTGAGGTGCTTGTCTCTGGAAGCCAGAGACTTCCAGTATTTGGGGTATTCTGGAAATGCAAAGCGTCTTCAGATCAAATGAAGTAGAACACTCTTTTTCAAGGATCTTACAGTCCCATATAATTAATACAATTTCGTTTAAAAGCGAAGTTTAAACCGGGCTTGGTGATGCATGCCTGTAACTCCCAAGCACTCTGGGAGGCTGAGGCAGGAAGATCTCGTGAGTTTGAGGCCAGCCCGGACTACATAGTGTAGTGAGTTCAAGGCCAGCCTGGATTGCATAACGACACACTGTCTCAAAAAAAAAAAAAAAAAAAAAACACCAAAAAAAAAAAAAAACAGCAAAAGATACAATTCGTATAAACTTTGCCTTATTTATTTCTGTGGTGCTGGAGAAATCATTATCCCTTTTAAGAGTATACTTTATATAACTCAGTGTTTTTAGTGTATTCACAGGGTTGTGCAACTGACACCATTATTTAATTCCAGATAATTTTACACACACACACACAAACTGCACCCATTAGCAATCACTCTAGATCAGATACTGGCAATCACTAATTTATCGTAGGGATTTTCATATTCTACACAAAATATTAAAAACTATAACTGTATGACCTTTTGTGTTTGGCTTCTTAGTGTAATGTTTTCAAAATCGCTGTCAGTATAGCATATATCAGTACTTCACTCCTTTTTATCACCACATAATACTCCATTGAGTGTATAGACCACATTGCTAATTGAAAAAAAAATCTCTAAAATGAGAGCAGTTAACCTGAGGTCATTTTTCCTTCCTGTTTAGTGCATGGTCAAAAACTGACATATCAGTCCCAATGACTCCTCTTTCTTAGTCCTCCTTTGGGTCTTCACTAGGCCATTTAGTACCAAGTCTAAAGCAATGACAGCTTGGAGAACATAGAAAACCCACAGAGCTTGGCCCCACAACCCCTCCTTCAGGATCCTCTCCAGCCTCTGGGACTACTTGTCCCAGTGGCATTTTTTAAATCAGTCTCCTTTTCTCCAGATGGTGGTGCTACATTTCCTGTCTCCTGGCTGTCTCTCTGAGATCCCTTTAGATCAAGCCAAATCTTGAAAAAAGCCAAACTGGATCCTACCGTTTGGGGCTAATGCCCTTGCCCACATCACTGACTGTCATGATGGGGACAAAGGAAAGCGAGAGACTTTTTCAAGGTCAGCTCTGTTTGCCACATCAGCCCTTGGGTGCCACCTCTAAGGGTTTATGGAATAATTTTTCCAAACAGAAAGATTTCCACTGAAGAATTTCAGTATCACCTCTAAAAAAAATAGTTTTAGAAAAAAAAATTTTTTTGCCTTCTAACAAAGGTAGTCTGCCAAGAAAGGAGAACAAAGCAGCTAGTCAAAGAGAAGTAGTAGGCCAGACATGGTGGTGGTACATACCTATAATCCCCACCCTCTGGGAGGATGAGGCAGGAGGATTGCAAGTTCAAGCCCACCCTGTGTAATTTAGTGACTAGTGAGAGCCTGTCTCAAAAAAAAAAAAAAAAAAAAGGTGCTGCCGATGTAGCTCAGTGCAAAGGCCTTGGCTTCAATCCCCAGTGCCACCCCCCCAAAAAAAAGCCTTGGCTTCAATCCCCAGTGCCACCCCCAAAAAAAAAAAAAAACAGGTAAAATATACGGGTCAAAGTTAGAGGAGTAACTGGATCTTTATACGGTCTCAAAGTACTTCCTCAAAGTCTCAAAGATACTTATTAATTACAAACGGATAATGGCACCTTTACATTTGGGAAACCTCATAGATATGGCTTTAGCTGTATGCCTGAAATTAATATCGGCCAGCAGTCATCCACATCTTGTGCCTCCTAATCTGATGTGCTAAAATGAACACATTACTCCTTGGTATTTTTGCCACATCTACACAGCCTGAGATGTAATGACAAGGAAGTATCAGACAAACTCAATTTTTTTTAATTCTTTTTTTTTTTTTTTTTTGAGACAGGGTCTCACTCTGTAGTTCAAGCTGGCCTTGAACTCACTATGAACTCCAAACTGGTCTTGAACCTGTGGCAATCCTCCCACCTCAGCTTCCCCACTGTGGGGATTACAGGCGTGTGCCACCATTCCCAGCTAGACAAACCCAAACTGAGGGATGTCTGACAAAATAACTAGCCTTTACTATTTGAAAACATATGACTATTACTATTTAAAAACATAGCTGGGTGTGGCGGTACACATGTGTATTCCCAACGCTCTGGGAGGCTGATCACATTTGAGCCCAACCTGGGCAATTTAACAATTTAGTGAAGCCCTACCTCAAAATAAAAATAAAAAGGTCTGGGGATGTAGCTCAATGCAAAGGTCCTGGGTTCAAGTTCCAGTACTGAAAAAATATATATGACATGAAAAACAAAGCCCGAAGAATCATTCTAGATTAAAGGAGACTAAAGAAGTTTGGCAATTGAGGGCTGGGGATTTAGCTCAGTGATTAGAGTGCTTGCCCGGCAAGCACAAGGGCCTGAGTTCGATCCCCAGCACCACAAAAAAAAAAAACAAAACAAAAAAAGAAGTTTGGCAATTGATTATAATGCATGAACCAGTATTTCTTTTCTATGAAACACATTATAGGGCAACTGTAAATATTAAATAAGGTTTCCAGATTAGACAATAGTATTCTAGTGTTGTTACTTCATTGATTTTAATAATGGTACTCTTGTTATATAAGAGAATATCCTTATTTTTAAGTAATATATGCTAAATAATTTAGAGGTAAAGAAACATCACATCTATAATTTACTTTCAAATTGTCCAGAAAATAACTTTACACATGTGTATATATTCACACATATATACTGGGAACAAAACAAATGTCAAGAAATATTGACATTTGGGGGATCCAGGTGAAGGAACTACAGAAATTCTTTGTATTTCTTTATGTACTTTTTTTTTTTTTGAGACAGGGTCTTGCTGTGTAACTCAGGTTAGCCTCCAACTCATGGAGATCCTCCTCCATCAGCATCCTGTATGATGGGATTACAGATATGTGCCATCATGCCCAGCTCTTTCTACTATTCTTGTAGTTTCTCTGTAAGTCTGACATTATGTCAAAATAAAAAAAGAAGAAAAATACTAACTTTATTTATTTATTTTGGTACTGGGGATCGAACTCAGGGCCTTGCACTTGCTAGGCAAGCACTCTAACCACTGAGCTAAATCCCCAGCCCCTAACTTTTTTTAAAATGAGAGGTTTATAACAATAGTAAAACAGTACAACCAACAACATGTCATCCTTAAAAGTAAAAAGAATGGGGAAAGGGTGTGGCTCGGTAGTACAGTATGAGCCCTAGTCAAGCAACCCACTAAAGTCCTGTCGCAACTGAATTGCCAGCAAAGCTCCAGTCTCTCTCTCTCTCTCTCTCTCTCTTTTTTTTTTTTTGTGCTGGGGATCCAACTCAGGGCCTTGTGCTTACAAGGCATGCACTCCAACCACTGAGCTAGATCCCCAGCCCAAAGCTCCAGTCTTGAACAGTTAGATTCTGTGTTTGACTCAAATTAACATGACAGAGATAATCACTCTGCCTTTCCAGCAACACTTAATCCCAAACTGGGATAATGGCAGAAAAGAATCATTTTTAGAAGTAAATTCCATGTGGGTACATTTTCATCAGTTACCCTCTTGGGACTGATTTGAAAATCAGTGATGAAGAGAAACTTCATTCTGACCAATAGACTTACTCCACTTCAAAGGATGTGGTTCAGCAAAGTGGTGCTGGGAATTTGCACTTTATCATCACTCTGCTGCCCTTACCAAGTGGGGTGCCTGCTGAGGTGCCATGCCAAGGGCTGCCAAGGAAACTCAAAAGACTGGCTATAAAGTAATGCTGATCTAGAGGGCTCTTCATTGATTGATTGATTGATTGATTGGGTGCTGGGGATCGAACTCAGGGCCTCAAGCTTGCTAGGCAAGCGCTCTACCACTTGAGCTAAATTCCCAACCCCTTCCCTTTAGAAGGAATTTTTTCCTTCTTTTTTCTTGGTGCTAGGGTTGAACCCAAGGCCTCACAGATGCTAAGCACACACTGCACCACTGAACTACACCCCCACCCTATTTTTTTCTTTCAGTTAAGAATTTTTTGGGGGTCTAAACTACATATAGAGACCCTGTCTCAAAAAATGTAAAAAAAAAGAATGTTTTTTTAGAAAAACAAAAAAACTATGGGGCTGGGGATTTAGCTCAGTGGTTAAAGTGCTTGCCTTGCAAGCCCAAGGGCCTGAGTTCGATTCCCAGCACCAAATAAATAAATAAATAAATAGAAAAACAGAAAAACTACATGATAGTGTTCTGGGCAATTAATCTTTTGGTCTGACTTCAAAAGCTTAGACAAAAGTGAAAATAGATAAATGGAATTACATCAAACTAAAAAGCTTCTGTGGAGAGAAGAAAACAATATGATGAGACAACCTACAGATTGGGGGAAAACATTCACATCATGCATTAAATAAGGGGTGACTATCCAAGATATAAAAAACTCAACAGCAAGAAAATAAACAACCTGCTTTAAGAATGGGCAGGGTTGGAGATTTAGCTCAGTGGTAGAGCGCTTGCCTAGCAAGCACAAGTCTCTGAGTCTGATCCCTGGTACCCCCCCAAAAAAATGGGCGAAGGACTTAAGCAGACATTTCTCAGAAGAAATATGAGCCCAGCGTGGTGGCACATGTCCACAATCCCAGCACTCTGGAAATCGTGAGGCAAGAGAATTGCGAATTTGAGCCCAGCCTGGGCAAAATAGCGGTTTAGCAAGACCCTGTCTCAAGATAAAAAATAAAAAAGTGCCAGAAGGGGTTGGGGATTTAGCTCAAGTGGTTAGCATGCTTGCTTAGCAAGCACAAGGCCCTGAGTTCAATCCCCAGCACCAAAAAAAAATAAATAAAAATAAAAGGGCCAGGAATATAATTCAGTACAAAAGCCCTGGGTTTAATCTCTAGTCCCATAAATAAGAAAGTAGGTATTTTTTTAAAAAATTAAAAAACTACTAGATATGCACTAAAAGACAAGCCTTTAGACTGATGTGGTCAGTGAGCACTCTCTTGAGCTGAGCCTGTGAGTAAAAGACGAACCTTTGGAGTTTTTCAAAAGGAAAAAAAAAAACAAACCATGAACATGAGTGTGGTGGACTAACATGGTCAACTTGACCAGGAACGCCCCCTGGACTGACTTGGTGTGGGTTCTGGGCATAGAGGATCCACCTGAGGATTGTTGCTGACACACCATAAAGGAGAACGGGAACAGAAGATAGAGGCTGGCTGTTTCCCAGGAGAAGCTCTGTTGCGACTGGTTCTCCTGAAGGGGACTTGGCTGTTCTTGTTGGGGCTTTGCTGTCCTTGAGGATGGCTGCTGTTGCTTCGGGGGAGCTCTGGTTTCATCTCTGCTGCGAGCATCATATCCTGGTTCCAGCAAAGATGTTTTCAGCCACCATCTGCAGACACCGATGTACACGGGACAGTGCTGTGGGCTCCCAGCCCTTGACTGGATCTTTTGGGTCTCCAGTGCCTAGATAAACTTTTGGCACTCTTCCTGCATTTGGTTTGTGGGTGAATGTTGTAACTTGTAAATGTCCTGTATTAAATCTACTCTCTTGCAAACCATTGACTCTAGAAAGGTAACTAATACAATGAGGAACAGAAGAAATTACTGAAGATCACCTCTTCATCAAAGGTGTCTGCACTGAGAGCATCATTCTTGGTGGCTACCTGCATTGCTAAAGCTAAGAAGCCCCTAAGAAGCCCTGTACTATTGTTGAGGAGTTGATCCTGCCTGCTGCCAGGAAGATTTGTCAGGAACTTTTAGGAGAGGCTGCAGTTTAAAAGGTGGCACGTGTTCCTCTTTCAGCCGGTACCATAACCAGACCAAATGATCAAACAGCATAATGCAGACTGACAAGTCTAGTGATGTTGACAAGGCAACAATGCTTGTTTTTGTGTGTTATATTTTTCAGGAGGATGTGCATCAGGAAATGTAATGTGCACTTCTGTTGCCAACCAACAACACCACAGCCTGAAAACTATTTGAGTCTTTGAATGACTACCTATCAGGAAAACTAAATTGGTCATTTTGTGTCAGTAGGTGCACAGACAGAGTGGCTACAATGACTGGAGAGCTGTCTGATTTTACTACTCAGGTCCAAGTGGTTGCTTCTGAATATCAATCTATGCACTGTGTCATCCATGGAGAAACACTGGCTAGCTGAAAAATGTCACCAGAACTTAACACTTTGCAGGATACGATTAAAACTACCAACCACATTAAAGGATGTACCCTTAACTAACATCTGTTTGTGCAACTCTGTGAGAAGATGGATGAAGATTGCCTGCATCGTCTCTCTCTCTTTGTCATCTTCTGTTATACACAGAAGTGAGATGTCTTTATAAAGGTTGTTCACTCATAGTTTTTGAGTTATGAGAGCTGCTCCAGAGATTTCTTTTGGAAAAATAGTTGCTACTGGCAGCATGTTTAAGTGACAGAATAGTTGCAACACTTGCTTATTCATGTGACATCTTTAACCTGCTCAATGAACTCAATCTGTCACTTCAAGGGAGGCAGAGAGGGGCTGGGACTTTAGCTCAGTGGGTTAGAGTGCTTGCCTGGCAAGTGCAAGCCCCTGAGTTCGATCCCTGGCACCAAAAAAAAAAAAAAGGGAGACAGAGAACTATGTTAAAGTCAGTAGATAAAGTGGCTGCATTCAAAGCCAAACTGGAATTATGGGGGCAATGAGTGAACACTGGGATTTTTGATGTTTTTAAACACTAGCAGAGATTTTGAAAGAGATTATTCCAGGGTCTTCTTTCTCCCAGCTGGTGCATGATCACCTCTCAGCTTTCAAGAGTTTCAGCATTAGTTCACAACCATAAAGGACCCCTGAACTGGGAAGGAATGGATCCACACACATTTGTGAATAAGCCAGGTGAATTAACTTTGTTTGTACTAGAAGAGGATCCACTACTTGAAATCACAAATGAAGGTGGGTTTAAAAGTATGTTTGAGGCGGGGTGTGGTGGTATATGCCTGTAATTCCAGCACTTGGGAGTGGAGGCAGGAGGATCACTGCAAGTTCAAGGCCAGCCTGGGCTGCGCAGTGAGTTCAGGCAAGTCTGAACTATGTAATGAGACCCTATCTCAAAAAACTAAAAAAAAAAAAAAAAAGTATGTTTGAAACAACTTCAAATCTCTACATATTCTGGATTAAAGTCAAGATGCAATATCCTGAGATTGCTTCAAAAACATTGAAAAGCCTGCTTCCGTTTCCAACATCCTGTCTTTGTGAGGCAGAGCTTTCTTTTCTTTTTTTTTCACGTCAGACAGGTAATGTGCCAGTGTCGTAACAAGGTTTGTGAGAGGCATATCTCACACATAAGTGTGAACATCCAATCATCACGCTCACAAACCAAAGAATCGTGAGGCAGTTTTCTTCAATGACAGTGACCAAAAGGAAATTACAGAATAGACTGGACATAAGCGACATATCTTGGGTGCCACTCTCTCTCGTCACCCCCAGATGGTACCATCTAGTGCAGGGAAAACAAGCTCAGGGCTCCCACTGATTCTGAATCATTTCATTATTCATAATAATAGTAGAAATAAAGTCCACAATAAACGTTATGTGCTTGAATCAAACTGAAACCATCTCCCCACTCCCATCCATAGAAAAACTGTCTTCCATGAAACCAATCCCTGGTGCTGAAAAGGTTGGGGCCACTGTTAGATATGGCTTCTAGCCTGTTCTCTTGGGTGCTGTTCCCCTGCTTGGCTTCCCGGCTGCCATAAACTGAACAGCTTTGCTCTGCCACACCTTCTACCATGATGTTCCTGCCTTGGCACCAGATGACTGTGGACTGAATTCCCCCAAACCGTGAGCTAAATTAAATCTTTCCTCCTTTAAGATATGGGTGTTGGGAATCATGTTTCAGCGACGGAAAAATGACTGATACAGATAAAGACTCAGCCAGAGACTGAAATGATACTTTTCCCCAAGAATTTTCAGAACCAAAGAGTTGGTGTAATCCGTGGTATAAGGATGTCAAGATTGGGATAACTCTCTTGGGAATGCCCGAGAAGAGCAGGCAGAGGATGTAGTCTGTGTGGAAGAACAGGAAAGTGCAGCACAAGCTTCTCTGTCAGTGAAAGCAGCAGAAACAGGAACACAATAAGAAACATTAAAAAAATAGAACTTGCTTCCTGAGGGCTGTACTATTTTGCCTTCTCATTACCTTATCTGAATCCATTCAGATCTATTGAAACTTAAAAATGCATTCAGGGTCCTAATCCCTCAGGCCAACATTTCTGTCTACTGCACTGATGGTGGGAGAGAAGGCGGAGATGGGGGAGTAAAACACAAAGGGTTTTTCAAGCACTTCCATAACCAACATCTTCCTGTCCCTGGATATCTATCTGTATCATCATTAGAGGCATCTCGAGGTAATTTCTGTTACTTGCAATAAAAGAGGCACCATTGCTGGACATGGTAGTGCACACCCATAATCTTAGCACTCAGGAGGCTGAGGCAGGAGGATCGCCACAAGTTTGAGGTCAGCCTGGGCTGCCTAATAGGTTCACATATGTATTGCACACATGTACTAATAAAAATAAAAATTAAAAGAGACTTCTAAAAAAGTTCCCATCAACTTATAAAAAGACCGATTTATCTGTAGCTATGGTAAGAAGCAGCTATGGGAATTGTTTTATACTTGCTGAGTCAATTAAAAACTTACCTAAGTGAACACCTTCCCATTAGTGTCAGCCTGATTGCTAATAAACTGGCCGCTAAGTGCCAGCCAGTCAATGCAGTCTCACCAGAGCGACCATCTGCTACAGATAATGTCTATCTACTTACATCTTGAAAATTCACCAATCCCTGAACTCCACCTTCCCCCAAAATCACACAAGTAGAAGGCTTGCAGTCTGCTGTGCTTGCAGCAATGGATCTGCCTACTCCCTCTCTCTCCTGCTACAGTAAACAATACATTTAGTAAACATAACTGGTCCCCTCTGCTTTAAAAATTACTGTTCGTCAGTCTTGCTTCCCTTCTTGTGTGAACCAGGGTGTTTACCATTGAGGTAATGGAAAACCCAACTCAAACTGGCTTATAAAACACTAAAATGTATTATCTCTCCTAACTAGAAGTTCAAAGACAGTGCGTGCTTAAGTCTCTCTGTCTTCCTCCACAGGAACCCTTAGACTGGCTTCCCTCCTGATGACAGGATGACTGACAAATGCTTCTGTGTTTAGGTCCAACAAGAGAAAGAAAACCTTTTTGCCACTCAGAAAAAAACTTCTTCCATTTCTGTCTGACTGGACAACTTGAGGACTGACAACAGTCGTCAGTATGATATGTATTGATTAACTTAGGCCTTGGCTCCTAAACCCATTGTAGACAAGAGAGATTATATACCTATACCTGTATGTGGCTGTGCTGCCTCAAAAACACAATCCTCCTGCCTCAGCCTCCAAAGTAGCTGGGATTATAGATGTGTGCCACCATACCGAGCACAAAATAGTTACACTGTAATTGGATTAAACTATTCAGGATCAACCTCTAGAACTGGGGATAGAATTAGCTTCCGCCAAGTCATCTGGACTCAGGGGAAAAGTACATACTGGAACTAAATTAAATTCTCTGCAAAAGAGGAAGGAGGAAATGGATGTTGGGAAGGCAACCAACCATATTCACTGAGCTACTGGACCTTTTCTTCCACAGGTTTGCCCATCACTATCTTCTACTGAAGACTCCTCACACAGATCTTCAGGAGACCAAGTCTCTTTCCAGACCAGGTGGTCAGCTGCATGTCAGTTCTGCTATCCCACATGAGTCACAAACATTTCAACCTGCTTCTCTTCCTATATTTTCCCTTCCTCCTCTTCTATCTTTTCTTTTCTTCTTTTGCTACTACTAGGGATTGAATCTAGGGCCTTCATACTGAACTACATCTCTGGCCCTTTTTATTATTTAAGTTTCAAGACAGGGTCTGGCTAAGTCACTAAGTTGCCCAAGCTAGGCTCGAATTTACAGTCCTCCTACCTCAGCCTCCCAAAGTGCTGGGATTACAAGTGTGTACCACCAGATTCTTTTCTTTCTTTCTTTGGGGGGATGTGGTGCTGGGGATCGAACTCAGGGCCTTACACTTGCTAGGCAAGTGCTCTACCACTTGAACTAAATCCCCAAGTCCCCCCTTTTTTCTTTCTGTGTTGGGGATCAAACCGAAGGTTTTGTTCACGCTAGGCAATCGCTGTAGTGAGCTACATCCTCAGCCCTTTTCGTGTATTTTCTAATGTTGTATACGATTCTACCATACATCTATCCATCTATTCTTTCACATAACCTCCATTACTTAACTCCCTGGGCCAATGAACTGGTGGTCATTCTCTCTTTCCTTTCTTTCTTCCTCTTTCTCTCTTTCCATCTGTCTGTCTCTCTCTTTCTCCCTCCCTCTCCCTTCGTTCCTTTCCTTCTTTCTGGGGCTGGAGATCAAACCCAGGGCCTTGTGTCTGTTAAGGAAGCCCTCTACCCCTGAGCTACACCCTCAGTTCTTCTTCCTTTTCTTTTTTTTTTTTATTTTTTTATTTTTATTTTTATTTTTTTTTGGTGCTGGGGATCAAACTCAGGCCCTTGTGCTTGCAAGGCAAGCACTTTAACCACTGAGCTAAATCCCCAGCCCTCTTCTTCCTTTTCTTAAGGCCCTTACATCTCCAGTCACTTGGTTCTACTTCCTGCATGTAATTCAGATTCCTTCTCTCCTTTCTACTTCAGCCTCTGTTTATAAAAACCTCCTAATTGATATTCCTCCTGCCATTCTCAACCCTCTTGAATGGTCCTTTATATTGTCAACAGATAGAGACTTCTAAAAAATTAATCTGATTCTGTCACTGCTTGTAAGATTTTGGTGGCTTCTCACCTACAGGATAAAACCCAAGCTCATTTGCCCAGCTAAGGTCCTCATGTCACTCCTGCCTCCTCCTCCCATCCTCCTGCTCTTTCCTGGGTGCCGCGCCATTTGTGCTAACCATACTGACTCGCTTGAATTTTCCCAGGTACTGCATGCCATTGCATGCCCCAGGTCCCCCAACCCAGTATTGGGGACCGAACCCATCATCTTCACACTGAGCTACATCTGTAGTCCTTTTTTAGTTTCTATTTTGAGAGAGAAGGGTTAGAGATTTAGCTCAGTGGTTAGAGTGGTTGCCCTGGAAGCTCAAGGTCCTGAGTTTGATCCCTGGCACAAAAAAAAAAAAAAATTTTCTTTTTTTTTTGAGATAGAGTCTTGCTAAGTCACTAAATTGCCCAGGCTGGGCTCAAACTTGTGATCTCCTACGTCAGCCTCCCAGAGTGCTGTGCTCACAGGTGTGTACCACCACGCTTGCCCCCCATCTTTAATGGAACTGTTCTCTCTACCCGAAATGCATTTCCTTGAGCAAATGTCTAATGGTTTTTCAAGATTAACTCCAAAAGTCATCTCTGTGACTATCCCAAGTGAAATGAAGTGCCACATCCCTTGAGCACCTCCTGAACTTGGTTAAATCTTTAACACAGCAAGTTTCTACGCTGTATTTATGAAAAAATATTTATGCTTTCACTGGCTCTTACCAAGGCTGCCCCCCTAAGGGAAGGAACCCTGCTTTCATTCTTTTTGTTTGTTTGTTCTTGTTTTTCTTGTGTGGTGCCGGGGATTGAACTCAGGCCCTTGTGCTTGAAGGCAAGCACTCTAATCACTGAGCTAAATCCCCAGCCCCTTGCTTTCATTCTTTTTATGTATCTCATGTTTGCATGGTGAATGACTTTTGTGTGCAGATATGAAAGATTAGCTGATCAGGGACATGTGAGTTATAGTGTCAGGCCCAGTGTTGGATGTCAGCTATAGTAAAGTGTCCCACAGAGGACACTAGTAGTGTCAACTACTGAAGACTTACTGGCATCTATTTGGCCACAGGAAGAGCATCGCTCCTCTGCAAGCATGGGAGGCGCTGTGGTTTGAGTCTCCTCTCCAAATCTCACGTCGAAATTCAATGGTGGGACCTTTAAGGGGTGAGTAGGCCACAAGAGTCCTGCCCTTGTGAATGGATAAATGCAGTTATCGTGGGAGTAGTTTCCTAAAATGAGTTCAGCCCAGCTTCCTCTCAGTGTCCCACACCTGCTCACTTGCCCCTCCACTGTTATGAGCCAACAACAAGGCCCTCGTCAAATGCCAACACTGAGTTCTCAGAATTCCCAGTCGCCACAGCTGAGACCCAAATTATGCAGTCTGTGGCATTCTCTTATAGTGGCAGAAGACAGATCAAGACAGGAGGCATCTCCCCCTTCTGTCTTGGGATGATGAACACCTGATGTCTGAAATGGAAATCAACTCAGGGGAACAGAAAGGTGGGCATGCTCCGAGCCACAGCCTGGGAGGCACCCCAGAGCCATCATGGTTTACAGCAGGTGGACTCAGCACAGGGTCATCCTGTTTTAGGGGAGCTCATGTCCAGGACTAGGGGCTGGTGAACATAGGACATGGATACAGTGCAGATGGACCAGTCATGCTGGACTAAGGAGGAGAAACAGCTGCTTCAGTGAAGCTAAAGAAAGGACAGCAACATGGACCGGAGCCACCAGGGCTGTGTCATTCATCTTGTTGCATATAGTAAGGATTTGTTTGTTTTTGTTGTTGAGTAGTATTCCATTGTAGGAATGGGCCATGCCCTGCTTATCTATTCACCTGTCAATGAACAATTAGTTTGCATTGGAATTGCTTCCAATTTAAAACTTCTGTGAAGGGGTTGGGGATTTAGCTCAGTGGTAGAGAGCTTGCCTAGCAACCACAAGGCCCTGAGTTCAATCCCCAGCACCCACCAAAAAAAACTGCTGTGAATATTTATGTACAAATCTTTATGTGAATATACATTACTTTCATTTCTCTTGAGTAAATGCCCAGGAGTAGAATGACTGGGGCATATAGTAAGTGTCTGTTTAACTTTTCAAGAAAGTGCAAAATTGTTTTACAAAGTGATTATGTAATTTTATGTTCCCACCAGCAGTGTAAGAAAATTTAGTTACCGCATATCCTCTTCAATGTTTGGTATGGTCAGTCTTTTTTAATCAAAACATTTTAATACGAATGTTGTAGTATTTTTTTCCTGTGGTGCTGGGAATTGAACCCAAGCAAGTGCTCTGGTACTGAGCTACAACTCCAACCTTTCATTGTGGTTTTAATTTGCATTTTCCTAATGGATAATTATATTGAGCATTTTCTCATCTGCTTACTTGATATTTTTGTTTCTTCTTTCATGAAGTACCTGTTCAAATCCTTTGCCTTTACCCACTTTTTGAAGGGGTGCCGGGGATCGCATTCAGGGCCTTGCACTTGCTAGGCAAGCACTCTACCACTGAGATAAATCTCCAAGGCCTACACCCCTTTTTTGAGGGGAGATTGAACTCAGGGTCTTATGCATGCTAGGCAAGTGCTTTACCTCTCAGCTTTGCTCCTTTTAGAAGTACGTTTGTTGAGCTTGGCATGGTGACACACGCCTGTAATCCCAGCAGTCTGGAGGCTGAGGCAGAAGGATCACAGGTTGGAGCCCAGCCTGGGAAATTGGCAAGACCTTGTTTTAAAATAAAAAATTTTTTGAAAGGACTAGAGATGCAGCTCAGTGCGAAGGCCTTGGATTTAATCCACAACACTGAGAAAGAAAAGTTTGTTTTCTTCTCACTATTGAATTTTGAGCATTCTTTAGGTATTCTAGATGTAAGTCCTTTATCATATCTGTAATTTGCAAATATTTTCTCTTAGTCTATGCTTGTCTTTTCATTCTTTTAAGTGTATTTTCAACAAGAAGTTCTTAATTTCAATGAAGTCCAATTTGGCAATTTTTTGGTGCTATTGGGGCTCAAACTCAGGAGCCCTCTACCGCTGAACTACATCCCGGCCCTTCTTTGTGGTCTTAGGAATCGAACCCAGGTCTTTCATGCCAAGCCACAGACACAGCCCTTAGGGGCTTGCTGAGTTGCCCAGGCTGGCTTTGAATTCACGATCTTCCCATCTCGGCCTCCTGAGTAGTTTCGATTATGTCGTGCGCCCCTGCACCTGGCCAATTTTTACTTTTTTTGGTTTTATTTACTTATTTACTTTTGTGGTACTAAAGGTCGAACCCAGCAGCCAACTTTTAAACCCCTTTTTCTTTTGTTATGTTTTTATTACTTGCTTTATTTTACTCTTTTATTTTTAGTTTGTAGTACATAGTGGTTACATTCATCAAGGAGAGCTGGTACATGTACATAACACATTTTAATTCTTTTTATTTTCCCTTCCCCTCCTCTCCCTGTCTCTTCCCTCCATCTATTCCAAACCCTTTTTAGACTTTTTTTTTAATTTTGAGATGGTCTTACTAAGTCATCCAGGCTGGGCTTGGACTTGTGATTCTCCTGCCTCAGCCTCCTAGAGAGCCAGGATTATAGGCATGTGGTGCCATCATGCTCAGCTGATCTTTACTTTTATGAGTTGTACTTTTGATGCTGTATATAAGAAATTTTTCCCTAACTCATAGTCACAAAAAATTTCTGCATTGTTTTCTTCTGGAAGTTTTAGGGTTTGGGGTTTTACATGTAGATCTGTGATGAATTTCGTGTTGGTTTTTGCGCATGGTGAGGTAGGGATTGAAGTTTTCTCTTGCGTACTTTCTTTTTTGAAAGAGTGTTACAGAACTGTTTGTTGAAAAGATCATCTTCAGTGAATTGTCTTTGCACCTTTGTCAAAAGTTGATTGAACATAAACATGTGGCCCTACTTCAGGACTTGATTGTATTCCACTCATTTATGTGACCTTTTTTTTCTTTTATAAAAACCACAGTTTTTTGTGTTGTTTTTTTTTTTTTTTGAGATAGTGTCCCATTATGTAGCCCAGGCAACCCTCAAACTCATAATCCTCCTGCCTCAGCCTCCGGATTGCTGGTGTGCATCACTATGCCCCACTGTCTTGACTGCTGTAGTGTTAGAGTAAGTTTTGAAATCACATATCGTGAGTATTTCTGCCTTACAAAATTGTTTAGATATTTGCATTTTTACATGATGTCTTAGTTACTTTTCTCTCGTTGCTGGGACAAAATACCGACACCCAAAGTTAGGGAAAGAAGGGTTTATTTGGCTCACAGTTTGTAGAGGTTTCAGTCCAGTCAGCTGGGTCTGAGGCAGGGTGGCCTGGCAGACAGGCGGAAGTCAGCAAGGTAAGCAAGGAATGCAAGCAAGCGGAGGGGAACCAGCTTCTTCCTGTTTTTTATATCTTATCCAGGCTACCTGGCTTTAGAGTGGGCAGTACTCCCACCCTTAATCCTAATACCCTTAATCCTAGCTTCACATCCTTGATCCCAGCAGAACCATGCCAAACCAATCAGAGGACTAATTTAGTAATCACACACTCTAGATCAGGCGCGTTCAGGGTGGTATGGCCGTAGACGCTGGCTTTTTTTTTTTTTTTTTTTTTTTTAATCACACACTCTAGATCCAGCTACCTCTTACCACATGAGGCTTTGGGGGGACATCTAGACACAAACCATAACACATGAATTCTAGAATACACACGTACACACACAAATATACATAACAAATAGAGAAAGAGAAACAGAGAGAGAGACCACCAAAAATATATAATCAGGAAAAGAAAATCTTGTATAAATATTTTAACAGTAAATTTTTTTTTTTTTTTTTTTTTTGGTGCTGGGGATCAAACTTGGGGCCTTGCGCTTGCTAGGCAAGCACTCTAACCACTGAGCTAAATCCCCAGCCCCAGTAAATTTATTGAGACATCATGAGATTCACACAAGTTACCTTTAGCCTCTCCAATTACAAAAGGTGCTCAAAGTGATGGCCATTAGGTTCCAGATGTTTATTAGTACAGTGAACTGCTGAAATGTGTATGCGTTTTTTGGCGACCTCTCTCTCTCTCTCTCTCTCTCTCTCTCTATCTATCTGTTATGATTTTGATTAGGATTACATTGAATCTACAATTATGAAAGTTGACATCTTAAAATATTATTGAATCTCACCGCTCTGGGAGGCTGAGACAGGAGGATCACAAGTTCAAGTTCAAACCCAGCCTGTGCAGTTCAGCAAGGCCCTGTCTCAAAACAAAAAACAAAAGACAAAGCAAGAACTGGGAGTGTAGTTCAGTGCAGAGACCCCAGGTTCAATTCCTAGTCCTGCCGCACACACACAAAGAACACTATTAATGCGTCTTGCCCCGCCATGAACATAACATACGTCTCCATTATTCATGTCTTTAATTTTTTTAGCAATGCTTTATAGTTTTAAATATTCTGGTATTGTACATCTTTTGTCATACTTACCCCTAAGAATTTTATTTTATTTTATTTATTTGTTTATTTTTTTGGTGCTGGGGCTCGAACTTGGGGCCTTGTGCTTGCAAGGCAGGCACTCTAACCACTGAGCTAAATCCCCAACCCAAGAATTTTATTTTTAAAAATGTTCTGCCAGTTTTAATCTAGAGAAGAAAAAACGTGTATCACTCTCATTGCCTTTTTTCTGTAAATCTAAAACTATTCCAAAATATAAAGTTGAAGGGGCTGGGCTGGGGGCAGAGGGAGGGACAGATACCCAAGACCGGAGGGGGTCATTTTATGCAAACCAGACACTGTCATCTTCTGCTGCAGGGCCAAGGACTCTAGAAAATAGGACTGGTAAAGCATGGTTCTAGAGGGCAATGTGAACTGAGGGACAGGAAAGGCATTTTTAGGACTCTAGTTCCCCCTTATCTGCCAACAATTGTGAATGGAGACCATCTCTCGACAGGTTGTCAATGTCCTTCAGTCTACATATTGGTGAGATTTCCCTCTGTAGCCATGGCGCGCCCAAGGCAGGGGCTGGAGCTCTGGACACTCAGGAAGAGGCAAGGAGTGATGGGTGGAAAGAAACACCTACAGAGTTCATGATGTAGGAGTCAAGAGACCTTTACCGCAAATCCTGTCTGTGCCGTCCTCCTCAGGTGCCCCCTGCAAGTCGTTCTAATTCTACGTTATAAGAAGTTGAATCAGATGTCTTTATAGATGCCTTCCATCTCTACTATTTTCTATGAGGACAGCAAGCATATTTTATTTCTCTCTCCAGCATCTAGCACCATGCCTAGTCCATAGTAAAGGTCAGAGAGCAGGGTGTGGTGGTGCCCTCCTGTAATCCCAGCACTTGGGAGCCTGAGGCAGGAGGATTGCAGTGAGTTCAAGGCCGGCCTGGACTACATAGTGAGACCCTATCTCAAAATAAAATAAAATAAAATAAAATAAAATAAAATAAAATAAAATAGAGAAATAATGCTGTGATTAGTGAATGAGTGAATGAAATACCAGAAAAAGGAGGTTCCAGACATGGCCAGCTGGTGGCATCACAAGGGGTAGTTGATGGTCTCAGACTAAGGGAAAGACATTAGGCTACAGATGCATAAAGGTTGGAGGAGCAGATATTTTAGAGATAGCAAAACCCTGGAATTCTAGCCCAACTTCTTTTCTCAAAACCAAGACAGAAGATCAGTTTGAACACAATGAAGCTGTTTTAGCTGCCAGACTGGCAGGGTGATTCTGGGTGAGCAGAAAGGTAGACATGGTCCTGAGAGGCAGACCGACTGGCGCGAAGCCCACAGGAGCAGCCCGTGCAGCCGGGTGGCAGCCTGTGGTCCTCGTGAGACTTGGGCTGGGCACTTCCCTTCCATCACCCCTTCCTCGGCCCTCCCTAGCTCAGAATCCCAGACACCCTGGCACCCAGCCTGCATCTCTCAGCTGGGGGTTTCTCATATGGGTCCATCAAGCCCAGTGCTGATGTATTGTCCCAAAGGGATCTTCAGCTTCCTCGGAGCCCCAAGAGACCCAAACATCAAATATTATCTCACTTAGCCAGCAGAGGACACGGTGTTGAGTAGAGTACTGAAATCTCTGAAAAAGTCTTGCTCTTTAAACACCCACTTCCGGAGTTCTTTTCCTCATTGCAGTTCTTGCAGTTGACAGAGACATGAGTCATGAAAGGGAGAGCCAGGGAGGCCTTTATTGCAGTTGGGACAGATTGTGGGGAGACATGTTGCAGGTCCAGAGCTCTGCAGTGGGGCTCGGGGACTGGAAGATGGAGTGGGGCTGCTATGGAGCCCTGGCTCCTCAGCCCAGGGCAGGAAAGGGGAGGCGGCAGTGGGGCTGGTGAGGTTAGCACAATGAATTAATAACCCGGAGCAGGAACAGAACCAAGGCCAGGCCTAGGCTCAGGTCCACCCAGATCGACCCAGGCCCGGTGTTCCTGGCGGGGAGTGAACAGGAAGCTGTGACTTCCTCTCTCTCCTTTCCCTCCCTGTTCTTAGCCTCAAGGTCATTTGCTGCTGAGATGAATTCCAACCTGTGTTTTAGTTGGCACAGTTCCCTGGGCAGGAGGACAATAGCTGCTCAGTGTCTTGTTCCCTTCCACCATAAACACCCCAGACTTCTTTGAAATAAGTCATTGCAGACACAGAAAATGCTGTCTAGAGATGTGTTACGCACATGTTCCAACTCCCCACGATGAATGTAATCATTATGTAGTGCATGCATGTACTAAGAAAAATTTATTAAAAAGTGCTGTCTCATGTGTATTATGTTGTCACAGCAATCCTTTCATCACAGCATAACTTTTAGCAGAAATTTTCACATTTAATTTTAGTGCCGGGGATCCAACCCCAGGGCCTGGCACATGCTAAGCACTTGCTCTACTCCTGAGTTACACCACCAGCCCCTGACAAAAAATTTTTGACACTAGGTCTTGCTATGCTGCCCAGGTTGTCCTTGAACTCCCGGACTCAAGTGATGCCATTGCCGAGTCTCCTGAGTAGCTAGAATTGCAGGTGTATGCTACCACGTCCAGCTAACCTGGAAGCTTTAAGGCAAGGGGACAGGCACACAAGAGCATAGTGACTCACCCAAAGGCACACAGCTAGTGAGCAGCAGGTGCAGGACTCCAAGCCTCTGGTCTTTTCGCTGCAGACCCTGGATCTGGTTCCCTGCCTCTGTGACTCCTCCCCAACACCGCTCCCCTGCCCCGCCCCGCCCCAGGTGAGCAGGTTCTGCACCCTGCTCCAAGTAGGGGGAGCTCTAGTTTGCTTGAGGTCATCCTAGAGTCAGGGAATACCTGGCTGTCACCCTGGGGTGGCTTGGGGCTGTGCTCCACAGTGGGATAACTCCCCTTACTTCCTTTCTGCTGTACAGAGGCCTTCACACACACACACACACACACACACACACACACACACACACACAAAACGTGTGCGCAGACTCGTGGCCTGCTGCCCTGCTCTTTGGGCCCTTCCTGGCCCTCCCTGCTCCACCCACCACCAATCTCACCTAGCAGGGAATGGACAGGTGGGTCCATCCACACCCCTCCCTCTGGGTGTGGGCGTGAGCCAGGGCTCTGCAGCCAGAGGCCCCAGAGAAGCACTCAGCCCCAGAGCCTCCTGCTGAGAGCCTGCAGTGGCACCTGCCAGTCTGGCAGGCACCTGCTGGCTCCTCCGCCCAGCACCACCAACCTCTGCTGCCCTGCGATGCCCACACCCAATATTTCGGCCCCGCTCCCCACGTTCTTCTGGGTCAACGCCTCTGGAGGTGGGGTGCTGAGTCCTGACGATGCCACGCTGCCTGTGGAATTCTTTGCCCTGAGGGTCATGGTGGCCCTGGCCTATGGGCTTGTGGGGGCCATTGGCTTGCTGGGGAACTTGGCCGTGTTGTGGGTTCTGGGTAACTGTGGTGCCCGGAGAGCCCCTGGTCCACCTTCTGACACCTTCGTCTTCAGCCTGGCTCTGGCAGACCTGGGGTTGGCACTCACTTTGCCCTTCTGGGCAGCTGAGTCGGCGCTGGACTTCCACTGGCCCTTCGGAAGCGCCCTCTGCAAGATGGTCCTGACAGCCACCGTCCTCAATGTCTACGCCAGCATCTTTCTCATCACCGCACTGAGTGTTGCTCGGTACTGGTTGGTAGCTGTGGCTGCAGGGCCACACACCCACCTCTCGCTCCTCTGGGCCCGTGTGGCCACCGCGGCAGTATGGGTGGCAGCGGCCCTGGTGACAGTGCCCACGGCCATCTTTGGGGCCGAGGGTGAGGTATGGGGCGTGCGACTCTGCCTGCTGCGCTTCCCCAGCAGGTACTGGCAGGGGGCCTACCAGCTGCAGAGGGTGGTCCTTGCCTTCGTGCTGCCCTTGGGCATAATCACCACCAGCTACCTTCTGCTAGTGACCTTCCTGCGGCGGCGGCAACGACGGCGGCAGGACAGCAGAGTGGTGGCCCGCTCTGTCCGTATCCTGGTGGCTTCCTTCTTCCTTTGCTGGTTCCCCAACCATGTGGTCACTCTCTGGGGTGTCCTGGTGAAGTTTGACCTGGTGCCCTGGAACAGAACTTTCTACACTGTCCACACCTACGTCTTCCCGGTCACCACCTGCCTGGCACACAGCAACAGCTGCCTCAACCCCGTGCTGTACTGTCTGTTGCGGCGGGAGCCCCGGCAGGCTCTGGCAGACACCTTCAGGGATCTGCGATCCAGGCTGTGGCCGCAGGGCCCGGGCTGGCTGCAGCAGGTGGCCCTAAAGGAGGCAGGCAGCCGGTGGATAGTGAGCCCCCCTGGGGAGAGCGGCCGTTCTAACGTGCACAGAGGGACACCTGATTGAAGGACAAAGCTCAGCTCTCCTCCTTCTAGGACCTGCCAGACACAGGATCCATACACCCTACAGAGAGGCTGCCCTCTTCGCCAGGCCATGGAGTCCCCAGCGCAAGTCTGATCTCTGATCACCAGCTCAGGGGTGCAGTGGAATAGGGGAGGCCAGGGCCCAGGTCATGGTCGGGTGTGACAAAGCTTAAATCTGTATTTAGAGGTGAGAAAGAGGGACCGAGAATAAACTTCTGGATTACCCACAAATTGTCTTGACTTTTTAATTGTCTGATTTTTTATTTTTTTAATTTTTAAAACATGGTCTTGCTAAGTTGCTAAGTTGCCCAGGCTGAGCCGGAAACTTGCGATCCTCCTGCCTCAGCCTTCCAGAGTGCTGGGATAACAGGTATCTCTTTGTCTTGATCTTTTATCCTAGCTCCACCTCCACGTCACTGTGGGACAATTTTTACCTGTTTCTGCCAGGATGCTTCCCTTGGGGGTCTAGGCTAATAGAGGTGAGTTCAGTGCCCATTTCCCTTTGTCTGTCCTACCCTCACCTCAAAACGCGGTGTCTCTTCTCCTTTTCTAGTACAAAGGCCAAAACTCCCCTCTTCCCTGGCCATCTCCCTCTTCTTACCATCTGAGGGATGCTTGATGCCAGCGGAAGCCTCAGTCTCAAAGGTTGTACCTGCCCTGCAGGAAGATGCCAGGTGTGGGGTCTTGCCGGAGCCCATGCCACCTCCAGGGCCAGGGTATAAAACCTGGTGCTGGTCTGGAGTACCTGTGTTTCTCTTGAAATGAGGACTGAAAGGGAGATAATGACACGAGAATGCCAAGTCAAAAGGGTGGGTGGGGCGAAGGGAGATGAGAGCTGCGGAAAGGGTTTGGGAGGAGGCTGAAGGCAGGGCCGCAGAAAGTGGTGCTGGTCCTCCTCCCTCCACCCAGCGTGTAGCTCTGAGTACAGCATCACCTCCAGTGTCGGATGAGCACCTGGGGCTGCACCTGTACCTCAGGCAGGCTACTTACCTCTCCATGCCGCAGTTGTCTATTCTGCAAAATGGGCTGTTGGGCATTCAACAGTGTCTGAAGCATTTTCATAGTATTCTCATATCCCATGTAAAATGGAGGAGGAAGTAAGGGGGCCACTGGGAGACTGGGGAAGTCCTCCTTCAGCATGGCTTCACACTCTCTGGAGTATAATGAGTCTTATACACAATGAACTGCCAGGGTGTCCCTCAAGCCCCTCTTGAAGATGTGTCTTCAGGACAAGAAGGCTCCCCTTTGGTTCCCACGATCATTATAACCCATCCATGATGAACGTTAACCATTAGAAGGGACTTTCAGGCAGGCATGGTGGTGTACACCTGTAATTCCAACAGTCTGGGAGGCTGAAGCAGAATTCCAAGTTTGAGCCTAGCCTGGGCAACTTACCCAGACCCCGACTTAATTAAAATGGGGATAACTTCTGGGTTTAATCCGAGGTACAGGGCCGGTACACGTGGAGAGAGAAAAAAGGAAGAGGAGTGTGAAAGAGAGATTTCTCCTTCCTGAGTTCCTGGAAAGGAAGGCTGTTCCTGGAAAGAAGGGAGGAGGCAGAGGGAAAATGGGTGGAGCTCCCACTTCCACCCTCCCCCAGCCCCAGCTCATGCCATTTTATAACCCAGGATGACCCTGGCCACTCAAGATCTCAGAGCTGCAGCACCCCCTCTGGAAAGGAGGTCACAGTGCCTCCAGGCACGCCTGCCCCAGTTCATTTGGTTGCTGAGAAGAGATTCTGAAGAGTCATCCAATCCACAACGCATTAAGCAACGGGAGAGAGTTAATTAGCCTCTCGATGTTTAATTTCCTCTTTTTGATAATGTTTAAACTGGTTCTAAAATGCCAGGCCTGTTCCCAGCCAATTCAGGAAAATGGAAAATCCCCCCCCCCAACCTGAGTCTCCCTCTTCCCACAAACAGCTACTCTGATGGCCTGGCTGGGCTCCGGATATTGGCTCCTCTGGGGGCATCTCTGCTTTATGGGACCTGGAGGTAAATATTGACAAAAAGTGCACAGGTCCAAGTAAGAGATGAGTGAATGGCATAGACCTGCCTTCAAAGGTGGGAGGGAGTAAGGGAGGAAGGGAGCAGTGACGGAGGAGGGCTGGGCAGGGCTGGGCACCGCCAGTGGGGACCCTGGATGAGAGAAGAGGTTTTGGTGGGAGGCTGGGCCCTGGCTCCCTCAGACACAAAGCCATGGAGCTTTGAACCTGCAGCAGGAGGGACAGAGGTTAATACTGCATTCTTCGGCTGACAGAATGGCCAAAGATGGAAGGGAGGGACTTGGCCATCAGGAGGACGCACACCAGAAAAATGCTTTGGCAGCATTTTTTGGGTTGAAGGGGTGTGTGTGTGTGGTCAAGGGACAACAGAAGAACAAAGCAGCGCTGCTCTCCAGGGAGCTGTGGGCTTCTCCACACCCTCTCTGGGATCCATCTTCAGGTTTCCCATTTTCGATCCAGGAGGAAACGTTGGGGGAACCCACACTCCCTTCTCTTGGTGGTCTTTGGAGGTGAAGATTCCACCCACTCCTACCAACCTTCCTCCACCTTACAGGTGTGGTTCTCAGCTGCTGCTGGCCAACATGGAGGGCAGCTGCTGAGCCCTGTGTTGGTGTTTGAAGTGTGAAGCTCCAGGGCTTTTAGGCAGAGTAGCAAGGGGGACAAAGGCAGGGCTGACCCTTCCTGGCTTGCGCTAGCCCAGCAAGCTTTTTGCACCTGTGGGTAAAATGAAAACAATCTCTCCCACCTAGGATTCTCATGAAGGATGAGAAAACACCTTGTAAGGGCCAGAGGCCTCTGCAAGGGAGGGTGCTGGCTGCTCCCCATGCAATTTCACTTCCTCTTTCTAGCTGGGGTCCTGCGCCCCTTCCGTCTTATCCTACCCCAGAGGCTCCAGAGAGTACCATAGCTCAAGACTCTCCCTACCTCTCTGCCCTCACAGACCAAGCCCAGGATTATCAATCAGAAATGAGAAGTGAAAGAACCCAAGACACACACACACACACACACACACACACACACACACACACACACACACAAAAGAGAACTGAGATCAGCTAGCTCCTGCAGAGGCAAAGAGCAAACGAGCAGCTCTCAGGAAGGGTCACCGCAGGGCCGGTGCTGTGGAGACACCAGGACAGGTGGGGACTGGGTCTGAAAAGAAGTGACTGTGTGTGTGTGCTAACAGGAACTGTGCCAGAGGGGCCAACAGGCAGATGCAAATTCTGAGTACAGCATACAAATAAGTTGAAAACGAGTTTTCTATATTGGAGTTTCCAGCCGCCACTGGAGCTGAGTGCCACTTCATTTTGTCCCTGTATTTGTGAGTTTTTAATAAAAGATTCACAGCAGTTTCCTTTCCTAGTGCCCCTTCTCTTCACTGAGGTAGAGACAGGCCTATCAGTGAGAGGAAAAGACCCCGTCAGAAGAATTTAGGTCACTGCCCAGCTTTCTCTGTCACCATCGCCCTTGGAAGTGGCAGACATTATGAGACAGCACCTTGTAGGGTTTCAGGTCTTTAATTTTCCCTGCTTGGTGTTCTTCTTTTTCTTCTTCTTTTCGTTTTTTTTAAACAATCAAATTGGCAGAAAAATGGTTGGAGCTGGTGGGCATCGTCCATTGAAAAATCCCCCAAATTTACAATGAGGTTTCAAGTCACAGTCGCCGAGGTGGGAGATGAGGCCAGGGTTGGTAGAGGTTTCCCAATCCACCCTAGAACATTCTCCAAACGGCTGACAAAGAGGTCAGAATAGGAGCCCTATTACTGCATATGGCGGGAGAAGTCACTGTCTCCCCCGCCTCTTAAATTGAGAGATGTGGAGATAGAAGGATGTGATCTCTAATTGCCTAAGTCTTCTCTTAAAAATATAAAACACGTGCAGTTGGCTTTGGTACAAAAAAGAAAAGAAAACAACAAAACATTCTGGTCCCTGTGGGTTTTTTCCCTCAGCCTCAGCAACCTATTGTGGTCACCCTAATCTCTACTCCATCAACTCCAGGGACCAGGTTATCACCCTGGGTTTCCTGGAGGATGAGAAGGGAGAACAGCAGTAGGAGGGTGAGGGGAGTGGGGAGAGGGACACAGCCCGCCCACAGCCCTCCTTACAGGGGCAGGAGTGTCCTGTGGCTGCAGTCTTTTGTCAAAGGTGGGTGTTGCTGGGGAACGTCAGGACTAGAACCCAGCAGCTGCTGGGGAAGCCTGAATGTACCCCAGTAGTGTAAAAGGACAAGGCCCCCGACCCCTATGGCTTGGTTCCCATGTCCCTGGTCCTTTAAATCTCCCCTCTGTCCCCCATAACTAATAAACAATAAATAAATAAATTTTCCTAAAGTAGAGGGAAGAAGGCATGACAGATTGGCATCTGTGGTGTAGCTTTTGGATGCCACTCGGGGGGATTGTGACCTAAATCCCCCAGTTTCCTTAATGGCCCCAGGTATCCAAGGATCCCAAGGGCTGGCAAGGATAACCAGCAGTTCTTTTAAATGTTCCCTTGTCATTGGCAGATTGCAGTCCCCGACATTCACCCCAGCAGTTAGGTTCTTCAATGGGGTGCCAGGCAGGGGCAGGGGCCTCCTTAGCTCTCTGAGGCCAGCGGCTCCCCATCACGGCTCTCCGTCTCCTCTGGGATGTCCTGCATTCGGGTGAAGTCTGAAGGGGATAAGGAATCCAGTGAGTTAATGTCTCCTGTGGGCACCTGGACCCCTACACTGAAGCCTCCCTGTCCACAGAATGGGGACCTCAGGGCTGTGGCGGATGAACCATCGGGTGAAAGGAAACCCCCCTCTACAGAATCAGCAGTGCACCCCACATAGTCCTTTTGAACACTTTGGAAATATACAGAGATACAAGTGGGTTAATCAAACACAAAACAGTTTAAGACCGTAGCTTTTTGGTTATTTTGCTTTTCCTGAACCAACTATCAGAACTCACAAGTCTTACTTTTTTTCTTTTACATTAAAAATTAATTTCAATTTGGAAAGTTTAGGGGCTGGGGCCCTAGCTCAGTGGTATGGCACTTTGCCTACCATGTTTGAGGCCCCGGGTTTGATCCCCAACACTAAATTTTTTTTAAAAAATCAGGTGTGGTGGCACATGCCTATAATCCCAGCACTTGGGAGGCTGAGGCAGGAGGATCACCATGAGTTCAAGGCCAGCCTGGGCTACATAGTGAGACCTTGTCTCAAAAACAAAAAACAAAACAAAACAAAAAGTAAGGTTGGGAATCACCACTCACTTGGAGAAGAGGCCCCTATGACACCACTTCCTAGAGTTCCACCACACACTTATCAGAAAAACAGGGAGTCCTCTCTGTCTCTCCCAAGAATGACTGTTAAGGCTC
This sequence comes from Hystrix cristata, assembly GCA_004026905.1. NCBI lineage: Eukaryota > Metazoa > Chordata > Mammalia > Rodentia > Hystricidae > Hystrix > Hystrix cristata. Next base: position 185,759 of record PVJO010000167.1, read on the forward strand.
CTGTGGCAGCCACAGCCCAAGGGCTCGCACCCAGGCTGCAGCCCACCTCTCTTCCATGCACAGCACCAATGGGGTCTCACCTCGTGGACTGTGGGGTGGAGACAGACGACTGCTACCTTCCTCCTCGCTGCCAGTGTCAGGGTCACTGCTGTCCTGCAGCCGCTCTTCGGGGCTGCCTAGCTCCGGCCTCTCTCGGTCCTCACAGGGTCGGTGCACAGAGCGAATAGTCATGGGCAGATCCAGACGGTCATGGGCTCGGCTGGGCTGTGCACAGTGGGCAGGAGAAGCAGCAGGCAGACTGAGCAGTGTGCAGACTGCAGACTGTAGACTCCAAATTCGGCTTAGCTGGGCCCCAGTGGTCTCTCTCCTGTGCTTTCCCTGGCAGCTCCACCACCCCCAGCTCTTTCAATGCGACCACCCGGGGTTACTTCCTATCAATACTCATCTGAATTTTGCATGCGTGCGTGCGTGTGTTCATGTATGTGTGGTACTGGGGACTGAACCCACGCCTTTGCGCTGAGCTACATCTCCAGCCCTTTTCATCTTTCACTTTGACACAGGGTCTCACTAAGTTGCCCAGCCTGGCCTCAAATGTGCGTTCCTCCCAGAGTGCTGAGATCACCAGGGTGCGCTACCACACCTGGCTGCCAAGTCTGTTGCCTGACTGATTTGGGCTCCAATCCCTACCCGCTCGACATCAGGTCCTGCAGGCCCTGTGTCTGCCTCAGGTCAGTTCAGCACGGCAAGCTGCTTTACCTGCGGGGGTGTGAAGCTCAAGTATAAGGCATCGCCTGCCGGGAGACTACGTCGCCGAGGGTCCAGAGGCCGGCGAGCCCAGGGTGCCTCAGCCGGGAGCGGTTCCGTGTGACCCAAGGTGGCCAGCTGCCTGCGAGCCTCTTCAGCCTCCCGCTCCAGCAGGGCCCGGGCCTGCTCGCTCTCTCGCAGCCGGGCCTCCAGGCTGCCAGCCTCCGTTGCTCGCTCTTCGCCCAGCCGCCTGCAGCGCCGCAGCTCCTCCTGCAGCAGTGCGTGCTGCCGTTGCAGTAGCGCCAGCTCTGTGGCCTGCTTTTCGGGAGGCACAGGGGCAGCTCCAGCCCTGCCAGTCTCCCCATCCCGAGAGTTGGCTCGGGACAGCTTCTCCCGCCGCTCAAGACCCTCAGGGAACCGGGCTTCCATCAAAGTGTCCTGCTGGGCTACAGCTGCCTGGGGGTGGAACACAGGCAGAGGGTGTATGAGAAACCCACTTCCTTTTCCCTCTCCTCCTCAACAGCCAGGCCCCAGGTCAGCACAGAGAGCCTGAAGGAAACTTAGGCCTGTAGGAGGACCACGCCCCACCCAAACAGGCATCTTGGGCCTCTCCTTCCCCCCTGCGGCCCTGCCCACTGACCTGCAGGCCATGGAGAAGTCCATAGAGGTTGACCAATCGCTGTAACACCTCCTGAGAACAGAGAAGGTGGGGACAGGGCCCGAGCTTCAGGACGGCAGAACTGCCAGGAGTTGAGCAAGTCTGGGTGTGGGGACAACAGTATCTGTAGATCCACTCTGAGGTGTAGACTCTCACCCACACCACTCCATACTGGGCTATGATTTCGCAGACTGAGAACACCCTCCCTTCCATCTCTTATGCCACCAAATTCCCACCTCACCTCTTGGGGGGATCTCAGCTGATTCCCATTCCGATCCTGCAGAAATGGGCAAGGATGGGGAGTCAGCAGGCAGGATCTGTAAATCAACAGTCCCTACCCAGCCTCCAGCTAAGTCCCAGAACCTCTAAAGAACCCACCTTCTGGCTGGAGTCCGGGTCAGCTCTGCAGAGCTCAATGGAACCATTGAAGTTTCTGGCCTCACCATCTGTGTAAAGGATGCGCTGAGCTCACTCTGCTATGGCCCTGACCCCACTCAATCAAGCCGATGCTGCCCATTCTCGTTAGCCCCTCCCACCTACGATCCTAGTCCCCTGCCCTGGCACTCACTGGCAGTGACCCCAGGACTCGTGTTCCCGCCGCTGTCTGGTTCCAAGGGCAGGGCTGGTTCTCGGGATGTCAGGAGCAGCTCCACACCAGGCCCCACCAGCAGGTCCTTCAAGCCCTCCACTAAGGGAAAGAGGAGGAGGTGAGGACTGGTGTGCGGGGTGTGCAACACACAATGGGGACGTTCAGACATCTAGGGAAGTCACCTACAGGCAGCAGGGTTTCACTCACCAACAATATAGGAGGCAGAAGTTATTAAAGATGCCCACATGCCCACAGGGCAGCAGAAACACATGCAGTGTGACAGGTCCCAACCAATAGCAAGGACTATGCCTCTTGCTCTGGTTTTCCCAGGTCCTGGCACGGGACAGGCCCTCAGGGTATTTAAGGACTGTGGGTCAACAGTCCCTGGTATGTGTGCGTCCTAGTCTCGCCCTCTGTCTGTATCTGTGATGGCCGGTGTAGGGGCTCCCTCACCCTCACGGATGGCATCCTGCAGCAGCCGCTCGCCACGAGGGGACTCGAGGGACTCGGAGCGGAAAAGGCCCCTGGGCAGGGTGGGCAGGGGCACCCCACTGCCACCATCCTCCTCTGCCTGGAAGTGGGTCATCTCTGCAAACAGCCCGACCTTCTCCTGCAGCAGCTCCACCAGCGCCCGGTCCTTCTGCTGCAGCTCCACTGTGGGGAGGGAGAAATGAGCCATTTCTGCCCCTCTGAAGGGTGGGCAGAGGGGCAGCCTGGGGGAGGGGCACCCTGGGGGAGAGGCGGGCACCCAGGGGCAGGACTTTGTTTATGAAAAAGAAAAAATGTTTTTTTTTTTTTTTTTGCGAGGGGTTGAAGAGTATCATTTACTTTTGCTTTTATAAAACGAGAAAGATCTGTGGCAAAGTTGTAAGTTGTCTCCGTCATCCTTCCCATCTTCCTTTGAGGACACATACAAGTTTCATCTAGCACATGGCTCTCAGTTTAGGCTGGTTTCCCAGCCCCGCTTGCGGTCAGGCATTTTCACATGACTAAATTTTGGCCTCTGGATTGTGAACAACCTCCAGATTTTCCCTTAAAAGGTGCAAGCCTGAAATCCTAGCTACTCAGGAAGTTGAGGCAGGAGGATTGTAAGCCTGAAGCCCAGGCTGGGCAATTTACAGACCTTGTCTCCAAATAAAAAATAAATAAAAAGGGCTAATGTAGCTTAGTGTTCCCTGGATTCAATCTCTTTGCAAAAAATTAAAGAAGAAAAAATCCTTGCTTTGGCAGCACATATACTAAAAAAGAAAAAAACAAATGGATAAATTCTCTTTATTCCTTTATCGTCCTGGCTAGCTGGGACATGGACACAATAGTGGAGCTGGAGTAGTTACTTTTTTGGAGGGGTGGGGAGAGATGAGTCAGGGTCTCGCTATGTAGTTCAGGCCAGCCTTGAACTCAATATGTAGCCCAGGCTGGCCTCAAACTCTCAGTGATCCTCCTGCCTCAGTCTCCCAAGTGCTGGGATCATAGGCATGTACCACCACATCCAGCAGTTTGGACACACTGTTGAAGACAGCAGAACTCCACCACTACCCTGCATCTTCCATTTTGAACTTTTAAGTATAGAGGAATAATAGACTTTTTAAAAACAATTTAGCCTTGCATAGCAGTTAGGTCACATGTACCTAGCTAATAAATGGCTCTACAGCTAAAAACTAAGTTTTCTGCCTAATCCTTTCTTCCTGGTTCCCCTTCCCAGACATAGTAGGCAGCCATAGGAGAGATATTACTCACAGAAACAAAATACATACATATATACATGTATATGTATCTGTCCATATATACATATATTTGTCCACATTACTTTTACATAAATTGCAACATATACCTGACCTTGTTTTATCATTATTATTATTATTATTTTTTTTTTTTTTGGTGCTGGGGATCGAACTTGGGTCCTTGTGCTTGCAAGGCAAGCACTTTAACCACTGAGCTAAATCCCCAGCCCCTATTATTATTTTTTAATTTTTATTTTTACGAAGAACATGTATTGGTACATTGTATACATAATGATCATCAACATGGTTATTTTGTACCTGTACATGATATATCTTGGTTTTCCCCCCCTCTTCCGCTCCCCTCTGACCTTGTTTTATTTTTTTTTTATTTTTATTTTTTTGGTGCTGGGGATCGAACTCAGGTCCTTGTGCTTGCAAGGCAAGCGCTTTAACCACTGAGCTAAATCCCCAGCCCCCAACCTTGTTTTAAATCTTGCTTTTTTCACGTAACATATTTTGGTTCAGCTCTGTATCAGTCCTCACAGAGCTGCCTCATCTTTTTTAATAGCTGCACAGCATTTTTTTCTTTTTTTGTGCTGGGGATCGAACTCAGGGCCTTGCGCTTGCGAGGCAAGCACTCTAACCACTGAGCTAAATCCCCAGCCCCAGTTGCACAGTATTGCGTTGTGTGGATATATCAGAAGTTATTGGCCAGCCATGGTGGTGCACACCTGTAATCCTAGTACTTGGCAGGCTGAGGCAGGAGGATCACTGCAAGTTCGAGGCCAGCCTGGGCTACATAGTGAGTTCAAGGCTGGCCTGAACTACACGGTGAGACCCTGCTTAAAACAAAACAAAACAAAACAAAACAAAAAAACACGTTATTTAAGGAGATCCCTGTGGGTAGACTTACTCTTGATGCGCCGTAGGTAAGCCTCATCTTCTGTCTCAATCAGAGGGAAGTCCTCCCGAGATGGGCATCTGGAGGGGTCATAGGTGGTGTGGGATTGGGGGACAGGCACCAGGTTACACACCAGGAATGAGTTTTTCCTCCTTGCCAACCCGTCCTATGCTCCCCTCTTCGGTAGGCCTCCTAAGCTCCGTGCCCGAGCTTCCTTCACTGCTGACCTCTTTTACTTTGTGCTGATTATCTGTGTCTACCAGTATGTACCTCTCCAAAAGATTACAAACATTATAAAATCCTGGGCTGGAGAAGTACCCTGGGGCCTCACATGCACAGACCCTGGGTTTGATCCCCAGCATTGCGAAAAACAAAACAAAACAAAAAAAACAAAAAAACTCCTCCTAATTAGCGTTCTTTTTTTTTTTTTTCTTTAAGAATTTACTCTTCAGGAGGCTGGGGGTTTAGCTCAAGCAGTAGAATGCTTGCCTACCAACCACATGGCCCTGAGTTCAATTCCCAGCACCCTCCCCCAAAATAATTTACTCTTCAGGCATAATCTTTCAGAGTCGTTTTCATATGTGCCCAGCAAGCTAGGCATGGTGGTACATGCCTATAATCCCATCCCTTGGGAGGCTGAGGCAGGAGGATCACCACAAGCTTGAGGCCAACCTGGGCGACACATCAAAACTGTCTCAAAAAAACCCCCCAAACCAAAAAGAAAACATTTTCCCAGCATGTCCCACCATGTGTGAGGTTCTAGGTTTTTGCCCAGCACTGCAAAAAATAAAAATAAAAAAATCTAAAAAATAAAAAAAGCAAAACCAACTGTTTTCAACATTTTGCCTGTGCTTTCCCTACTTTTCTCCCCATCGCAGTTAGATACACAGCTGATTGCCTCTGCTACGACACTAACCAATTTCCTTCTTGCCTCTATCACACTGAGCTGTGATGAGACTTGTTCACCATCTCTATAGTGTCAATGCTTTTATTACCGTTTTTTCATTCATTTTTAGAAAATAAAAGTGAAATGCAATGTGATCCAACTGGCAGCCCTTCACCTACTGACCAAGGTATAAATACAGCTGAAACTGTCCTGCTGGCCAGAGGTAGACAACCATGTGACAGGTTCTAAGTTCCTTTGCCTGTCTGCTGATGCTGCATCTGAAGGGAGCTGGGATTGCAGCATATAAAATATGACTTTGTAAGACGTGAGAACATACGTGGCCTTTTCTGTTTTGGCCGTCTTCTCTCTCCTCCAGCCTCTCCCCCCACCACTGAATGCTGGGTTCTGTTTCCAGGGAGTACTGTGGCCTGGGGTCTCCTGCCACAGGGATACTCACACGCGCACGCTCTGCTGAATGACGCGGATCCAGGTGCTCCGGTCATCCCGGGACGCTGTGTGCACCTCATACATCTCAGGTGGGGCTGCGCTGATCAGAAACATCCCTTTCTCCTGGTTGGCAATGTCCCGCACAATCAGATTCTGCAGTGACACCACCGATGGCTTGTCCTGTCAGTCAGGGAAAGGAGGGACTGAGCCTGGGAATCCAGACCCTTAGAGACTTGGGCCTTCAATCCCGGAAGGCCTGAACAACTGAAGACGACATCCCACAAGAGATAAGCCAGAAAAGACCTGGAAATGTGTGTCATACTGGATGAATTATTTAACTTTGAGCATTGCTTTGTCTACAAAATGATGGTGCTAATAACAGGCTTCCCTTACAAGTAGGATAACAATATCTATTAGCTATTCTTCTTTTTCATAATATATAAGTGTGTGTGTGTGTGTGTGTGTGTGTGTTTCTTTTTGGTACTGGGGATCAAACTCAGGGCCTTGCACTTGCTAGGCAAGTGCTCTACTACTGAGCTAAATCCCCAAGCACCTTTTTCATAATATATTCACAGTAGTTGTTGACGCTGGCAGACTCTGGGTTTCTTGGGCTTGGGAAGGAAGAGAAGGACCCAAAACACTTGTCTGTGGTAAGAAAGCAGAATAAAGGTCTCACCAGGGCAGGAAAGATGTATTTCTGGTCCTTCTCCTGGAGAAACACCAGCACATCTGTCATCAGCAGCATCAGCACATCTGCCCAGGATGTTGAAGCAAGAGCATGGTCAGCATTAGAGGTCTGAGCAGTTAGTTCCTCTCCCAAGGACCAGGTCTACCCCATCAGACAAAGCTTCCAATTTTCCAATTCCTCTATTTCTGGCCTCTCTGCCCTCTGGCTGTTTCCTCCAGCATTTTAGACCTCCCACCTCCTCACTCTGTGTGTGTGTGTGTGTGTGCATGTGAGTGTGTGCACGCGCACGCTAGGACTTCACAAATGCTAAGCAAGTGCTCTACTACTGAGCTACATCCCTAACCCCCTTTTCAATTTTTATATTAAGACAGGATCTCACTAAATTGCTCAGACTGGCTTCGAACTTATAATTCTCCTGCTACAGCTTCCAAAATTGTTTGAAATACAACTATGAACCACCATATCCAGACCGCCTCCCCTTTTACAGTGCAGAAAAGGAGGGGGAAACCGATTCATGAGCTGCTAGATAAAATAGCTTCTCGGGCTAGTCAAGACCACATGGGTTCACTCAGTGCCTTTGGAGAAAAGTCCTTACCGAACCTTTTTTATTTTTCTCTTTTGTGACAAGGTCTTGCCATTGTAGCCCAGGCCTTAAACTTGTGATCCTGCTGCCTCAGCTTTCTCAGTAACTGAGACTACATGCCTGTACCACCAAACCCAAATAGGTTCAGGATTTCTGTGAGTCACCAGGATTTCTTTTAAGTTCCACATCTGACATCTAACTATTGTAAGACCTTTTTAGGCATCTGGCCCGAGCATATTCCCACCTCTCACTACATGCTTGGTAGGGATGGAGAAAAATTAGTTTCCTTTCGCTAACGAAGGACGGGCAGGCCAGACCTCACCCATCCATCTTTGAGTAGTTCTGTCTCCTTCAACCCCAGCAGGCCCTATTTCACCTTCCTTCTCTTTCCTACCCTCCAGGCTCTCAGGTCCTTGGGGGTACTGAGCCCTAAAACTGAGAGAAGAATCAAAGGTCAATTCTGTAACACTTGGATGTTGCAGTCAAGAAAATGTACTCACCCTTTGCCCTTGGGGATCTCACTGAACTGTGGGCACACAGAAGAGGAGGGCTTTTGCAAATGCTGCAAAAATAGAGCTCTCCAGCCCTGCTATTTTTAACCCCCCATGCTTTATATTCTTAGCTGCTGCGTGGGAGGGATGGGAAGGAGAGAAAGGGATGGAGGAAAGAGCTGGTGAAGACTGACAATATCCAGGCCTTGGCGGGGAGGATTTCGTGACATGGGCACAGAGGCTCAGGAAGGCTCTGGCACAGGCACCAGTTTACTTTTGTCCCCTAATCCTCACTCTCAAAGGCAAGTCTTGCAATTTTTTTGCCCTGATTTTCTTGCCAGTGTAGACAAATCCTGGAAAGCGACCCCTGGCTCCCAACATGGCTCCTCTGTCCCACCTGTCCTCTGGGGAAATCAACTACTCTGACTTCCTCCTCTAGTCTGAAAGTTTCTGTTTTCATTAAAACTGGTGGCTCCCTGGCCATGCGAGGACCACAGAGATGAATGCACGCTGATAAGGAGTTCCTGTCTGTCCAGGACGTTAAGCATCCAGACATCCGCTGCTGCGGACATCACATCTTTTCCTCTCACTGAGTCTTGCTTTTGGTAGACAGCTGCATAAAGAGAGGTTGAAGGGCAGACGCACCTCCCAGTGGCTGACTCAGGACTACTGCCAGGTCTGCCAAGCAGGTCACTGACCTTTGAAGCGGCCCGTTGCTGTTTTCCAGAGCAAGCAGCCATCATGGATGAGCTTGCGCCGCAGAAGTTCCTCTCGGCCGAAGGGCCCCTTGCTAGGCACCGGGGCCTGGGCCCGAGGGTCCATGCGGTTGTAGATCTCCTGCAGGCGGGCCCCTTTCTCCAGCTCGTGCACATCCTGGTCCACGTTGGACAGCAGCTCTTTCACTAGCCCCAGTGCTGCTGTCAGGTCCTGACGCTCCTCTTCTATCCCTGGCACCAGAGGGTCAGCATGTGGACAGCTCACCAGCTTCCTTCCAGCCCCAATTCCCACCTCTGGGGCTGCACGGAGCTCTGCACCCACCCCTTCCCCTTTCCTAAGCCCAGGTAGCCTCACGCCTCCCGTTCCCCACAGGCCCCCACTCACCGTGGGAGTGCTGCAGGATCCGGCTGATGAGCACCGGGTATTTGGTGATACGCTGGGTCACCAGTAGGATGCACTCCTGGACCCCGTGCCGCTTCAGCACGGCCGAGCGGGTCACTTTCTACGCGGGAAGAGGCAAAACTCAGCGCAGCAGAAAGACCCAGACCTGAATCCCTTGTGCTGGCCCTGCTTTGGCTGTTCACCGCATGCAGGCCTGTGTAGCCACATCCAGGAAATGGGGACACCACCACCACAGGTTGCAGTGAAGACTGACCCAGCACAATTGTGAGAAACGGATGAAACCAGCACAATGCATTCTACCACTCTGAGGGGTGGATGTGGACAGGATCCATGGGTGAACATGTGCACAGGGTGGCTGGGTGTCTGTCCTTTTTTTTTTTTTTTTTCTATTTTAATGGTACATTTTAGATGTACATAGTGATAATATTCATCATAGGGGATTTATACCTGTACATGACATATCTTGTTGCTTCTTTTTGTCTGTCCTTTTTTAAAGTGTGTATGTGTGTGTGGTATTGGGGACTGAATTTAGGGCCTTCACGCTGAGCTATATCCCCAGTCCTTTTTCTTCCTTCCTTTGTTTTTTTGAGAGAGGATCTTGCTATGCAGTTCAGGCTGGCCTTGAACTCACTATGTATATAGCCCAGGCTGGCCTCAAACTTGCAGCAATCCTCTTGCCTCAGCCTCCCGAGTGCTGGAATTACAGGTGTGCACCATCATGCGCAGCACCTTTTTCGGTTTTGAGACAAGGCTTTGCTAAGATGCTAAGTTGCCCAAGCTGGGCTCAAATTTTCAATCTTCCTGCCTCAGCTTCCCAGAGTGCTACAATTACAGGCATGTGTCACCACACTCAGCTGCTTTTTTATTTTTACACAGGGTCTCAATAAGTTGCTAAATTGCCCAGGCTGGACTTGAATTTGCAATCCTGCCTCTGGGATCACAGGTGTGTACCACCACACCACGAATGGGGTGCTACAGGGTTTGGGCTGTGAGAGAAACCTCTGAATGTAGGTCCCAGGGAGGTCTGCTCACCCGGATGAACTGCTGGAAGCGTTTGTCCCGGGCATACAGCTCCTTATAGAGCTTTAAGGCCTTGGTGTGACGGCTGCAGAACTCGGAGTAGGTCTTCCGCATCTGCTCAGCGCTGGGACCTGAGAACTGAAGTCAGGGGAGTGAGGCTGGGTCAGTATTGCCCCCAAAGCCATACAAAGGACACAGCTCTCGCCTCTTGCCAGATAGGCTGATTTCCTGCCTCTCCAGCTCTTCCTGGCTCTCCTCCAGCCCCTAGAGTTTGGTCAGAGTCGCGACCAGCTCACTCCAGTTCCCAGTGCCTGCCCCATCACTCCTCCTGCCATGAACATTACTGACGCATCCTGCCTTTCCCACCTGGCTGATGAGCAGGTCACCCAAGCGATGGATGACGAAGTTCCGGGTGCTGCCGGGGCACAGGGCCTGGCGCCTGCGTTCTAACAGCTGGCTGAGGAAGCGTGTGTGGATGTCGCTGAGTTCATCCACACACGGAAACAGGCCCTGGACTACTCCTGGCTCCAACTGCAGCTCCTCTAGCATCCCTGTGCGGAAGAGGCGGGTCATGATCTTCAGCGTCCTCACATGGTGCAGCTCCGTCTGGATTAGCTCTGTGGGGACAATGGGACATCTGGCCTTCTGCTCTAGTTTGGGCAACATTCATGGGGCACTGAACTGGTCCCTCTGAGGTGAACATTTGCACTGTTGTAATCTTAGATAATTTTCTAGTTTTTTATCTTTACACCTTGTCATCTCAAGCTGTAAACTATTTTAGGGCAAGAACCATGTGTCTTCTACATGTCTAGGTTTCTCACAGTCTGAGGCACAGAGTTGGAAAGTAAGGACAGAGAACTGAATGGAGAAGGGGTAACGATGGGGCCTTGGAGGTCAGCATGGCCAAGACGCAGGGCACAGGGGACAGGCTGATGCCAGGGAGGACTGTGCAGACCCACAGGTCAGGGGGGAAGGGCCTCAAGAGGCAGAGGCAGGCAGAAATGAGGACACAGATCAACAGGACATGGCGAAGGAAGAGGAAAATCAGCGTGGACTCAGCTCACCATATATGACATCCTGCTGCTTCATCACCTCCTTTTTATGCTGCTGTAGAAAGCTGCCATCCACAGCGAGGCTCCATGAATCGGCTGCGAAGTCCTTTTCGTCCATCTCAAAGTCACTCATCAGCTCATTGTAGATCACCTCCGCACCTGGACATCCACAGGGTGGCAACTCAGAGCTGAACTCTCTCCACTGGGGCCTGAGCTCTTCCTGAGACCTTTCCCTTCCTGGCCTCCCCTTCCCAGGACCCACCAGCCACTGATGCCTAGCTCTCTTACCTCCCCTAGGCCTGGGCACTCACCTTCGTCAATGAGAGATTCCACCGAGAGGGTTCGGTTCCGCATGTTGAGGGAGTCTGTGGACTGGGAGAGGATCCGGCGTAGGCCCATGGGGGATTCATCATTGAAATGTCTGAAGGAGGCAGCGGCAGTCTGTATCACCTTAATTGGGCCAGAGGTCCTGGCCCCCTGGCCCAGGTAGGAAACCAACAGGCAGGTACCCTGAGATCTCCTTCCTCCCAGGACCTACAGTTCTGAACTCTGGGACATGAAAACACCTCTCTGGCCCCTGGGTTCCACATTCTCCGCTGCCTGGCTCCCTTCCCCCAAAGGAGGCTCACCCAGCAATGTTGGTGGTGGAAACACTCTTGGCTAAAGATAAGGAGGAGCGGCCACGGCGGGAGCCAAGGAGAGACTGCCGGAAGCTGTCCGAGGGGTAGATGGCAGAGCTAGGCCGCTCGCGGGTGGTTGCTGTCAGGGCAAGAAGCCAAGCAGGTGAATCTCAAACTCTGGGGCCTTCCCAGGACTGCAGCTTCCTTGCCTAGAAACACGGCATCCCTGCCTGCCCACCCTCAGACCCTCTCTAGTTGAGGGAAGATGGTAACAATGACAATGATGCCACCTCATACTGTGATCCTGCACTGCTCACCAAGAGCTTTTCTTTCTCTCTCTTTTTTTTTTTTTTTTTAGTTTTTTGAGACCAGGTCTCGTTATGTAGTTCAGGTGGGCCTTGAACTCATGGTGATCCTCCTGCCTCAGCCTCCCGAGTGCTGAGATTACAGGCATGGGCCACCATGCTAGGCTCCAGGAGCTTTTTCTCGTTTTGTCTTCTCTCTGAAACCAACTATAAGCAAGCAGAAGCCCTGAAGGCTGCAAAGGCCTGTCCAGGGTGACCCAGCCTGCAAGCAAAGATGCAAGCTCTGCTCTTTCTGCCTGAGCACCATGCTCTTTCTTTTCTGCTACACTGAGTTGTCTGCACTGACACCGAACGGCTGCTACCAACATGTCCAAAATACAGTGTAAAGAACCGATAATAATACTAATAAGAATGTGGTCACACTCAGAAGCCCAGCTGTCCCAATCCCTCTTCCCCCAGACTCTCCTGTCCTGCCTCTAAACCCACCCTTTCCACTTGAGAGGAAGGTGCTGTGCCTGGGCGTGACCTCAGGGGGGCAGCAGAGCACAGGAGCCCGAACAGCCTGGAGTCCCAGGTCTTAGGGGGCTGCCCAGCCCTCGCTACTCACTCTTACTGCGGAGAGAAACAGACTGCAGGGCAGAGTTGTTCTTCAGCAGAGCTGCTTTCTGTTGCTGTGAGAAGAGCAAAAGAGACACAAGGACAGCGGTCACCCAAGGATCACTCTCCTAGACCTGGGGCAGGAGCTGGGAGGCTGGCACCTCAGGAGAAAGCTAGAGCACTATGGTTAGGGGCATCGGGCAGTGAGCGCCGCATGCCCTCGTTTCAGCCTTCTCCTTGGTTGAGGGCCTGGGGTTGAGGGTCTGGGCAGCCCCGCACTGAGGAGACAGGGAGGCACATAGGACAGGGGACGAATGGAAGCCACAGGGACCGCACACTGCCTACCCTCTCCCCCAGCCCTCTGCCCTCCCTGCCATCTCACCTTCTGCTTGACCTTGGTACAGTTGGCGAGGGTGTCTTTACAGCGGTTGTGGATAGTCACATTGCAGGCTGGGAGGGCGGGGTAGAGAGGATGAAGGGAGGGCAGGTGGTACAGGAGGGGACACACCCCATGCAGGCCCCCAACGCCCCCTGGCCACGCAGTCCTCCTCGGACACTCGCCCCCTTCCCGGGCTTCATCCCCTCTCCTCCACCTCCCTCTTCTTTGCAGCAGGAAATGAAGTGAGAGGGGTCTGGGTGTGGAAGGAAATTAAGCAATCAGGAGGGGTGGACAGTCGTGAACCAGAGGGCCTGAGGAGTGGACTAAAGGGGAGGAGGGTGACTGCTGCCAGGGATGAGCTCAAGGAGCAGGCAGGAGGCTGAGATGGCAGATGGGAGAGAGGACACCACAGAAGAGAGGCTGGCAGGCGGCAGGGGGGGTAGGGCCAGGGCAGGGGGTTGGTGTTCCCTGTGCTCTGCTTTGCCATCCCCACAACCCTGCAAGTTGGTTCAACTGTCTTCCGTTTTACAGATAGGAAAGTCACCTGCCCCTGGTCACACTGCTGGTGTGGAGCTGGTGTTTGAACTCCAACTGCCTGAATCCAAAGGCCGTGCTCTTTCTGTTGCCCGCCCCCTTGCACGTCTGCCCATGACCTCTGTCTGGGCCTAAGTAGTTCCAAGGCTGATAGATCCAGTGGAGGAGTGAGACAGGCCCTGCCCTAACCTGTCCTTCCTGGCCAAGCCTGCCAGCCCTCTGCACCAACTCTAGGCAGGCTGCCTTCCCCTGCCAGGCTGGGGGAGCCCTGTTCCCTGTGTAAGGCAAACCCATAGCTCCCACACTCCATCTGCTTCTCCCCCATCCTTCGCCCCACCTTGCCGTGGGATAAGAGAGAAGAGGAGGAAAAAGGAGTTGTTGCCAAGCCCAGGCCTGAGACCACTGCTGTCCCTTCCCCAGCATGCCCGCAGCCCTTGAGCCTCCCCAGCTTCCCCTCCCCCCACCCAACACCGGAAACTGCTGGCTCCTTCAGACAATACCCAGCACCACACTCACTTCCACAAATACAAGGCTAACAGGGTGGGGCAGAGGGGCAGATGGAGTGGGGGTTGCAGCAGCCCCCACCCCCTGTAGCTCCCTTCTACCCCCAACACCTAGTGTCTCTGGCTTGAACCTCCGCTCTCCACCTGCTCTCAAAATAGCCCTGCCTGCCTCCCCAGTTCCCCTAGCAACAAGCTTCCGGATTGGGTACGTTGTCAGGTCTCTAGAGGGATCTAGATCGGGGTTCCCTTCTCGTCCTTCTGACTCTAAATAGAGCAGAGAGGTCAGAGGGAGGGAGGCCTCCCTGGTTCTTCCTGGGGGTTTCTTCCCCCAGTGCCACAGGGATTTGAGGCTAGAGCTTTCATCCTTCTGACTAGCGGCAGTTCACAATACCTTCTCAACATGCTTCTCATCTCTTTGCCTCCAATTCAGGAGGAACTGCAGGAAGGCCAGAGCCAGAGCCCTCTGCACAGGCATCTTGGGAAGGAGGGAATCCCCTGCTCATGCTCCCTAAATGCCGGCCTGCTACCCCTTCCTCACATACACAGGCATCCCTGGCCGTATTCCTTTCTCACTGTCTTGTCAGACTGGGAACTCGGAAGGAGACTCCTAATCCTGTCCTCTCCTTGAGACAGTACAGATTTCAGGCTCCACCCAGGCAATAGGAAGGACAAGGGACCCTAAAGTCCTGAATGTCCAGTTCTGCCCAGTAAGACGGGCAGGGCCAGCTGCGAGGCTGGCAGCTCCCGCAGTCCTGTATCGCCCCCTCCATGCACATTCCTGCTCCTACTCCAATCAGTTCTCCTAGCCATCAGCAGCTGTTCAGGGAGCAAAGGGGGATACCCAGAGGGTGACAGCTGCACAGGGAGCCATCCAGGCCTCCCCAAGCCACATCCCCAGACAGACCTGCCTATGCCACATTCCAGCAGCCACCACCCTCCATGCAACGGAGAGGAATAAGGGACAAAGCATCTGGCCCTGGCACTCGGGCCCAGTTGAGGCTCAGAGGAAAGATCCCCTCATAGATCCCAGGCAGAAAGGCCAGATGGCAGATTAGGGTTGGTGGACACCAAGGCTGAGTGACAGGGGCCAAACGACTTACTTGGGCAGATGAGGGCTTCCTTGGCCGTGATGCTCTTGTTACAGGCATAGCACATGGTCATACCCGACACCGAGATGGTGGTGAAGAGGTGTCCGTTGGTATAGCGGGCATCCTTGGCTTCCTTCATCCTCTCTTTTTCCCGGTTCTGTGGAAGGCATAAGAGAGACAGGAAGTCAGGCTGGATGATGCCAGGGTGCCTGGCATCTGGACAGACAGGCCGAGGACAGAGGTGAGTGAGAAGCACCTGCCTGGGAGGCTGGAAAAACACCCCTCCCTGATGCATGGCCTGCCACGGGTGCCAGAGGCAGCTGTCCAGGAGTAGCCAGGCCCTGGGACAGCCGGTCACCAAGGGCTTCTGGGTCCCTGACCTACCTGGCCCCTGCGGCTGGGCTGCCTCCTGTTGCCACTCATCTCCCCAGCTCTAGATCTCTGCGTCCTCACTCCACCTCCCAGCCCCAGCTCTGTCGCCCCCGAGCTGCTGTACGCTCTTCTCTATGCCGGGGGAAGATGCGCAGAGAGGAGGGGAGAGCGGGCACAGCAGAGGGTGCCAGCTCACCAGCGCTTTCCAATCTATGGGAGTTAGCTCTTCTCATAACCATGACAACCAGTGTTAGAGCCGCTGTCTCCCAGCAGTGTGGGGGGGGGCATTCTCTTGTTAGATTGACTGGAGGGGCAGACCGCCTCCCTGGTCACCCCTAAACTGGAGGTCAGGATCCCAATCTCTAACTCTCCCACCCCACTCAGCCAAGGCAAGGGCCCCTTTCGGGGAGGCCACTTGTCCTCAACCAGCCCCAGGCAGGTCACTCTTCTTCTCTGGGACCTTTAAAGGAGGAAACTCAGTCAGCCAGCTCAGTCCTCTGGACAGGAAAGTTCCCCTGCAGTCTGATTCTCAAACTACCATTCAAAGACAAAACCCAGGGGCGCTCAGGGATGGCTCCTCACTCAGTGGATCATCCTCTCCCAGAAGACCTTTCTGACACTGACATCCACCCTCCATCCTCCAGCTCTGGTTTCCACAGAGAAAGGGAACACTGTGTGTCCCTCCTCCAACCTCTGAGGCAGGCCTTTCCTCTCTTGGCTTTCTCTTCAGCTTCTTCCTGGCCTCAGCAAGTCAAGTCATTCTCCGAGTTCCTTTCTGTCCCTCTTCAAATCCCTGAGCTTCCCAAAAAGCCTGAAAGGATGAGGAGATGGAACATCATTCCTTCAACCTATTCCAGAACCTTCCTCACCTCTGGTCTCTGTTCTTTCCCTCCATTTTTGGAGGACAAAGCAGTTCTAGCAGCCGACCACTCCCTTCAAGGGTTCTCAGGCTCTCAGAATCAAAGGGCAGCCAGGAGTGGTGGTGCAGGCCTATAATCCCGGCTATCAGGAAGCTAAGAGAGGAGGGCTACAAGGCTGAGGCCAGGCTGAGCAACTCTGTCTCAAAACTAAAAAGAAAGGGCTGGGGATGTAGCTCAGTGGTAAAGTGTTTGCCTAACCTACCTGAGGCCCTGAGTTCCATTCCTAGCCCTGTGAAAGGAAAGGAAGGGAAGGAGAAGGGAGGGCAGGGCAGGACAGGGAGGGAAAGAAGAGAATTTTAAAAAAAGAAAAGAAATTTTTAAAAATGGGACCCTTGGACACAGAATTCCAACTCTGTGGGCCTGACAGACCAGCCAGTTCAGATGGCAGCTGGGCCACAGGGGCAGTCAGGAGGTGGGGGAGGGGAGACACCAGCCTGCAGAAAAGGGAAGTGTGGCAGTGAGCAGAGTCAACAGCACAGGGGCAGAGGGCGAGGGCCACCCTAGTGACCAAGATTCTCCTCTCCTGCCTCTCCTCAGCTTGGAGCTGTCTGCCAGTGAGAAGGGCCCAGGTCTAGAGGTTATTCCCTTTCCTCCTCTCTCCTTGAGCACTCCCAACCCCCAACCCCACAAGCAGCGGGCAGCATTAACATTGTCTCTCCTCCCCTCCCCACTCTCCTCTCCTCTTTTCCTACCTCCTGGTCTGCTCTCCAAGCCCTCCCTCTCAGCTCAGGCTCTCCTCTGCTCCTCTACTCCTGTCTTCCTTTTCTCTGCTGGCCTCGCCTCTGCTTCCACTTCTCCCTTTGAACCAGCCCCCTCTCCTCCTCCCCTGGGCCCTGTTTGGACCTCTTGCACTCCAGTCTCCCTTTTTCTGTACTGGACGCCAGCTGCTTGAATCCTTAGCAAAGTCTCCTATGGATCTACTCTCCACCTACCTTGCTCCAAATGTATAGCTCTTTAATTGATTTATTATATTTAGAACATGAAAGTCATCTCTAAATTATCACCTTGTAGGACTTCAGAGATGGAGCTCATCTTCTTCCCACTGCCTTCTACCCTCCTTCCCTTTCTCCTGCTCTTCCAGCCTTCTCCTCGACACAAACTGAAAGTCTGAATACTTATAACATTTGAATTAAAGTAAACAAACATGAACACAGCTTTAAAAAGAACATGCCTGGCTAGGTCACCGCAGAGGGGCAGTGCTTCAGATCTGTCCTAACGCTGCCACTGTGCCAGTGCCACAAGTCCACAAGCCTCCCTTTCCACATGGACCTCTGCACTCCACCCTCCAATCTCCCGCCTTCCCACTCACCTGCCCAGCCAGTTCCGATGGTTGTACCAGAGGGACAGAGGGCTGGGGCAGCCAGAGAGTGGGTGTCCAGTGGTCCTTCCCCTCCCTGGCACTGACACCCGGTAGACAGCTCAGGTACTCTGGGCCCTGCCTCCTCTACCTCCCAACACTCACCCTCTCTCGAAGTGACCCCCTCTCTAGGTGGGCCAGCAGCGGGCAGCAGCGACAGCAGCAGCACATCCCAGCACGGGCACTGCCCAGCAACAAGCAGCCCTGGCACTGCCTAGCACTATTGTCCCCGAGGTGGCCTGTGCCCGCCCCAGGGCTCAGGCTACTGAGGATGGAAGGATACGGGGCCTGCTTACCAGGGATAGAATGAGTGGGCTGGTTTGATTCTTTGATCTACTCTCTTCCAGGTATTTTTAAGAAAATCACACTGGTTTCCATTTACCCTCCCACAGGCAGGCAGCCTTCACTTCCATGCCCCAATCTGCCCATAGTCCTAGTGCCCACAGGCCCTTCCTGCTTGGTCCGGTCCTCTGCCACTCAGCATCTATGGTCACTCTCTCTTTTCCTCACAGACCTCAATGGAAGTTCCTCCTGTTCACAGCCTTCATCTATGCGTGGCTACATCAAGGGGCAAGTGAATAAAACAGGTATGCAGGTGAGCGCCGCCTCCATGTTCAGATACTTGACACGCATTCCAATTTGTGTTTTGAAGCAAAGGGAAGGAGGGAAGGAAGGAGGGATGAGAAAGGGACAGGGAGACACCAAGACACGGTCTTGGTAGGACCCCCCCACTTCTTTCTAATGAGAGCCTCCAGCCTCCTTTTCTCCCCCTGGTCTCCTTTCCTCGTGTCCCAGCCCTTCTTCCTTTGAGTTTAGACCACAGGGGTTTCCTCTGAAGGTCAGAAAAGACTGACACAAACCTCCCTTCCACTGTCACCCCAATTCCTGGTCACTCTGAGAAAAGAAAGATGGGCCGGAGGCAGCCGAAACATTTGAAGGCTGACATGGTCTCCCCTCCTCTTTCCACTGTGCTTCCCAGGCTGAGAGATGGAAACCATCGTGCAGTGAAAGACAAGGCAGTGCCACCGCCTGGACTTTGGCTTCCTGTGCCCCACAGCGCACCTGCCCAGTGAGTTCGAGCTAAAGAGACCCCTCACAACCCGGCTTCTCCCTGGAGCTTCCCGCTACCCGGCTTCTCCCTGGAGGAAGTCCTGGCTGGGTGCTCTCAGAACCGGATCTGAGTGCTCAGGATGGCAGGATCGCTTGGGCTGCAGCTGGCAGTAATCCCTTCCCTAGGACGGTGAGGCCTCTGTCCAGACCCTCTGTATGGGGACCAGAGAGCGCCTGGAAGGGTCCACTAGGATACGAGTTACCTGTGGCTCAGCAGGAGCGCATTTCTGGGCCCTAAAGGGCACTGAATCACAGGAGATGAGCTCTGGGGTTGGGCAATGTGGAGAGAGAGGGCTCCTATCTTGGGACTGGGAGGAGGACTAGGGATGGACCCAGCCAGGCTCGGCTCCTTCAGGCGAGGGCAGCAGACTGAGAGAAGGTAGCCAGATGGAAACACTAACGGCACAGGCAGCAACAACACAGGAAGATCACCACACACACAAAGGCACTTAATGACACTTGCTTAATGACAAGGAGACTCGGCACAATGGGGGCAGCGCACTGGGTCAGCAGAAGAGAGACGCTGGGGGCCAGAGACCCTGAGACTCAGCACCCTGGACCCCAGCCTGCCCCCAACCCCGCCACACCTGTCGGGCCAGGAGAGAGACAAGCAGAGAGAGAGGGAGGGGGAGCCATGCAAACAGACGGGTATTTGTGCAAGTGAACAATAGCTGTGCCAGGACTCCCTGCCCTCCTGGCACAGGGCAGGCCGGCTGCGTTGGGAGGGGGGCAGCTGCTGCCTGCAGCCCTGCCCCCGTCCTCCTCCCAGGAGACACAAACAAACCCAGAAGGGTCCGGGCAGCTCTCCCCAGCAGCTCTCCCCAGCCGTTCCCTTCCCAGCTCCCAAAGCCTGACCAAGCCACTCACTCAGCTCCTGCGTGATACTTCAACCACAGGCTAAAGCTAAGAATGGAAGTACTTCCTATGTCCAGAGGGCACGAGCCCCCTACTTTGGTGACCACAGTTCCAACTGTTAACCCAGAGCATCTGTGGACAGACTGACAGATACACATATATATAGGTAACATGCACACACGAGATTCACAATTCCAATCTGTCTCCTCCCTGATCCCAAGGTCACTGCTCCAGGGCCAGAGGGACTGAGATCCAGTCCAAGACTCCTGTGTGGCCTCCAGCAGGTCCTTTCCTAGGCACCCTCTAAGCACCCCTCATGCACTCCCGCAGTGACTTCCTTAAGTTTCCCCTTCTTTCCCCTATCCCTGCTCCTCCCCTCCCCCTCAGCCCTTTGCATAACCTCCGTGACCGCTAAAATCCTTTCCTATGCCCCTAAACGCCTCAGCCCCCCAGAGAACCCTCAGTTCCTCAACTCTCCTTCAAAACTGTCAGCGCTCAGCTTCCTCCTGGGCTCACCCAGCACTTCTCCGCTACACCCCTCGTCCTGTACACAAAGCCAACCACCTCTCCAGTGCTCCGAACAAAGAGTCTCTCTCCTTACTCGCCTCCACCTGCCTACCACACACTCCAGTGCTGGGGTCCTGGGGAATCCCAAGGAGACCCCCACCTCCAGAGCATCCCTGGATCCCTGGCGCCTGCTTGGCAGAAAAGGACCCTTTGTTCTGAGAGACATGAAGGTTGAGGCTTGGGAAAGGAGGGAGGGGAGAGCAGGGGGCTAAAGAGAGAAAGGGGACCTGTGAGCTTTGGGGTTTGAGGAGGTAGGAAGTAGAGCAGAGAGAATTGAGGGGGTGGAGAACTGAAGACAGCCAGGAAGAATAGAAATGGAGTGAAAAGAAAAAGGAAGCATAGGGGGCGGGGGCTACACAGAAAGATCCTATGAGGGTGGAAAGGAGAAAGGGGCAGGTTATACTTAAATTTCTCCTCCCAGTGAGGAGATCTGAAGAATGAGGCAGGATGGGGAGGGGGTAGGACACCCGGACTCATCCCTAAGCCATCCCCCAGGTCGGTAGCAGGGGAGACCATCTTCCTCAAATAATCTCATTTTCAGTGGGCCCCTTCTACTTCCCACCACAGTATAAAAAGAAATGAGACAGCTGGTGTGCCTGGGGGAGGGGGAAAGAGGGGATCCAGGGTTTGTTGGCTAAGAACCAACTCCCCCCTTCTGTAACCACAGCTTTCCGGAGGTGGCCCTCCCCTTCCGACCAACCTAAAGTGACAACCGCCCTCCCTGTGGCCTCCTGGCCCACTCAGATCCACCCACTCAGCCCCCAACTCCTCACTCCCAGCCAAATTTCCAACGGCCCCCCTACACACACACATGGCCAGTCCAGAGTAGAACGATTGACTGGGATCCCCAGTGCCTGCACTATGGGGTGAAGTGGGATGGGGGGGCAGGTGACGGGGGAGGAGGACCCAGGTATCTGGCCTCCCAGTTTCCCATTAATGAAAAACAGGACCTCAGTATTTACCTTCCCAGAACCTCTCCCTAACCTCCTCACCAGGTCTGCCTCCCCAACTCCCCCATGGCTTTCCTTTTTAGGGTGGAACCAAATTTCCGCGGTTTCAAAAAGCTTCTCCCGCCCCCTTGGCTTTACTCCAGGGTCTCAGCTCAAACGGTTGAAAAAATAAACAGACTTTGGGAGCCTGGCCTGGCCTGATGTAGTGAAGAGCCTGTCTGCCACCCCGCTGTCCCACCACACTTCAGGCATCTGACCCCAGGCCTCTGTCTTTGGTGCTACTCAAATCCCCGATTACTTTCCGGTTAGCAGAACCTCAATCCGCTAAGGAAAGTCCTGCCACCTCCTTCCTTGCCCCCTCCTTCACCCCTTGATGGACCCACCCCCAATTTAACATTAAGACAGGCACCCTGGCTAGGAGCTAGGATGGAGGTGGAGAAGAGGGGTCTCTGTCCTCTGGAAGGCTCCGAAGGGGTCCTGCTCCCTTGTGAGCAGCTAGACTAGGCTTAGGCCAGTTCACTAGACTAGGGGGACTCCAGCGGTGTGGATTAAAGCAGACTTTCTGAGACTGGGTTCAGTGTGGGTGCTCCAGGAGAGGTGCTGTCTGCCCGCAACACCCGCCTCGGGCTCTCACTTACTCACTTACAAGTCAGCCTC
Organism: Hystrix cristata; assembly: GCA_004026905.1. NCBI lineage: Eukaryota > Metazoa > Chordata > Mammalia > Rodentia > Hystricidae > Hystrix > Hystrix cristata. The sequence continues at coordinate 207,472 of PVJO010000167.1, forward strand.
ATCACTTCCTGGGGGCTGGGGTGGGGAGAGGTCACAACAGTTGGGAGTGGGCCTGGGTACAAAGGCAAGGATAAAGGACGCTTGGAAAAGAGTGGCCAAGAGATCATAAGGGGTCTGTGTGGACTCGGGATGACAGGTGAGGGTCCCCAAGAGCAGTGAAAAGAACAAGAGCTGAAGGAGGTGGAGGGCGCAGGAAGACAGTGCCCCATCAGCCAAGGGTGTTCCTAGGAGCTGGGAAGCTGGAGGAGCCGCTGGGCAAGGGGACCATCACCCTGTGTTCAGGCACAGTAGGGCTCCGGCCGAGGAACGGATCCCAGTCACACAAAGACCTCTGCTCCCTGCACCTGAGGGTGAAGCCTGGAGGAAATAAGCCCGCGATGTCCAGACCCCAGCCACCCGCCCACTAGAGGGGAGAACTGAATCACAGCTGGAAAGTCCATTTGCGAGGAGAGGAGGAGCTGACTTTTGTCTTGGAGGGGTGGTGGTGGTGGGAGGAAGCTGGGAAACCACCCCTCCCGCCCCTCCGCCCGGCTGGCGGGGACAAAGGGGGACCGACCGAGCCAGAGTCCGGGTGGGGGAGCACCCGCGAGCCGCCCCGCAGGCAGAACCCGAGCGCAGGGGGTGCGGCGAGCTCCCACGCCCGACCCGCGCGCGCGCCTCCTTCTTCCCGCTCCGTCCCTTACCCGAGCAACTTTCTTCCGAGCGGCCCCAAACACCCGGTTCTGCCGGATCCGAGGCGCCCAGACCCCGCGTCTGCCTCTCCGGGACCGGCACGGATCGCGCGCAGAGCGGGTCGCTGTCCGCCCCAGCCCCCTCGCGGCCGCTCGCAGTCCCCACCCCCAGGCCCGCTCCCTCCGCTCAGCCGAGCTCCTTGCCCAGGAAGCAGGCGGCGGCGAGGAGCGCGCGGCAGGAGCGGGGTCAGGGGCGGGGCCCGGGATCCCACCTTGCTGGCCAGCTCTTTGCTCCGGTCGATCCGCGCCCGCGTGAGGGACTCGATCCGAGACATAATCCGAGGCGGGAGCCGGGGCGCGCGGCGCGGACCCAGGGGTCCCGCGTGATGGGGGAGGGGAGGGGTCCGGCCGCACGCGTTGTTGTCGGGGACAGGAAGTCTGACTCCCCTCGCCGGCACCCAGCGCCAGTTCCTCAAACCCGAGTCTCCTCCCCCGCCCGCCCGGGCTCAGGAAGGGGGGAGGCGGAGCGGAGGGCGGGCGGGTGCCGGCGCGCACGGGACGCCAGGGTTTGCGCTGGGGCAGTTTAGAGAAGGACAGGGGGCGGGGGGGTCCCCGGACAGGTTTGAGGAGCTTCTCTTCCTGTTTCTCCTCAGGCGCCTGGAGGCGCCCTCTAACCCCAGCGACCCGCCTCTTAGCTCTGCTTTTCCAAAACCCACCAGTGCCCAGGCCCACGGGCCTCGCCGGATCCCAGGCCTTCTGCTTCCCTCCCCTCCCCCACGGTGCAACTTCAGGCTCTAAGACCCGCTGGCCGGAGGAGGATTCCATCCGCCCCAGCTCTCCAGGGAGCCAGGGGCCAGTTCCTTCCTGGCCTTCAGGGCCCATCAAAGCGGTCCATAACGATAGACCCCTTTTACGACTGGGGGAGGGGTGGCGAGAGATGGGCGATCACAAGGCAACTAAAAGCTGGGCCTTTCTTAGGTCTGTGGAGAGGATTCGCCCCCAGAAGTCGAGGACTGGAGAGGAGGCAATTCTCCCACAGCCCTCCACCCCGCGGGTCCCTTCCGGACTGCACTCTGCCCGTCCTCCCCCTAGCTCCGCCCCTGCCAGTTACTGGGGGTGGTGGCGGTGCGGATTTGCCACCTTTGCTGAAGGCTAGGAAGCTGAGGAAGGCAGCCCTCCCAGGTGTTTAACCTCTGTTCTCGCTGGTGCAAGTCTAAGCTGGAACCAGATACTAGAAAACAGCCTGCCTTCGGGCGGGAGCACTTAGAACACGGCCAGGTCTCTCCAGAGAAAGCCCGGTGGAGGCGAGGCCTTGATCCTTCCCGACGCTGAGCCAACCTTCACGGTTGGTGATCCTGCTACTGGGAAAGTTGCTCCTCCATTCTAACCGCAGTCGCTCACATTGCTCTTCATTTCCGCCTCTCGGGGTCTTATTTCTCTGCAAAGGCTGAGACCAGGCATGCTCTGTTTGCGGGGTCCTGCCTGATTCTGGTCCCAACAGGTGTGGGGAAGAAGGGGTGAGGGCGCCCTAGGTCCACCAGCTCCCTACCCTAGCTGAGCACCAGGACGGCCTGCAGGTTTCGAGCCCAACTCAACACTCTTGTAGGTGCCAATTTTAGCCTCTGCCTCTATTTCGGGCTCCACTGCCTCACCACTGGCTGAGCGGGCCGGGCTCCTCACCCCAGCACCACCCCCATGCTGCTCCTCTGGCTTCCCCTCCTGCCTAGCAACTCCGGCTTCACCTTCTTCACCCATTCTCCTGTTTAGGAGCCTTATATAGCAAATGTCAGAAAAAGGGGAGAGGAAATAAACCAAGCCCAGTCCAGGCTGGAAGACAATTAGAAGCAGAAAGGACTTTCCCAGGGCCAAGGCTGCTTCCTCCAGGCGGGCACCTGCAGAGGAGACCTATGGGGAGCCCAGGGAACTCCCCAAACTAGCAGTCCTGAGGTTCCTGGCCCCAGAACACCCGACTCACCTCCCCTCCTGGTCGGCCAAGGCTCTGGAATGTACTAAATTTAAAAACAGGCAGCCAGAGGCCAGAATTCTGGCCTTCTGGCTCCTCCCACTGGGGACCCTGAGACCAGGATTGGGCTGGAACCTCAGCTTTTCTCCTAGGCTTGAGGTGAAGAATGCTGTAAACTGAGGACAGAATCTTAAAGGGCCCAACACCACCCGGGTACCCAACTAAGCTAGTTCTTGAACCCTAGCCTCTTTGAGGGATTTCTTAGTACACAGAGGGTCTCTATTAAAGAAGTAGAAGCAGGCATAGTGGCACACATCTGTAATCCCCGTCCTTCCCCTTCCAGAGGCTAAGGAGAATCACAAGTTCTAGCTCATCCTGGGCAACTTAGCAAGACCCTGTCCCAAAATAAAAAATGAAAAAGGGCCAGGGATGTAGCTCCGTGTATTGGCCCTGGGCTCAATCCCCAATAACTACACCAAAAAAAAAAGTGGACATATTTCTCGCTCCAATCCTTTTCTGTCTCCCACCCCAATCTTTAGTCCACTGTTCATCCCAGCTACTGTTTGTTATGCTGCCCCTCACCCTATGCTCTCTCGGTCCTTGTAAGAGATTAATAAAAAGGAAGTAGAAGAGGGGCAGGCTAAAGAAAATTACTCTACCTTTAAAAACATTTAGTGAGCTAAATTGACTCGTTTTCCACTTTCTGTACCTCTGGAACAGTGAATGCCTCTCTCTCCTTGGTGTTTCCTCATTTCCCAAGCCCCTTTTTCTGCTCCAACTCCCCCTCCACTCCTATCCAGTGATATCTTCCAGATTTTCAGAAATTATTTTTATATGGACAAAAGCAAAAGTTTCTTCCAGAATCCATAAGTGGCCACCACCTTCTTTAGCCCTTTTAACTTGACAGAATATAGTCTTCCCATTTTAGGGCCAGAGGGCTGGGGCTGTAGCTCAGTGTAGAGTGCTTGTCTGGCATACACAAGGCCCAGAGCTCAATCCCCATGTGAGGGGGGAAAAAAGGAAAAGAAAGAAATTTTGTTCAGGCCTAGACGTTAGGGCCCTTTAGCCATAACTTGGCAGTAAGTGAGCAGCAAGAGCCCTGGAGTTGCCAGCGCCCTGACTACATGGTCCACCAGAGGTCTATATTTCTTCTCCTTACTCTGCCTTCTCCTTACTCCGAGCTGGTCCGTTCTGGGAGGGGTGACTGAGGCGTAACTGCCGCTGGGGAAGAGGGGTACCAGCAGAAGCTGGTGGGAGAACGGCAGGTGGCCGAGAGGTAGAGGCAGTGGTGGTAGAGCCCCTCCTCTTACTAGCTGTGAGATCTTGGGCAAGCAACCTAGCCTGTCCGTTATCTTGTCTGTAAACTAGAGATTAAAATGCTTATCTTTGCCTGGGTTGTTATAAGAATTAAGCGAGATGACCTCTGGGAAAGTGTTTTGCTAACTGTGTGATGCTGGTCTGGTGGGAAGGAATGAGCCACTTCCTTCACTTGCTGCCTGACTGAGCTTCCCACCAGCCCCACCCTGGTGTTTACCTGCTGGCTACAGGGACAGGGAGAGATTAAGTGGAGCAGGGACATGCATTTGTGAGGGCGGGAGGAGGATGGACCAGGGGGTGGTGGAGAGGGAAACAAGAAGACAGGACCAGTGACCCTGCTGAGGAACGCTGGCTCTTTCTGTCCCTGCGTGGGCTCATCTTCCCCTGGCCAGGTCACTTAACCTCCCACCTGGCTGTTAGCAAGGCCAAGGTGAGCAAGTCGACTGATCTGGATGTCCCCTGAGCAGAACCAGAGGACAATTCTCCCAGCAGACTCTCCTTCCCCAACTGACAGTATCTGTGGGCAGAGGGGACTCGACTCCAAGGGCTCTGGATTTCCTTTGTTTTCCAGAGACCTTTGCTCCCCAGGAGAGCGGAGGATCCTTCCTGCCCCACCTGCCTCCCCCAGATCCAGCTCTCTGATTCTCCAACTGCTCTTCTGGTGACACAGAAAACAGCAATGTGCCTTCACTCCCTGGGATTGGAATGCACACAGCCACACATGTACCATGTGCATATGCTTTATAATCATATACTTTCCTAGTTTCCACAGTGCCTATGGGCTTATTTCAATTCCTTCAGCTGCTGCATCCACCCATAAAATTACGAACGTAAGAGCATTTTGCAAACTGTAATACTCCATGAAGAAGAAAGTATTGCCGCAATTATTATCATTATTATGTCCAGTGGGTAAGATTTCTGCTGCCCACCTCTTAGCTACATGAGGCCTAAAGTGAAGGAAGCCTGGGCCATTCCTCAGCTTTGAGACTCCTGGCTCTTTCCTCTTCCAGCTGGCCACAGCTGGTTGCAAAACTGCAGACACCACAGGGGGCGGGCAGAGAAAAGGTGATTTACTGGGACACAGATACAGGATGAGAGAGACAGAGAGACAGCATGTGGTCTCTTAGAACCTGAGTCACTGCCCTGAGTCCCCAATAGGGAGACTTAGGGAGGGGTGGCGTGGTGGGATTCAAAGGAAAGGAACTGGGAAGGGTCCAGGCCTCGGGCTTCCCCCACAGACTCCTACCTTGGCCTTGCCGGTCATGCCCAAGAGGAAGCTGAAGGTCCGTCGCAGGGAGGAGCCTGCCCAGGTACCTGAGCCCCCTTCCAGCTGGCTGCAGCTGTGGAGAGCAAAAGAAGAGGTGAAGGAAAAAAAAAAAAAAAAGAGGTGACGAGATAGAGCCGGAAAAGAAGAAAAGGCTTTTCTTGGAGAGATGGTGGGTGAAGGTGTCCCGGCCAGCAGACAGGGAATGGAGATATGAGACCCAGGCTCTGAGAGAAAAAGTGAGGGAAAGAGAGGAAAGATGAAAAGAAAAACAACCCTCACCTCCCAGAGCCTGGATGTGGACACTTGAGCTTTCCAAGCCCCTCTATTTATGAGGAAAACTCCAGGCTCCTCCCAGATCCATGCAGACTCCCCTCCTACCTAATCCAGGCTCCCAGACTCCCAGATGGGAATGGACGGGAGGGCCCAATCTCCTCTCCCTATTCCCCAACGGAAGTGGAACTGGGTGAGGTCCCTCCAAGGGGGCATTTTCCCCTCTCAGAACAAGAGCCCTATGTGCGACCCTCCGCTGTTTGGAAAGGGCCTCTGGGCCTGAAGCCAGTAAGCACTGAATTTCCTGGGATTTCATCAGCCCCATCCCATGAGCTAATCCGAAGCCTAGAGCCAGGAGGATGTGTCAGCTGGAGAATTTCAGGACCACAAATCAGAGCCCATTTGTTATCTTAAAGGGCCCACTACTTGCTCACACAGCCACACTTTGTTAGAGTGCTGCCCGCTCCTCAGACCTCAGCCACAGGAGCCAAATAAACAGGTGCTGATTTTGCATGCTTGTTTACATGGTTAGTGAGATCTCCTAGTCTTCCTTCTGATTCCTGAACTACACCTCCAGGGTCTGCCCTCTCTGGAAGCTGGATAGTCTTTGCATCACTCTCCTGGGGCCGCTCTCTACTGGTCAAGTATCTTAGGTGAGGACTGGACCAAGACTGCCACAGGTTCATCCCGCTCACCAGCTTACCGTTTGGCACTGCCAACAGTGAGCGCCACCCACTCTCCTGTATCAGCTGACACCCTGCCATCGGCTACTCCTTCTCTTTCCCTAGTTTCACGCCCCATCCTTTGGGGCTATCAGGAACCTAAGCAGAAAGGGTACATTCTGTGCTGCTTGGACAGGAGGCCCTTTGGAGGTCTTTAATCAGAAATGTTAAAAGAAGCAGAGAGACCCTTGGGGCTACAAAATCCGTGGCGCAGACCCATTGCTCCTCCCCCATCCAGGCCTTTGAAGGGCTCTGAGTCCCCCAAACTCACCGAGTGCTGAGGTCAATGGCAGAGGACTGGGACAAATTCCCTGCCAATACGAAAGGAGAATAGAAGTGTCCAGGTCTAGCTAAAGCCAGACAAAGGCGCCCAGGGCTTCCTCCCCCACCCCCTCCACCTGGATCAGGTTCCCAGGCTGCAGGTGCCTGTGACGCCATTCCTGAGGGAGGGTGCTGGGGAGCAGGGATGAGGGGCGGGGTCTGAGCGGAGAAGAGCTAAAGAGCTTGGGAGCTAGGGTTAGGTGAAGGGGGAGGCTAACGTTTTGGTTGTGTGCCAGGTGCATGGGGTGGGCTGAGGCTTCACGCTGAACTCCCAGTACTCTGTTTTGAGGACAAGGTGTACTGCAGGAAACTGTCCCCCACCTCTAGTGACTGACTGGAGAGCCTCCTATGCCCCACTTCGGTGACAGGGGAGTCTCTGAATGCCAGAGTCCTAGATTAAGATCTCATTTGAATTGAAGCATTTTGGGGGCTCTAAGGGTGTGTGGTTGGGGACAACCTGGGACATTTGGACTCCAAACAGCTGGTTCTGAGGACCAGGGGTGAGGAGGATCGGGGAAGGGGCTCCACCACTCTGCTCCCCACTTTTGCTCACCCTCTGGATCCGAGTAGTCCAGGAGGTAGTTGATGCCACTCATAGATAAGGATTTGCACAGCATGCGGGTCGTCGAGGAGTCCAAAGAGCCCAGAGATGGATGGCAGGAGCCCTGGCCCAAGAATCATGTAAGAGTCCTCACGCAGAGGTCTCCCTCACCCACCTTCCCCCACCCACGATCCCCTCTTGCCCAAGGCTTGGCTACTCTTCAAATCCAGAACCCTCCCCACACATCTGGGATGTCCCATTTGCAATAGCTGGGGAGTCACTCCTGCTGTTCAGGTCGTTGCTCTGCTGCAGTGAACACAGGCTTTTTCCTCCTCTTTGAAGTACTTTTAAATTTATCCATAGTAACCTACATAGTCATGGGACTACAGCGTGATAGTCTGATACACATATTACTGTGTATCAGGCTTTCTATAGAAAATAGCTTAGAAAAGATTTTCGCCAAATGATTTCCAGAGAAGATAAAGTCAATCTACAGAGGCCAGGTAGGTAATGTAGTAAACTGAGGCAATCTGGGCTTAAGGTAACAGGGAGTAAAAATACTCATAGGCTGTGTCCAAGCTTTAGAGAACTTTTTTTTTTCTTCAAGTCTGCATGGAGCATTACAAAAACTGGCCACATATTAGGTCATAAAGCAAATTTTAACACGTCAAATAACCTGTATCACAGAGATCTTAGCAAATAATGCAAATGTTTCTCTTCAGTAGACTACAATACATTATCCGTTGAAATACTATTCGACAATAAAAATGAACAAACCACATCTCACTTAACAATATGAATGAATCTGGCAGACATAATATTGAATGGAAGAATCAAGACAGGAAAGATTAGCTGGGAAGGCTGGGGATTTAGCTCAGTGGTTAGAGTGCTTGCCTAGCAAGCACAAGGCCCTGAGTTCCATCCCTGCCCTATCCCCAAAATTAGCTGAGTGTGGTGGCACACGTCTGTGATCACAGTACTCTGGAAGGCTGAGGCAGGAGGATCACAGGTTTGAGCCTAGCCTGGGCAGTTTAGTGGGACCCTCCTCTCAAAATAAAAAAGCTGGGCCGGGGATTTAGCTCAGTGGTTAGAGTGTTTGCCTCGCAAGCATGAGGCCCTGAGTTCGATTCCTGGTACCAAAAAAAAAAAAAAGAAAGCAATCACATATTTAAAAAAAAACAAAAACAAAAACAAACAAATTAAAAAAGCTTAGTGGGAAGACCCTGGATTCAATCCTCCTGAGTACAGCCCAAAGAGGAAAAAAAAAAAAAATCACAACGTGTGGGAGATAGCCAAAGTGGTATTTCAAGGGCAGTTCATAGCTTTAAAATGTTTATATTACATTCAACCAGGTATTCCCTTTCTAGGCATCTTCCTGAAAGAGTTAAAACCATTGTATCACAGTGATACGTGCATACCCATGTTTATAGCAGCATAATTAACAATAGCTAAATCTTGGAAGTGGTCTGTATGTCCATCAACAGAAGAGTGGATAGAGTATTGCTCTGCCATAAAGAAAGATAAACTTGGGTCATTTGTAGGAAAATGGGTGCACCCTGAGACCATAATGTTAAATGAAATAAATCAGACACGCAAATTTAAATATGGAAAGGTTTCTCTTATATGAGAAACCCAAGGTATAAATAAATTAAAGACCAAAATAAAAGATAATAGAAAACAGGGAGAGAGATCTTTTGTAAATGGGAATGGGACCAAGAGATAGAGGGAGGGGGGGAAAGAGGAAAGGGGAAGGGGACACAAAAAGAATCAAGATGTGTTAGCCACATGTACCAATTCCTCATGCTGAATGTAATTGTTAGTACTGCAAACAAGTGCTAATAAAAATAAAAATTAAAATGTGTCTATTAGGGCCGGGGACTTAGCTCAGTGGTTAGAAAGCTTACCTAGGAAGCCCAAGGCCCTGAGTTCGATCCCCGGCACCAAAAAAAAAAAAAAAAAAAAAAAAAAAAAAAAAAGAAAAGAATAAAATGTGTCTATTAAAAATTTTAATAGCTGAAAATTAATAAGCTAAGCCAATTTAAGAAGCTGGAAAAACCTGAAGAAAGCAGAGGAAGTATATAATAAAGATGAAATTGATGAAATAGTAAATAAAGATAGAAGGGATTGATAAAGCAAGAATTGTGCTTTAGGATCAGGCAAATAGAACTTTGGGGAAAGTGATAGAGAGAGAGAAAGCACAAATAAAGTCAGAGTGAAAGGTGCTTCTAACAGAGCGAGCAGTGCAATAAAAGGAATCTACCTGCAACTTCATGCCGATAATGTTGAAATGCAAGCAAACAAATGCTTACTAGACAACAACAAAACAACACACAAATGCACGGACACACAAAATATAGTCTTATCGAAACTGAATCAGGAAGAAATAGAAAGTCCGAATGGCCCTATTAAAGAAATGGAATCAGTAATCTTTCTATAAACAAAACCAAATAAAAACACTAGGCCAAAACGTTTTAGGCAAATCTTTCAAGAACAGATCAGCAATATCTTATACAAATCCTTCCAAATAATAGAAAACAGGGTTGGGGATTTTTAGCTCAGTGGTAGAGAGTTCTCTCAAGGCCCTGAGTTCGATCCCCAGCACCCCCCAAAAAATAGAAAACAAAAATAAAAACCAGAAACGCTTCAACTCTATCTATAAAGCAACTGTATCCTTGACTCTCAAACTAGACATAGACAGTAAAACAAAGAAAATTATGGGCCAATCTCTCACACACATAAGTACAGAATTCCCATACAAAACATTAGCAAACTGTAATAGATTTTTAAACACCACAAAAGTCGGGCATGGTGGCAGATGCCTACGATCCCAGCACTTGGGAGGCTGACGCAGGAGGATCACCATGAGTTCAAGACCAGCCTGGGCTACATAGTGAGTTGAAGGCTGGTCTGAGCTATATAGTAAGACCCTGCCTCAAAAACCAAAATAAAAAACAAAACAAAAAGAAAAAAAGTAAAGTAAAAGAAATAAGGACCTAAAAATAGACTCTCACAAATACAATTTTCAATAAAGATACCACAGCCAGTCAGTGAGAAAAGTAAAGTTTTTTAAAATAAATGATACTGGAGCAACCAGTATTTATATGGGAAAATGAAGTAAAATAAAATCTTGACCTTTATGAAACACAAAAATTGAAATAAACCATATACCTGAATGTGAAAAGCTAAAACAATAATGCTTCTAGGAGAAAACATTGGAGAAAATGGTCATATTCTTGGAATAGGCAAGAGATCTTTTTTTTTTTTTTTTTTTTTTTTTTTTGGTACCGGGGATTGAACTCAGGGCCTCATGCTTGCAAGGCGAACACTCTAACCACTAAGCTAAATCCCCAGCCTGGCAAGAGATCTTAAATACGACCAGAGCTCACTAATCATTAAACTACTGATAAATTGTACAGTACTTGGTGTAAATCAAAAACACATGCTCAGCCAGGCATGGTGGCACATGACTGTAACTCCAGTATGCAGGAGGCCGAGGCAGGAGAATTACTGCGAGTTCAAGGCCAGCCTGAAATACATAGTGAATTCAAGGCAGCCTGAATTAGAGCAAGGCTCATCTAAAAAAAAATGTTCATTAAAATACAATATTAAGAAAGTAAAAAATGTGACAGACTGGGAGAAGATATTCACAATAGGTATATCTGCCAAATTACTCAAATCTAGCACATATGAAGATACAAATCAATAAAAAGACAAGCTATTTTAAAAATTGAACAAGACAAGAGATCAACAAAAACAGAAAGGTGTGCCTGACATAATTTATCAACAGGAAAAATGAATTTTTAAAAATAAAATCCCCATAGCTCAGTGGGTAGAGTGCTTGCCTAGCAAGTGCAAGGCCCTGAGTTCAATCCCCAGCACACAAAAATAATAATAACAATAATTTATCAAGAGAGAAATGCAAATTAAAACCAGAATGAAGGCTCAGGGGATTTATCTCTGTTCAATCCTAGGCACAAAAAAAAACCACAAAAAAACACCAGAATGAAATACTTCTAAAATACCATACCAGAATGGCTAAAATTAAAAACTTGAGAAAAGAAGTGCAGTCTAAATCTAATATAAAAATAACCTAGAGCATGGTGGCACATGCCTGTAATCTCAGCACTCGGGAGGCTGAGGCAGGAAGACCACCACGAGTTTGAGGTCAGCCTGGGCTACATAGTAAGTTCAAGGCCATCTTGAATTAGAGAGAGACGCTGTATCAAAAAATTTAAAAAGAAAAAAATAAAAATAACTAAAACTAGGAGCTATCCTAGACTACATAACGAGACCCAGTGCAGAAAAAAAAAGGATAATTTAATAACATAAATCTCACCTACAAATAAATCTAACATATTCGTAAGACCTGTGTGGAGAAACTACCTTTTTTTTTTTGGTGCTGGGGATCGAACTCAGGACCTTGTGCTTGCAAGGCAAGCACTCTAACCACTGAGCTAAATCCTCAGCCAGAAACTACCATTTTTTGAAAGACATTAAATATGAGGAATGGATAGTAATACTTGATATTATGAAAATGTCAACTTTCCTTAAATTAATCTTTTTTGTGTGTGTGCCAGGGATCAAACTCAGGGCCTTTTGCTTGGTAGGCAATCACTCTAACCTCTGAGCTAAATTCCCAGCCCCCTTAATTAATCTTTTTTTTTTTTTGGTGCTGGGGATCGAACTAAGGGCCTTGTGCTTGCAAAGGCAAGCACTCTAACCACTGAGCTAAATCCCCAGCCCCCCCTTAATTAATCTTTAGATTCAATATGACTCCAATCAAAATCTCAAAGTTTCTTTAACGTATACTTTGTATGTATGATATATCTCAATAAATAATCTCTGTTTTTTTAAATTAGGAAATTCTGCTGGGGATTTAGCTCACTGGTTGGAGTGTTAGCCTGAGTTCCAGCCCCAGTACCAAAAAAAAAAAAAAAAAAAGAAATTCTATTTGTTTAAAGACACTATAGGAGAGGGCAAAAGACAAACCACAAATTGAGATAAAATCGTTGCAACACATATAACAAAAAAGAATTAGTATTCAGAATATATAAAGAACATATTCAAGACCGTAAAGAAAAAGCTCCAAAAAAACTGTTAGAAAATGGGCTAAGGACATGAACAGAACTTTCACAGAAAAAGAAACACAGTCAATGCACATATGAAAGCACATTCTGTTGTATTTGTACAGTAATTCAAATTAAGATGACAATGAGCCTGGTGTGGCAACAAAAACTTGTAATCCCAACCCTCTGGGAGGCTGAGGCAGGAGGATTACAAGTTTGAGCTCATCTCAGGCAATTTAGTGATTTAGTAAGACCCTGTCTCAAAATAAAAAAATAAAAAAGGGTTAGGGATATAGTTCAAGGAGAAGGCTCTGAGTTCAACCCCAGTACTGAAAGAAGAAGAGGAAGAAAAAGGAGGAAGAGGAGGAGGAGGAGAAGTCCGATGTCACAAAATATTGAGTAGGACATAGCTCAGAGGGAACACGTATCATGCTGAGATGGGAGTAGAAAACAATTGTCATGATCTTGTGCAAATGCAAACCTGCACACTCTATAACACCACAATTCTACACTGAGATTTATACCCTGAAGAAATTCTGGCAAACATGCCCAAAAGGTGAATACGACGTTGTCCAGAGTGACATTCTTCATGATAATAAAGAAAGCGAACTATCCAAATATCTATCAACGGAAGAATGGAATTTAAATGAACAGGTTATATTTGCAACACAAATAAAAATGAAAAACAAAAACAATGTTGAATGAAAATATAAGTTATGGGGCTGGGGATTTAGCTCAGTGGTTAGAGTCCTTGCCTAGCAAGCACAAGGCCCTGAGTTCGATCCCTTGCACCAGAAAGAAAGAAAGAAAGAAAGGGAGGAAGGAAATACAAGTTATATAAAATTTTGTACAACATAACATCCTTGCTTTAAAACTCAGAAACAAAAATAAAACAGATTAATAAATAAGGCACGTATTTACACTAAAACGATTTTATTTTCTGGTGCTGAGGATTAAACTCAGGATCACTCTACCACTGAGCTACATCTCCAGCCCTTTTTATGTTTTATTTTGAGACAGGGTCTCAATAAACTACTTCAAACTTGCCTGCCTCAGCCTCCCAATTAGCTGGGATTAAGATGTGCACCACCACATCTAGCTGTGTTAAAGCAGTTTTTAAGGGGTGGTGATAGAGTCCTTGACTAGCACGTGTAAGGCATCTGGGTTTGATCCCAGCATCAGAAAAAAATTAAGATAAATTAGTAATAAACAAAATTGAAGATATTGGTTACCTCTGGGGGGAAGGCAAGGGAATAAGAGAAGGCGAAATCACATGAGCAAAGGTAAAGACATTGGTGATAGTCTAGGTCTTGAGATGGTTGCATGATTTATTGAGCATAATCCAGGCTGGCCTTGACTCATTATATAGCCCGGGCTGGCCTTGAACTCAGGGCCATCCTCCTGCCTCAGCCTTCCAAGTGCTGGGATTACAGGTGTATATTACCAGGCCCAGCTCTCATTTTTAATATTATATGAAAAAGACATAGGGAGAAAAAAAAGACATAGAGAGCGGGTGGGGATTTAGCTCAAGTGGTAGAGCACCTGCCTAGCAAGTGCAGGGCCCTGAGTTCAATCCCCAACACTGCCTCCCCCCAAAAGGGAAAAGACGTAAGGAAAAATACAACAACAAGTATTAACAACTCTGGCAAATTGGACAGCCCAGGTCCCATTTAAGGACTTCTGAATTTTAAAAAGTGTAAACATCACAGTGGCCAAAGAAAATGAATTTTGGAGCAGGATTTGACTCACAGGCAGTCTGCAGCCCCTGGGTTAGTCTAATGAACCTCAGCCTTGGTCTGTGGACTTTGAGGAAGTATTACAGCAAGACAGAAAAATAACCCCAAACAGAAAGGCAAAGACATTGAGGGGGAAACTTAACAAATGAGGGGAAGAGAAGAGCAGAATCAGAGCAGGAAGGCAAACAGGAAGGAACAAACACTAGGGAAAAAGGAGAAGAGAACAGATAATACTAAGGGGGAGAGGGTGGGAAGGAAAAGAAAGAGGTGTAAGAGAGGTAAAGAGTTACAAAGGAAAGGAAGGAAAAAGAAAAACAAAATAAGACAAAATTTATCTTGCGTGCCAGCCTCTGGACCAGTTTTGTTTGGTTTTGGTTTTGGTTTTGGTTTTTTGAGACCAGTTCTTGCTAAGTAGTTCAGGCTGAGCTTGAAGTCACTATGTAGCCCAGGATGGCCTCAAACTCACGACAATCCTCCTGCTTCGGCCTTCCAAGAGCTGGGATTCCAAGCATGTGCCACCACACCAGCTTTGTTTTGTTTTATAGGACAGGGTCTCACTCTATTCTTCAAGCTGAACTTGATCTTGCTATGTACCCCAAGCTTGAACTTGAGGTCATCCTCCTGCCTCAGCCTTCTGAGTGCTGAGGTTAATATGTCACTACGACCAATTTGGACCACGAATCTTGACATCTCTCTCTCTCTCTCTTTTTTTTTTTTTCTGAGACAAGGTTTCACTATATGTCCTAGGCTTACCTCAAGTAATCTTCATTCCTCAGCCTTCAAAGTAGCTGGAACTACCCGGCTATACTTTTTTTTTTTTTTTAAATCTAATCACAACCTTAACAGATAGTTTTGGAACCAGGCATGGCAGCACTCATCTATAACTCCAGCATTTGGGAGGCTGAGGCAGGGTGTTAGAGACCAGCCTGGGCAACATAGCAAGACCTCATATCAAAAAACAAAACAAAGACCCAAGATTTTAGTATTCTGATTTTCAGAAAGATGAACTGCTTAGCTGGTAAATGAAGGATCTAGGAGTTGGTCTGACTCCAAAATCCTTTTTTTTTCAATTTTTTTTTCTTAGTACTGGGAACTGAACCCAGGGTCTTCACACTGAAGTACATCCACAGCCCTTTTTCATGTTTTATTTTGAGACAGGGGCTCACTAAGCACCCAGTGAGACCCTGCACCACTTGTGATTCTCCTGCACACCACGCCCAGCTCAAAATCCTATTCTTTCTACTCTATCCTGTTAAAGTGTGTGTGTGTGTGTGTGTGTGTGTGTGTGTGTGCGTGTGTGTGTTGGGGGAGGGACACATGCACAGCTTTAGATGGAGCAAAGTAGGTGATGGGGTAAGGGTGAGTTCTTGCTACTTCCCTGACAGCCCCCTTCCTGCTGGCCTCTCTTCCAGTAAGGAGGCTGGGTTGGGATCCGTGGGCCCAGGCTGAGCTGGAGGGGAGGCGACCTCCAGCTGCTGGGCTACAGAATCCTGTGTGGCAGAGACTTTCTGACTGCACACCCAGGCTGTCAGGGAAGCCCAGGTGTCCTCAGATCCTTGTTTGAGACACGCACACCCAGCTCTGGGCCCTCAAACTGCAAGGCTGGGCGCCCGTCCTTGCTCAGTCAGTGCCACCATGGTGCTCTTGTTAAAGAACTGGCACCTCTTTC